>CM033641.1:85743489-85781421 GCA_019512145.1 Engystomops pustulosus
GGGAACACCACAGGTACACGGGAACACCACAGGTACACGGGAACACCGCAGGTACACGGGAACACCGCAGGAATCACAAAGACATCTGGAAACGCTCAGGAAACACGGAGGCGTCTGGAAACGCTCAGGAGGCTTTCTCTTCAGCAGAAAGACCTGGGGATACTGGGAGTCGCCAGGCTATATAGCAGAGCCGGGAATGCCAGCACCAATTAGGAGGACGCTGGCCCTTTAAATTCCTGGAGAATCGGGCGCGCGCCCTAGCATCAGGAGCGCGGCCTCGGCATGAAGCAGGAGCACAGCCTATGGAGGAAGCCGGCGTGGGACCAGGACGGGACCGTCACGGAATCCAGAGCCAGAAGGGTGAATATGGACCTGGGGGAGCGGGGACAGTGGCAGCAGGCATGGGTGCACCCCCGATCCGTACCGAGGATCGCGGGGGTAACCGTGACAGGAGGCAGTATTCTAGTAGTTATATTCTTATACATAGGGGGCAGTATTATAGTAAATAAGTCAGTATTAAGTTGTGTTCTTATAAAAAAAGAAGCTTTATTCCTGTATAAGGGAGGTAGTATGAGTTCCGATCTCTGTGCTGTATGTATTAATTTAGACCATCTATCAACGGTTTGCTATGGAGTTTGGGAACTCCACCCACATTGCATGCCACGCCTACTTGTTTTGACTCCGCCCACAGAATGGAGCCACTTTTACCCTACCACTAGTCATGTTTAGACCCCAAACCTATACCTTGAGTCTGTGTTCCTTGACAAAGGCTGAACAGTTGCTGAACACACGCCACAGGTGTCCTAGCCCAGGAACCTGGTGGCCTCCCCAGTGCCCCACTATTAAGCCCGGTTAGACTCAGTCATGAGGGAGCCCCCTCATGTGTCAGTAGCTGCAGCCAGCAATCTGCTCAGCAAGGCCAGTGAGTTGATCCTAGATCCTAGATCACTCAGTTCAAAACCCACATGACTTGCACAGTGTCCTCACCCAAGTACAGCCTAAGCAATGGCCAGAGGACAGCTTAGACTCCAGTGTGCACTCCTCATGCCCCAGAACGTCACACTGACAAAGTGTACAGCTCTGAATCCTGTTTTCTGTTGCCAGTTTTTCATAAAGTGGGGGAGAGAAGGGTGCTTAATCCAGATGTTGAGTTTTTTCTCATAAATGTCTCCAGGTCTGCAGGAGAAGACAGACAGTTCTACACTGGATATGCAGTGGTCAGTGGCTCACATGAGGTAGTAAAAGCAGAACCACTCCCTCCACACAGGTCAGTGCAGGAGGTGGAGTTGATGGCATTCAAGTAAGCGCTACAGCTGGCGGAAGGTAAAAGGGCAAACAGCTATACTCAAGGTTTACAAAATAAAGAAAACGGCAGCACTCCAATATAGTGAAAACAAACTTGGTGTTTATTTCACCTCTAGCAACGTTTCCTGAATGGAGCCGGCGCCAGAAGCTGTGGGTGTCGGCTGTATATTATAGCCGTCAACCGCCTCTAACACCCGATTGCGGGTGTTAACCCCCTACACATCACGGTCACACTTGAATGCGTCGCGTACCAAATATCTTTTACGTGAATCGGACCCCCGGGGGGAACGCTGCTCCAATCACAGCCCCTGGGTCTGCCAGTGCCCTGGGGCTGCGTGATCCGTCTCTTGGAGACGGGTCATGGCTCACTGAGCATGCACAGAATCTATATTACATTGTGTTATATGAATGAAGGCTTGAACAAGTGAACAGAGCATTTCTTGTTCAAGCCAACCTGTTAAAAAATAAAAAATAAGTTAAAAACACTTAATAAAGTTTTATTTTATAGTTTTAATTAAAGTCCCTTGAACACAAACATTCCCTATACACGTCTAATTAATTTAAAAAAAACAGTAAATCACCAAAACCCCCCAAAATTTTTGGTATCAGGGCGTCCATAACATTCTGTACAATAACTCAGAAACATTATTGGACCCGCTTGGTGAATGCCGTAAAAACAAAACCCGAAAAACTCTCCAAAAATGATAATTTTTCATAAAATCCCTTCACAAAAATGTTCCAAAAAGAGATCAAAGAAAATTATGTACGCCAATGGTACCAATGAAAAGGAAAACTCAACGCATAAAAAATAAGCCCTAAACCTGCTCTGTCAACCAAAAAATATTTTTAAAAAAGTTATATCTCTGAAAAGATGGCGATGCAAAAACAAATGAGATTTTCTTCTATATTAGTTTTATCCAGTAAAATTGTAAAAATATTAAAAAACTATATAAGTGAGGTATCAGTATAAACGTAGTGATCTATTGAATAAAGATAATATAGTATTTTTAGTGTATGGTGTATGACCGCCAAAAAATACAAAAACAAAGGAAAGGAAATGAAGTATTTGTAAAGTGCATCTCATGTTGCAAAATATAAGCCCAAAATATGTCCAAATTACCAAAAAAAATAAAGATTGTATAGCCAATAAAAAGTGACAATGCATAATCTACTCTAAATGGTGCAGCTTCCCTTAAATGCCTTGGCGTGTGCCCATACAGCAGGTTACCACCACATATGGGGTATTGTTATACTCGAGAGAGATTGGGCATCAAACTCTGTGGACTGTTTTGATATTTTTTCCACTGAGAATTTGTACATTTTATGAAAAACACATTCATTTAGCCAAAAAAATGTTTCATTTTAAAATTGCATCAGATTTTGTTTTAACCCTGTAAAACAATTAAAGGCTTAACAAACTTCGTAAAAGTTGTTTTACGTATGTTGAGGGGTGTAGTGTCTATAACGGGGTAATTTATGGGGTTTTACTTTTTTTTAGGCCTCTTAAAGTGACTTGAAACCTGAGCAGGTCCCTCAATAGCAGGATTTTGCGTTTTTTATGAAAATGTGAAAAATCGCACCCAACGTTCAAAGCCCCATATCATCCTACAAGAATGAGAGGATGCATAAAAAACCATGTCCATATAAAGTAGACATTCGCTGAATGTTAGTTGTTTTTAACTATGTATGGAAAAAGTAGAACATTTTGAATTTCGAGAATCGAGAATTTTTCCAAATTTTTACCATATATCCGTTTTTATTACAACGCAAAACATACCACCAAAATTGTCAGGAAGGTGAAAAGTGGCTTTGGCTTGCCCCTGCTTGCAAGCAATTTTTATGGATATGATTGATGAGGCATCAACATATTATTAGGTATAAGGCTCCATAAAGTATTATGGTACATGCTTTTGTGTATGGACTAGAGGGAACCAATGTATGTCTTTTTGGAGTGGATGTTCTGTCTGCCAAGTGAATATTTCATAAAATTTTGATGGATTTTTTTTTTTAACATTTATGTATTTTCTTCTCTATGTATAATGTATATTAATGCAATATATGCTTCAGTTCCTCCTTTTTCACCAAGCCTTAGTGCTTCCAAAATTCCTATATCTTTTTGTTATAAACAACAAGGCTGCAAACTAGTAAAATTGTTGTCTAGTTTATGTATGATTTAGTCAAAAGTGGGAAGTGTATTTTAAAACAAAAAAGTGATATAACACTAACCCACTTCTCCCTGTGCCTTCCATTCCACTGGGACCGCTTGTGTCCAGTATGTTCCAAAATAAAAGAAATAATATTCAATTACCCATTTCTGCACATTTAGCCAATCCAGGAAACCCCTTTAAATGCCATCATTCACTTTTTTTGCTTTTTATGTATATGCAAAATAGTTGAATAATCCTGCACATACAGCCGCCAGTGATTACAGCTGGGATTTCTTACTTGGTGTAGGCAATTAGAATGTGACCTTATAGCATATAAAATCCTTTCATGTAAAATGTCATCTTATACATCTTATACTTTTTAAAACCATGATCCCACCTGCAGTAATAGCAGATAAATTGCAGAAGCTTTAAATCTGTTGAACACTTTTTACATATATTAGCATATTCTTTGCTTTCCTACGTCATAAAATAGTGCACACTGAGATCGTGCAGATTTGCTCAGTCTTACTCTTCTATGAAATGACAGAGGCAGCATAGATTTCCATTTTTACTTTTTCAATATGAGAAAAACAACATTCTTATAACCTCTGAAAATTTTATTAATAGACTTGACCTTTCAATATTGGCAAGTAAACAAGCTATGACTCCCCTGGAAGTGGTCTTTTGTCATGAAGTCAACCTACAAGTATACTTGTAAACATTCCACTTCCCATATAAATAGTAGGACTCCAATTAAAAGGATAATCTGCCCAAAAATGTAACCCAGCTATGTAAAGTAGACAGGTTGAAGACAGGTACACTGATGTTATATCACCAGTCTCTAGGTTACAATAGCTGGAACCTCCCTATCAATTAATTGCACTCTGTCTCATTTATTGATACAGTGATCTTATAGATTTAGTAGCCAACTTAATCATAGTTTTCAACATAAATATATACAGGGGGACTCACCCATGAAAAGTAGCCAGCATTAGGTGGAGAGGGGACATAATTGACATTTCCAACATTTTGAGAGACAAAGATCTGGAACACATATCCACACATTATACAATGATCTATTGCCGCTAAACAAAACAGGAGAGTATTTCCAGACAAAATTATTAATGAGAGAATAACTTAGTCCAAGCTGGAGTCATCTAGATGTACGTGTAATGCCAAATCAGGTATACAAAATGAAAGCCGAAATGATAAACAGAAGTTCAGGTAAAGCTTCACACTCAGAGGTGCCAGTTATTTTGATACTGATGTCTGCTAGCTGCTGGAGAGAATTTAAGCAGTATATAGTTTGATCTGAGACAGGCGAGTATCAGCCGTCAGAATCTTACCCTGCTCTCAGTACAGCACTGTTTGCAGGAGGCATGGCATTATTGTGGAATTAGTGATGCAGTTTTCTGGCATACAGGATGTTTTTTAGTTCAATATATTGTGGGGCATTCATTATTTTTGGCTCTAAAAATGTAAAACCACTTTCATGGAGGGGTTTAGAAATTGGTAGATGTGCTTCTGTTGATCTAATTATGCACCAAATATTGTTGGTAAGCTAGAAGTACAGGAAAATTGTTGAGATTCAGAAACTGAATGTGGATATTAAAGCCTATCCAGAGACTTTCTTCATTTACTGCTATAGGGCCAATAATTCATCAAATAAATGGCAAGAGCCATACATATGGATGACTATATCTCAATAAATTAACCGCTTGGGGACGGCACAGGTAGTTGCATAAAACTGGAAACAAATTGCAAAGTTTTTTTTTTCCAAAAAAGAGTTTAAAACCTTCACTCCCAGATAATCACTAAGATAGAATCCCAGGGAAAACTGTTTTTGGTATATTCTACCAGCACAGCGGTGTTCTACATAGTGACCGCTGTTTAACTGAATGTAACAGTCTGCTTAATAGATACAATAGATGGCATCCGTACCATAACTTCTTTAAAAGGGTTTTCCCACCAAGCAAGTTACTAACTTATTGATCTTGAGGTTCTCAGTGATGCGGGTCTGATATACTTCCATTGGTCCCCTTGTCACTCCCCCAAATGAACGGAGCAGATTGACGCGCATGTCCGTTCTGCTCCATTCATCTCTATCAGACCCTGTAGGACCTCCCATTCTTGTGATCTTATCACTGAGACCCCCACCAATCAGCAAAGGATAGGGCCTACCTTGCTTGGTGGGAAAACCTCTTTAAGCAGAGTCCTCTAACTAATACTTCTGTACAAGTTTAAATATTTCTTTTTAGAGAACATACTGTATCCACTTGAGTTTCTAGTATAAAACAAACTTAGTTCCAAATTGAAATTAACAGCCAACTGTGCTCCATGTTTCTCAATCAGGGTAATTGCAATCAAGGAAATGAATGCTGAATATAATTTCCATGTATATTGATACCTGAGTTGTATTAAAGTACATATGAAATGTAAAGCATTAAAAATAACTATATACAGTTAACATCTGATATTCTTAAGGTTTATGAACACAGTAATGACCTATGCATGTTTTTATGATCTACGGGGGTCATTTATCCTGGGATGGTTTTAGGCAAAGCGAGCCCTGGGAAGAATTTAAACTGGGGCCCAAATGTTTGAATACTGTACCAACAACACATTTATATTTAACTGGTTTGGCTATAAGCAAAGAAATTATGCATAAACCCCGAGACATGCACCCTAACAAAATATACACACTGAGCACCATCATGAATTACACTTCAGCCCCAATGAGTTTCCATACTGCCCCCCAAGAGTTTTATGTATTGCCCCTTCATGAATTTACATAATATGCCCTTAATTAGTTTTATATACTGCCCCCCACATTAAATACACAAACCCACCCCTTTGTGAATTGTATACACTGCCCCCGTTCATGAATTTAGATGATGGCCCCCTCATTATTTACACTGCCCCCATTCATGAACTGTATATACTGCCCCCCTTCATGAATTTATATAATGGCCCCCTCATTATACACACTGCTCCCCCTCCCCATGAATTGTATATACTGCCCCCATTTTTGAATTTCGATCAAGGCCCCCTAATTATATACACTGCCTCCCCCTCTCTCTGTTGCATTCAACATGACCTGGTAAAATGTCATCGGGTGACCCAGCCGCGCATTCGGCGGAAGGCTCACGGCCATGTCACACTCACTGTCTGCAGCCTACAGTGCTAGTACTTGAGCAGCCCGTCACGGCCGCCTCAAATACTATTACAGCCAATGGCAGGGGCTAATTGGTATGGACAGAGGGCTCTGCGATTTATCTTTCATTTTCTTCCTTTTTTCTTTTTTGGCGAACCTCAATTTTTGCACCTTTTCGGGGACTAAAATGTGCATTGAAGTCCAATAGACATTAGTTTATGGTCAATAAGACACATTTATCTTCTATTCCAGATGTGTTAAATGTCTCAAATTTATCTTTTCAAAATTTGTGCAAAAAAACTCCAGGCGAAACCTTACTTAAGGAAAACATAGAAAATGGAAAAAAGTGACTTGAGACATTTGTGAAACATTTTTGAGAGATTTGTAACAAATGTCGCAAAAGGGGATCTGAAAAAAAAAACATTTAACACAAGGAAAAAGTGAGATTGATAAATTACCAAAGTAGCAGACAGAAAAAAAACTGGCAAAAAGAATCCAATACAAACATAGATGAGATAAATGTCCCGCTATGAATTTTAAAGGTGTTGTCCAAGAATTTTAATTGATAGCCTATTATAAGCCACTACACAGAGCACAGATAGAAGTGCCTTCAGACCAAACCATTTGATCAGTCCCTCACAGATAAGTGACTGAAATGCTATCCTGAGAATATCAACATAAATGGAAAGGGGGTAATGGGTCCATAATTTCATACCTTCAAAAGGTATGAAAAGGAGTTTTTTTTCCCCAGAAACCGACAACACTTGTGCTATGTGGTTTAAATTTTTTTTTCAATCTGCAGCTACACAAGTGACCACATAATAGACTCCCCCTATCCTATCTGCTTTATTAGTATTTATCTGTCTGGGTAAGTGGATTTAGTTGTATTCATAATGATAAAACCAGACATTACAGATCTTAATAAGGAAGCACTATAATCTTTTTCAGACTTTTCTGAGTCTTTTTTGAGAACCGCTTAAATACCAGTGTTGCTAATGGAGTAAACCACATTAGCTGTGGTGGAGTGTGAAAATTCTGAAAGGATGCTGTAAATTCCCAGTAGGTGCATTGAGTGTCCACCAGTGAACAAATGGGATGTGAAACATAAATGGATGTAAAACAGCCCGTAGTCCAATAACTCACACCGTGCAGTCCAGATGGAATTTGAAGCCCTCCAACCGTCTTATAGTATTCTCAGAACTCTGAAGAAGGAAGAGTTAGTCACAAATGGTATTTTATACTGTAATTCTTGGATCGAAGTTGGCTGAAAATATGAATTTCAGTTTTTGCAATGCTTATTTTGTTACATACCCATAGATTGACTAAACCTGTCTAGTATTTAAAACAAACTTTGGTGCACTGAAAAAGTGTTTTACAAAGCATTTACATTATTCACACCTTACTGACATGCTCCATACTATGGAGTTGAGGCTTCTCCATACAGAGTGGGTGTAAACCCAGACACCTATCTATCACAGTCGCTATCAACTACAAATTTCAACAGGGGTGGCACATAAGTACTGCCTGTTTCCTCCTCCTAATATATATATATATTACAGGTAATGCACCTATTACATATTTTATATGTAATGCCTCCAATAAATCTTCTTTACATAATGTCCCCACTTCAATTTAATGCCCTCAAATGAATTATTAATGGACATTATTATTGTTTTTATATAATATGGCCCCTATTCCTATAGAATACTTTTGATATACGGTAGTTCTCTTTATGCATTATTTTTCTATATATAATAGATTCCACAAAATATTATATACATGTAATATATCTACATATATTACATTATAAATAATTATTGAAACTTAGATCCTATGATCAAATCCAGCATCCAGCGGGGTGCAATATAATCTGAATATTATTCCGGATCTAAGCTTCTATGTTGTTCTTACTGTCTCAATGGTTTTTCCTTGTACCGAGCTGCTGATAACCTACTGTTAGCTAACTTCCACTAAAACCCATTTGAATTCTATTATAAATCATAATTAATCTGCATTTATTATTTTGAGCCTATTCCCAAAACTGATTACAGTTTTACCTGTGTTTGAACTTACTCTCAAATGCTAGCATCGTAACAAAGTTAACAGTGAATAGGAAAAAGTACACACATCTTCTAGATAAAATTTTTTTGTTATGTATAGATAAAAGAGGCTTGTATTACCCATGTACAAATAATTGGAGCACATTGGGGCATATTTTCTTACTCAGTCCTGTCGCGATCCAGCAGCGCGTTCTCAGTGGAGGATTTGGGTCTTCCGGCGATTCACTAAGGTAGTGCGCCCGATGTCCACTAGGTGTCGCTGCACTGAATTCCGTCGGAGTTCACTGAAGTTCAACGTCCTACCCTGGATGCAGGTAAGTGCGTGTCAAGCAACAGTTTTTTTTTTTTACACACAGCTTTTTTTTCTTACTGCCACGTCCCACAATCCGATCTCGTGCGGTAAAATCCCGGGTGAATTCAGGGAAAATCGGCGCAAATCGGAAATATCCGGGTAACGCAACGGAAAAACACGATTCGGGCCCTTAGTAAATGACCCCCAATGTCTCATAATAAATAATATGTACAGACCCATTTATGTAGAGGTTTAGTGTTTGTGTCAGGTTCGCTGGGGAGAATGCTGGGACTTCTGGTTCTTCTGGTGGTGCTAGCAGCGTTCTCCGACCTCCGGCGCCTATCCGCGCAAACTCCACCTCTCATCAGCTACCAGCGGTCTCTGACATGCGCCCCGGGCAGCGGTTGCTAAGACCTCACCCTGTCTAGGAGTTGTGTTCTGAACTGCTGGGACTTGTGGTACCTCTGCATGGTGCCTGCTATTGTGCTTGGTTATTCTGCACCATGAGGGGTTAATTCCCAGTAGCTGTCCAGCTCCTATCAGGTTCTGGAGGTGGAGTTCTGGCTGCATAAATTGCAGCTTCACTAGTCACCTGTGCCAGTGTTTGAAATCCCTTCCTTCACTTGCTCTCTGTATTAGGTTTGACTTGCTCTGTGTCTGAATTGGTGTGATCTCGGCTAGTTTACCACTCTTTTGTGTTTCATGTTTGTCAGTCTGTTCGTGTTTTCCCTTCCCACACTTATCCAGTGTATTTCGAGTCTTTAAGTAGTCGCCCCACGGTTTGGGGCAAGCTCAGGGCACACTATCCCCTGTCTTCTGTGTTACCCAACCCTAACAGTTTGATTAAAAATCACTGTCCCAAAATTATCACAGACCTCTGAGGCTATCTGCCCATGACGCAAATAACACGCAAATTTTATGTGCCGATTTTGTTGTGGAAAATCCAGAGCGTAACACAGTAGCATTAAAGTCAATGGCCCACATTTATTAAAGCCCCTGCACCAGTTTCTATCTGACTTGCATGTTCTTTTATGTGTAAACTGCTTGCACATGTACTTAAAGAGGTATTCGGGGAATATGAACATCTGATACAAAAATTCATAATGTTATAAATAAATGAATAAAACAGAACTGAATGTCACAAAATGGAGCCTGAATAGTTTGATTTTAAGATTCACAAAATGGTATGGGCTTTCTAAAGAAGGCAAAGTTATCAACAAGCTTGTCACCAGTAGAAACTACAAGTCCCGTTTAGTTTTCAGTAACCCATCCTCCCTCTTATGCTCTGCTCCCAGTGATGATGTAACAGACTGTCCTGCTCTGTTAACATAGTAATGATGTGTGTAACAGCCATCACTGCACATTACATTACTGAGATGACATCTCACCACAACACTGGCCATACTGGATGCACTGCAACCAACTAAGGGAAGCAACATTTTAAATAACAACTAATTACATATTAAGATAAGATAAGATAATCCTTTATTAGTCCCACAGTGGGGAAATTACAAAATTACAAAAAAAATTACAAAATTCTGCACTAAAAAGGCCCTATGTTAAATGTGCAGCAATAAAATGTTGCTGTACTTTGTGCAGGGAGCATCAGAATTATGCAGCACGGGTGCCACAATTCTTGAATCAGGCACACATAGGGCAGTTTGCACTGTTTTTGATAAATGTGCCTCAATGTGATTTTAGAAAAGTGATGTAGACAATGGGGGATATTTATCATACTCCGGTGCTGGTGCACCAGCGTATAAAAGCTGCTGCATTTTGGCAGCGCAATACATCAAGAGGCTTCGGCCTCTTGATGTAACGGGCAGTGTCCTGCGCAGCATTGCCTGGCGTAGAAATAAATGCAGCTGGCGACTTGTCACATGTGGGGATTGCCTAGAAAAAATGCTAATAATTAGCAGGCTGGAGCACGGGAGAAGATTTCCAGTGCTCCGGGCTGCTAATAATGCTAATTATGGAGATGTTGTCACTCAAGAGGCATGAATTCAAGCCTCTTGTGTGATGTCAACTTCCTCTTCCAGCAGGAAGGTGCAGGGGGGTGCATAATTAGCAGCCTGTGGTACTGGACATTTTGTCCCAGTGCTCTGGCCTGCTAATTATAAGTCTGGGTATGTCAAGCTTAAAGAAGAACAGCGCCCGGATCAGAATGAAGAGGAGTGAGTATCTGTATTTGTTTTTTTATATAATAAGTGGTTGTTTTTCTTTAAGATATAAATAGAGATTGGTTAAACGAAACACTGTCTGGAAAAAAGACTGGTGAGATTCATGGGAGGTTTGGCACTGCATTCACGATGGATTTTATTGGAGGGCAATTTAATTTATTTCTCTGCTGGCAGTTGCTTTTCTCTCTTGAAATGCTCCTATAATTCTTAACCCCCTTTATCCACATCTTGAATCCCCATTATCAGAACAGAAACAAAATCTACAAGAATGCACAATGCATAATGCAAGGTATCTTGTGTTGCACTATAAGATGGTTACACAGAATATGGGATAGCTGTACTATGTGAATTTAAATTTATATTTTATGCAGATTTTTTTTTGTATTTTTAAACAATTGCATGTATAATAAAAAAAAATCATGTATTTATCCCCTAAGATAAGAGAGCCAATAAATATCTATAGATGCCTTGCACTTCAAAAATAGGCTTTGAAGAATCTGTCTGTATAGCCTGAAGATTACATTTTAAATTGCAAATGTTGTTGCTATTTTATTCAAATAAAATATTTATACTGCATTTTTGATACAAGTATTTTGATATTGCCTAATTTGCAACACAAGAGCATGACATATAGAGCTGAAGCCTGAATACATATCTGCAGACTGCTGTTTTTCTTATATTTAATTCTTTACCCTAGGTAGATTTTCCATTCTTCTTCTATATCTCTAAAACTCATCCATACGTGCATGTACAGCTAAAGATATATCTTTCTAAAAATACCTCACAACAATACACATAGCCTTTTATCCATCAAGTTGACAATTGGAAATGTTACAGAACCATAAAGAACAGGAGAACAGAACATTCAAAGTTTCTAGTAAGCAGCTCATTAGATTTGTACTATGAAATTTCACTGGGGATCTGTATATTCTTCCGTGCTGGTCATACATTCACACGCTCACAGTATACCTGTAATTAAACAGACACATACAAAATGTCAGCCATGTACAAAGACACTGTATACACAATGGAAAGAGCCTCAGTCTCTGCTGCCAAAAATGTACTATTAATTGGCAAACTTACTATATATATATATATATATATATATATAATATATATCACACCGGCCACTTTATTAGGTGCACCTAGCTAGTAACGGGTTGGACCCCCTTTTTGCCTTCAGAACTGCCTCAATTCTTCGTGGCATAGATTCAACAAGGTGCTAGAACAGTGATGGCGAACCTTTTAGAGACCGAGTGCCCAAACTACAACCAAGACCCACTAATTTATCGCAAAGTGCCAAAACAGAAATGGAATTAGTGATTTCTACTCCCTGCTCTGTCACAGCTTTCATTCAGCACCCCGAGGATGCCAATAAAGCAGAAATTTGGATGATCATTGTAGCTTCCCTCCAGGGTCCCATAAACAGGAAGAATTGTCATGGCCGGAGCAGGAGCTGCAATGATAATCCAGATCTGCCCACACCTTCCCACTCCTCCAGTAGTCCCAGGTAGAGCTGTCACTTTAAAATAGCTCTGTGCACAGCATATCCTGGGCTGTCTGGGACTGCAGGAAGATACCTGGAGTCCTCTCTGATGATGGCCTGAGTGCCCACAGAAAGGGCTCTGAGTGCCATCTCTGGCACCAGTGCCATAGGTTCGCCACCACTGTGCTAGAAGCATTCCTCAGAGATTTTGGTCCATATTGAAATGATGGCATCACACAGTTGCCGCAGATTTGTCGGCTGCACATCCATGATGCGAATCTCCCGTTCCACCACATCCCAAAGATGCTCTATTGGATTGAGATCTGGTGACTGTGGAGGCCATTTGAGTACAGTGAACTCATTGTCATGTTCAAGAAACCAGTCTGAGATGATTCCAGCTTTATGACAAGGCGCATTATCCTGCTGAAAGTAGCCATCAGATGCTGGGTACATTGTGGTCATAAAGGGATGGACATGGTCAGCAACAATACTCAGGTAGGCTGTGGCGTTGCAACGATGCTCAATTGGTACCAAGGGGCCCAAAGAGTGCCAAGAAAATATACAATATATATACAAAAATATTTTGTATATGCACTAAATAAAATCCTTGGTGTTCGGAGCCTGGCTGGACCGTGAATTCTTCATTTCTTCGCCAAGAAAATATTCCCCACACCATGACACCACCACCACCAGCCTGAACCGTTGATACAAGGCAGGATGGATCCATGCTTTCATGTTGTTGACGGCAAATTCTGAACCTACCATCCGAATGTCGCAGCAGAAATCGAGACTCATCAGACCAGGCAACGTTTTTCCAATCTTCTACACATTCATGGGGGATCTGTATATGCTGCGTGCTGGTCATACATTCACACGCTCACAGAGTAACCTGTTTAAACAGTACACATACAAAAGTCAGCCATACAAAGAACTGTATACACAATGGAAAGAGCCTCACCTCTCGGCTGCCAAAATGTACTATTAATGGCAAAGGTACCATACTATATATATATATACACACCGGCCAGCTTATTAGGTACACCTGTTAGTAAACGGGTTGGACCCCCTTTTGCCTTCCAGACGGCCTCAATCTTCATGGCATAGATTCACAACAAGGTCTGGAAGCATTCCTCGACGAATTTTGTTCCATATTTGACATGATGGCATCACAGTTCAGTTGCCGCAGATTGTCGGCTGCCATCCATGATGCGAATCTCCGTTCTCCACCACCCCAAAGATGCTCTATTGGATGAGATCTGGTGACTGTCGGAGGCCATTTGAGTACAGTGAAGATTGTCATGTTTGAAACCAGTCTGAGATGATTTCCAGCTTTATACATGAGCGCAGTATCTGCTGAAAGTAGCCATCAGAGTTGGGTACGTTGTGGTCATAAAGCGTGGACATGGTCGCAAACAATACTCAGTCTGTGGACGTGGCAAGCGCGCTCAATTGGTACACGAAGGGTCCCAAAGAGTGCCAAGAAATATTCCCCACACCATGACACCACACCACCAGCCTGAACCCGTTGCATACAAGGTCAGGATGGATCCATGTTTTCATGTTGTTGACGCCAAATTCTGACCTTACCAGTTCCGAATGTTGCAAGAGAATCGAGCTCATTAGACCAGTGCACGTTTTCTCAATCTTCTCTGTCCAAGTTCGATGAGCTTTGTGCAATTGTAGCTCAGTTTTTCGTTCTTGCTGAAAAGGATTGGCAACCCGTGTGTGTCTTCTGCTGCTGTAGCCATCTGCCTCAAAGTTCGACGTACTCGTGGTTCAGAGATCGCTTTCCTGCCTACCTTGTGTGTAACGGGTGGCGATTTGAGTCACTTTGCACTTTCTATAAGCTCAAACCGTCTGACCCATCTCCTCTGGATCAACAAAGCATTCCCGCCCACGACAACTGCCGACACCTGAATGTTTTTCTTTTCAGACCATTCGTCTGTGAACCCTAGAGATGATTGTTGCGTGAAAAGGTCCAGTAGGATCAGCGGTTTCTGAAATACTCAGACCGCCCTTCTGGCACAACACCATGCCAGTGCAAAGGCAACTTAAATCACCTTTTTCACGTCCCCATAACTGATGCGCTCAGTTTGACACTGCGGAGAGTTGTCTTGACTCTGTTAATGACTAAATGCACTGGAGTGCCCCATGTGATGGCTGAATTAGATAATTAAGTTGTAACGAGCCGTTGCACGCGTGTACTATATAAGTGGCCGGTGAGTGTATACTATCATAATACATATATAGTATATAATGTAAATGTATTAGGGAGCCTTGCATATAATTTAAACATTATTATTGTCTATATTGTGATATCTCCACAATAAAGGGGGTGTTATTTGGAGACACAATGAAAACATAAAAAACAGAGCCCACAAGAATATGGTGCAAAAATGTTTTTCCATCAAGTTCACTGCATTGAATTTTTTCCCCTATCTATTATTCTATTACAGTCCCATATTACAGATGGCCTTACAATTTACTGTGGTGTAACTACAAAGTGTTATTATTTGGCTGGGCTAAAGGAGCCTTTACTGATTGTGAATGCTCATAAGATAGTTTTATTTTGGGGCACCACTTTTAATTTAGTCTGTAAAAACCGCCGATGTAAAACTGGAGGATAGTAATAAAGCAGCCTATTCCACTGCATTTAAATATGGCATTCACTTTGTCATAAGAGATTGTTCTCATAAATCCATCTCATTAATCTCTTAATCTCGGATCTGTCTCATGTCTCTTTCTATGTGTCAGATACTTGTACAATGTTCAGAAGCTAAATGAAAGTGTAGATAAACATGTACCCTGATAATATAGCCACACTGTCAGCAAACAGAACTAGAGGAATCATGAATCATTAGAGAGTCCCCGCCCCCACTTTTCTAACACTGAGTGATAGGAGCCAAAACAGCAATAAAATTGAGAAAATTGTAAAGTAAGCTGTTAAAAATTACCTTTATTGTAAAAACATCATTAGTGGATTGAAATTTAATTTAATGTCACAAGTGATAAGGCCGGATAGCAGAGAATGTTTTGCAGCTACGGTGTGGTATAAGGAGCAGTAGCTAGTAGGAGACACCCAATATAACTCAGTTAAAACTTGGTCAGGAATTATGTTATGTAGTTAACTGATAAATCTTCCCCATTTAATGTAAAATGAAATCATGGACGCATACATTTTTTTTATAAACACTGGAAACAAGTTCATTATTCTCTAAGGCGTCGGCAAATGTACCGAAGTTTGGTAACCCTGCAATGAACTCAAAAGCCTATAAGCTTTTTTTTAATAATGAATTTGAACTTTTACTTTCAACTCGTTTCAAATGAAAAATCTTTATTCACTTTTGCTAGTATAGTGCACTTGTGTCAGTAAGAGGTCTCAGCTGTTTACAACCATATATAAAGTAGAAAAAAATAGTTATACTAAATATAGAAAGTTTTTTGACTTTTACTGAAACTACGTGCAGGATAAATAATATGAAACACACAAGACCGAAAATTCAGAGTGGGCTCATTCAGACTGGCGTTTTTGACATCAGTATGCTATCTGTTTCTTTTGGAAATAGCATACTGACTTACTGATTTCTATGATTCTGTCCATTTAAATGATCTGCAGACTGTGAGAAAAAATACTGTATCATGCATTTTTTCTCACATGCGGACCACGGACCTTCTTTGAAGTCGGTGTGCGGTCCGTTTTTTTCTTAAATATACCTGGGCAGAAAATACATTAGTAAACCATTCGTTTTTTCCGTATGCCTTCCGTGAAAAAAATGTATGACATATGTATGTGAAAAAGACAGATATGGATACAATAAGGGCTGTACACGGATATCACATATATCCATTATTTTTGGACACACAATGAACACAATGCGGCAGATTTATCAAGTGTCTGAAAGTCAGAATATTTCTAACTGCCCATGGCAACCACTCACAGCTCCCCTTTTAAAATATTCATGAGCACTGGAAAATGAAAGCTGAGCTGTGATTGGTTGCCATGGGCAACTAGAAATATTTTCTGACTTTCAGACACTTGATAAATCTGCCCCATCGATTTAACGCTCATTCTCCCAGAAGTGTCTGTCGCAACATTTAAAGAAAAAGATATTCTTTTTCTTAGCCACCCCACTTGTTTGACTGCGGTGGCTAAGCCGTTAAACACCTGGGTTCAGAGCTTTTATGATCCCGGGTGTTAGTGCTTGGTTTGGGCTGTGATAACAAAGACTTGCCCAGCCACCAGCAGGAGACTAGGTTCTGAAATCTTCTTCTGATGCATTGGCGTAGAAAGCCTTTACATCACAAGAAGTACCTTCAATGGCTGCCTTAAAAACCCGATATGGCAGTCCTTAAGGTGTTAAGAAGAAACAGTTAGTTTGTTATGAATTATTGACATACTGTAGTGATTGTCAACATTCAGCTGCTTCATAAACGCACCATGACTACACCATGACTGCAGGACCCAAATGAGCATACATGCACTGATCAAGCAGGGAATCTCCTTTTAACCATTTAAATGCCATTGGTCACTCTAAGCGCATTCAAAGGGTTAACACCTGCGATCAAAGCTCTTTCTGACCGCGGGTATTACACAGGGATGTCAACGGTAGATTACTTTCTGGTGCAGAACTGAAGCCGCATCGGCTCCAAGCTGGAGAACTATTAGCCGGACTAGTGGCAAGTGGTTATAGACATTGAAGGGGTTTTCTACTTTCAGCAAATAATTGATATAGTTTGTGTGGTTACTGTATCAATTCTTCACATTTTCCGAAATTCTGCTTGCTGTCATTTAACCCCTTAAGGACCCAGCTCCTTTTCACTTTAAAGGAGTTGTACAGGAGCACAAAGGTGGGGTCTGAGAGTGATTGAGCAGCCCCACCAAGTCACATGTTTTTTTTAAATGCTTCCAAACCAAAGCATACCTGTGACTCTGTCAGGTAAGTTATAACACACAATTATATTGTAATGCAAATGCTCAGAAAAGGCAAAAAAGGCAGATTTGCAATGCAGCTGTAATGGGCTTCTGCAACCTGTCTTTAGTGAAAATGAGGTCCCAGATGACAGGTTCCCTTAAGGGACCCAGCCCAATTTTTAAAATCTGCCACTTTAACCAAGGTGATTTTAAGTTTTTTTCAAGACATGTTGTGCTTCACCTTAGTTGTATAATTTTGGCTGAAATATTTTGCATTTATCAATAAAAAAATTGAATATTTGGTTAAAATGTTGAAATATTAGAGATTTTCATACAGCTAGTTTAACCTCCCAAATGTGTTACTAACTAACAATACCCATATGTCTGCTTTACGTTGAACTAATTTTTTGAAACATTTTTATTCCAGATTTACAAAAACATTTTTGGATTCCATTATTTTAGAGGCCTATTCATATTTATAGGGGCTTTAAAAGTTCTATTTATAAGAAACTCTCCACACAGTGCCGCATTTTCAAACTATTCTAAACAGCTTGTTAACCATGTAAGAATTGATCGTGAAATAAAACAAAATGGAAGTTCTATACGCAATTTTTACAATAAAATCAATTATGATTTGTTATGTGTTGTTATTTTCACTTTTTATTATGTGTGGGAGTTTTATAATACATAGGTTTTCTTCCTATCTCTTTGACCTCACTTTCAGTGTCTCCTTTTCTGGATATTTCTCTTATCTTCCTCTCAGTGTCGGGGTTCCGCCGGGCTCAGCCCTAGGTTCTCTCCTCTTCTCCCTCTATACTGCCCCCATTGGACAAACCATCAGCAGATTTGTTTTACAGTATCATCTTCATGCTGATGACGCCCAGCTATATACTTCTGCATGTAACATCACCCCTGCCCTAATCCAGAACACTAGTGACTGTCTCTCTGCTGTCTCTAACATCATGTCCTCTCTCTTCTTAAAGCATAATCTTTCTAAGACTGAACTTCTTGTCTTTCCACCATCTATTAACCAACCTAACCATGACCTCTTCATCTCGGTCTTTGGGATCACTATAGCACCGAGGCAGCAGGCCCGCTGTCTGAAAAATGCTGCACCTCCCTATCTCTCTTCTCTCATCACAGTCTATCGCCCTTCCCGTGCTCTTCGATCTGCCAGTTACAATAGATTAATCTCTACCTTAATTCGACACTCTCATGCGCGTCTCCAGGACTTCTACCGAGTTGCTCCATTTCTCTGGAATGCCCTTCCCCAGACTTTCAGACTAATACCCACCCTCCAAAGCTTCAAACGTGCTCTTTAGACAAGCCTATCGCACTTGCTAACTGCATTAAACATCAACTCCCTTTACTAATCCATCCTATGTCTGTTATCCGGCAAACAGCAGATATATACCAAGTCCTAGGCTTCTCTGCAGTCTTTTTCACCTTGGACCCTGTAAATAAGATGGTGGCTGATGGCTGGTTCAAGCAGCAGAATTTTTTTTTATTAAATTATTTTATATTGTTCCCTTATAAATAATGGCTGGACCATTATACAAGCTCTTTTACCCCTTGTGTCAACATCCTCATCCTCATAGTCTGTAAGCTCTTGTGAGCAGGGCCCTCACACCTTTAGATGCTGCAGTGTTTGACCTTGGCACTGAACCTATCACAATCCCAGCTATTACCTAGGAAACCCGATTGTCACATATAGCTGGGCTCCTGCTGTCTCCCAAAGGTGACAGCAGTTGGGGATGTAAATGTACGTCCTAGGGCGGGAATTATCTGCTGATCTGGAAGTATATGGTCATTAACCTGCCTATATAGAGACAGCAAGCAAAGATATTGGAATAAGTTAGGAATTGATACATAAATGATATTATAAAACTGTATAATGTTTAATTGCTCACACATTATCATTTATTTGTTGAAAGTGGACAACCCCTTCAATAGAACAGGTGAAATACCTGTAAAATTACTTCTGCACCAAAACCAGCACACTCAGGATCACAGGGAAACACCTAACCTTCACTTTTCCACCCAGTGTAACATATTTTTAACACTGCATATAAATATAAAGATCATAGCATATATCTAATTGGTACATGCATTAGTACTATAATTTCCTTTAACTTTTATGTAAGGGAAGTCATAGAACTTACAGTGGTTTGCAGAATGCAAAGATTAGCTCAACCTTCTTTCTAACAAATAGTATATGGCCCCAGCATTTGGTTACCAAGGCCTGTGTGTGTTCTGGATTAAATCTGTGGGCCTGGTTGTGCTGCCTGCTGTTATTGCTGCCTGCTGCTTATCACATGTGGACAAGAGGGATGAATCAGTATATTGGGGGAAATTACATTAGGTCACCAGTTAAATAACCACTCTGACCTCACTATCTTATGGCTGAGCTACCACAATTTTTTCTTGTAAGGTCCAAAGCCAATCCACCTTGGTTGTGTCTATGTAATATACTATACAGTGTTTTAGAGAGAATTCAAACATTTACATCAATCCTTGTCACCAGTGGAGGTCACAACTAAAATAGTAATCATGACTGTAGAGAAGAAAATAATTGTAAAGCTCGAGGAACAGAACAATCATGAACTGGTCATAAATTGCTTTGCGAGCAGAACGTGCCTTGTTTGGCCATGAGTGTAAAGTTATGTATTATATTATCAGTTGGCATGCACAACAGAAGACGCTAGCAGTACTATATAGCCAGGGGCGTAACTAGGAGAGATTGGGCCCCATAGCAGATTTCTGCATTGGGCCCCCTTCCCCATAAAAAAATATACATATTGGTACAAACACGTTTATACGATTGAACATATTTACGCACTCATGGACACACATTTATATTATATACACACAGGTAAAGTTCTAAATTCATTCACTCACTTTTATATACTTGTATACTTTTATACGCACACATTTATGCACTTACATATACACTCACCGGCCACTTTATTAGATTCAACAAGGTGCTGGAAGCATTCCTCAGAGATTTTGGTCCATATTGACATGATGGCATCACACAGTTGCCGCAGATTTGTCGGCTGCACATCCATGATGGCAGGCGGCAGAGATGCAGTGTCAAGTCAAATCCGGGGTTATCAACGGTCCAGGCAGATGGGAACGGGAACACAGGCACACAGGAACGCAGGGCATGGGAACTCAGGAGCAGGAACACACGGGAGCAGGATACACAGAAACACGCAAGAGACACAGGAACGTCGCTGGGGAGCTTTCTCTAAGGCATAGGCACAAAGATCCGGCAGGGTTTGCAGGAAGAGGTAAGGTTTAATAGATTACCTGAAAATGGCCAGCGGCAATTAGTGGCACACTGGCCCTTTAGAACCCCTGAAGCTGGCGAGCGCGCCCTGAGAGTTGGGAACGCGTGCGCACGGCTGAAGAGGACGGAGCAGGAGCTGGGACCTGTGAGTTGCACGTGCGACGCGCTGGTGGGGAGAGTGGGGCATGGGTAGCCTGCGACCTGCGATATGGGTCGCAGGACCACCCGTGAAAACTAAGATACCACATCCTAGTCTCTGAATCTGAATCCTATATTTGAATGACTGAAATATTTCATTTGCAATTCTTTATTGATTACATAGTGGAATGTGTGGAGAACAATAAAATATACAAATGATCAACGAAAATCAAAATGAATACTGCATTTGGAATGAAACTCAAAGTGGATTATTACATTTCAGGCTGATACAACATCAATGGAAATGCCTCCAGACAAGGAAATGATGCTCAGTAGTGTGTGGTCTCCATGTTCCTGTATGACCTCCAGAAAACACCTGGGCCTGCTCTTGATGAGGCGACAGACCTGGATTAAAGCATCAATTAACTCCTGGAAAGTCAATTCAATTCATAGAAGCTTTATTGGCAGGACCAAACACAAGTTAGCATTGCCAAAGCATTTATACAATATTGGATTGTGGGGAATATGGGGGGGTTACAGGGTCAAGGGGAACAGGATGAAGGGAGACATGGGTTTTGGGGGTTATTATAGTCCATGATATCAAATGTTTCTAAGTCTATGGCAGAAAGTGACATATTGTGCAGTTATGGCCATTGTGGTCACCTCTTCCCCCAGCAGGATGGAGATCTTCTCTCCCTCCTCCATGTAGCAGAAGCCCAGGAGAAGATCTGAGAGTCTCCTGAAGTGAGTGCTGAGTATATGGAGCATTGTAGCAGGAAGTGGACCTCATCCTCGGTGGCCTCCTGGCACTGTTGCCATTTTCTGGTCTCCCTTGGTACGTACATCTGTCTGTGCCGCCCGGACTCCATGGCCAGGTTGTGGGCGCTCAGTCTGTAGCGCCTCATGATTTGACGGTCTCTGAGGTCTGGTAGTTTCTCCAGATACGGGGCCAATCTGTATTCTCTCTGTATACCCTGGTAGATGGTCAGCTTCTGAGATGACTCTATGGTGGTCCTCCAGTCACTGATATGTTCCTCCTGGGCCTTGTTTATCAGCCCCATGATTTTGGGTTTGGTCAGCTGTGACTGGTCCATGTTTTTGTCTGGCTGGGTTTGGATTTCCACGTTGCCAGGGACCCCCTGCTGCTGTCAGGCTTTATGGTGGAAGGAATCTGGACTGCTATTCTGTAGATGAGTTAGGAATGATAACACCCTCTTCTGGACTGTAATATGTAGAGGGAATCGGCCCAGTTCTCCTCTACAGTCGCTGGTGAAAATATTTCCAGGTGAAATATTTCGGTTGGGCTAGAGTCCCACCTTGACCATTCTGGTTATGTGTGTGGGCCCCAGACCTCACTGCCATATAGAAGGATGAGGTATATGATGCTGTCAAAAACTTTTGTCCAGACTGTGACCGAAGGTTTAGGTCTGTACAATCGTCTCCTGATTGCATGGTAGGTTCTGCAGGCCTTGTCTCTGAGCACCTGGATGGCTTGCTTGAAGCTTCATGATTGGCAGATTTCCAGGCCAAGGTAGGTGTACTTGTCAGTCAGTGGTCAGCTGTTCAGCGTGAAGGAGGGAAGCCGGACCACTCTTGCGTTTCTCCTTTTGAACACCATGATAATTAAAGCTGGCAAGCCACCTTTCATGATAAATTCCCAGCCCCTTCCTGTGTTCCCCGCCAGATCTTTGTGCCTCACAGCCTTAGAAAAAGCTTGTTCACATGTCCTTTGCATTTATAGTAATTTCCCGTTTAGACTTGTTTCCGTTCCAGACTAGGCTCCTCTGCTGCCTGCCTTGACCTGTTGCTACTTTCTCGACTCTGATCCCGTGCTGCCCGTCCTGACCTCCTGCCTGTCTGACTACGATTCTGCCTGATGTCTGTGTACCTTGCCTTGTCTGTTACTGTGGACAAAGTCGCACCCATGGAACGACCTGGTGGTACCACGCCGCAGCAAGTCCAACCTGATTTGCAGCGGGCACTGGTGAAAACCAGGTGCCACTTAGACTCTAGTCCCAGGTTCGGCTTACGTCATCCTCTGCAGTGGGCCAGTGAATCCACTACCTCTGGAGCCTAACAGTAAGATCCGGCCATGGATCTGGCCAAGGTTCCGTTTCCAGAATTGACTGATCTTACCACCATCATGGTCCAGCAGTCTCAACAGATGACCGCACATCGACAGCAACTTGGACAAGTCCCCGCACACTGCAGCAACTGTTGGCTACTCAGCACCAGCATTCAGTACCTCCGGTACCACCCGTTTCTACGGCTACATTGTCTCCTGCTGAACCCTGGCGGCATCTTTCCAAATATGACTGTGAGGCCAAGTTATGCAGAGGCATCATTACTCAGTGCTCCCTACATATCGGACTGATACACAGTTTGCCACAGAGTTTGCTAACTTGGCTTTTGTGATCAGTCTTCATTCTGGGCTACTCCCCTCTGGGACTGGAACTCTCACCGCGTTTCTCGCAAAAATTACAGTCCATCTTTGAGGAACTTGCCCCGGCGTCTTCAGCTGAGGCCACACTTCTGATCCTGCGTCAAGGGGACTATGCAGTTCAGTTCCGTACTCTAGCTTCTGAGCTGGCCTCGAACAAAGCAGCCCTGATTGAAACCTATAAGAAGGGACTTTCGGGACAAATTAAAGACTCGCTGTCGGCATGTGACCTGCCGTCTATTCTGAGTGGTCTCACCTCTCTGGCCACTCGGATTGATATACCGGATTGCTGAGCGTTCTGAGGAGTAACGTCTGGAACAGATGCAAACCAGGACCAGACATTTGCCCAACCTGGCTCCTGTCTTCCAAAGACCATGTCTGCCACCTGCAGTGTCTGCTACTGAGGAACCAATGCAGGTAGATAGAGCTTGTCTGACTTCCCAGGAGCATTCCAGACGAAGACAGGAGAACCTCTGCCTTTATTGTGGTAGTCCGGAGCACTTTCTTGAGCTGTCCGTTCACAAATGCCCAAACATAGGATTCTTGGGAGAAGTGTCCCTAGGTGGGAGCAAAGCTTCTCCTCGTCTGAATTTTCCTGTTCTTCTCAGTTTTGGGACAGGCTACCCACTTCAAGTCTCAGCCTTCCTGGACTCTGGCTCTGCAGAGAATTTCGTGGATGCTGACTTGGTCTCCCAGCATCACTTTCCTGTGGTTTGCCTAGAGAAGCTGCTGGTTATCTCTTCGATCAGTGGACAGATTCTCCATGGTCCAGTATCATACAGAGCCTCTGTCTGGGGCATTGTACAAGGAGAGACTCTCATTTTTTGTGCTCCCCCGGTCTACGTCCTCATTGCTTTTGGGCCTCCTCTGGTGGCAGCAATATGCTCCAGTGCTCCAGTACTCGACTGGCAGACTGGTGTGCCATTCTCGCTGTCTCCTGGCTCACCATCCGGTATCTGCCATGTCTTCTGTGGACTCCTCCAAGCAGCTGGCAGGTCTTCCGACTTCTTATATGGACTATGCAGATGTTTTCTTTAAGAATCAAGCAAAGATTCTGCCACCGCAACGTCCCTACGACTGCCCCATTGACCGTGAAAAACCACTTCCCTTTGCCTCTTATCACTGAACTTTTTAATCGGATTCGGGGTGCCAAGGTTTTCACCAAGCTAGATCTCGTGAAAGCGATGAATGGAAGACAGCCTTCAATACTCATGATGGACATTTTGAGTATCTTGTAATGCCCTTTGGACTCTGCAATGCTCCTGCAGTGTTCCAGGAATTTGTCAACAATATCTTCCGAGATTTGCTCTGACAACTGTTGTCTACTTGGACGATATTCTGGTGTTTTCTCCTGACCTGCAGTTTCATCAGGTCCATCTTCGGCAAGTGCTCAGGTGCCTAGGGCCAATTGCTTCTATGCCAAACTCGAGAAATGCCAGTTTCATCAGAGTAGCCTTCTGTTCCCTCCTGTAGGATTATTGGGGCATCTAGAGTGTTTTGTTTGTTTCCTCAAGGGCTTATAGTTCTGATGCCTTTCTGTTCTTGGTTTAGTTTCTCTGTTGGGATATCTTTGTAGAGATCCATGAAGTAATGGTACCAGATGTTGCCATTCTGGATATGGAGGTTGCTTTCCTTCCCCTCACTGCCCTTGTGGTGCCATAGTTCCCAGAATGAGTTGTTCTGGAGGGCATCTTGGAGCTGGGTGAGCTTGGTGGAGATGTGGTTGTATTTCTTTTTCCGGAATATGGACTTGTATTGATGTTGTATGCTATTTTAGGCTTGCCTCAGGTTGGCATTGTTTAGATCTCTGTGTTTCCTGTTGGAGGCCGTTCACAAGGCCTTCTGTAGGGATTTGCACTCTTTGGCATAACAGCTGTTCAGGCATTTGCCTTTTTGCCTTGTGGTTGTGCCTCCTTACATTGGACATTTTTGTAATTTTGTACAGTATATGAGGTCTGTCAATGCTTGGTTTACCCCTTTGGATTTATCTCATACACTGTTGTGTAGAAGTTCTGGAGCTCTTCCTTGACTTCTGGGCCGTTTGGGGTGTCTTTATATATTGAAGCCGATGTTTTTGGGCATTTGAAGGATGGTGGGAGGCAGAAGAGGCCAGGCTGCTGAGGTTTTTTTTCGGATGGTTTGTTGCTAGTCCTGATGTATAGAAGCAGCTGGTTGTGATCTGAGACATGTGTTTGCGGGGTGACTAAGAAGGAACCAATGTTTGCAATGTCAGTAATGGCATAGTCCACCACACTGCTGCCTATGTGAGCTCATTGTGCACTTTCCTAAGTCTCCCTTTGTGCAGCCATTTTATATATGGAGGCCGAGCTGTTTTCTGCCGCTCCTGTTAACTGTGCTGTTGTAGCAGTTTCTATCTGTGTGTATGGGGCTATTACAGCCAGTCTCTGCTTCAACAATGTAGATGTTTCCATCCATGGACAGGAAATCCTTCTCCCTCCCAGTTCTGGCATTGAGGTCTCCATAGATGAGAACTTTGCCCAGAGCCTGGAAATGAGTGGCTTCCCCCTCTTTATCTCCTCCAGTCTGTGCTGTTGGTGGATGGAACAAGACATGGGGGGAGATTTATTGTCAGGCTTCTGGAGTGAACCCCCCTGAACCACTGCGGGTGATGACACAAGCCGATACCTTGGAAGCGAAGTCCAAGTGGCACCCGGTTTTCACCAGAGCCCACCACGAAGTGGGTTGGACTTGCTGCAGCGTGGTACCACCAGGTCGTTCCACAGACACCACTTACAGGTACAGAATGAGCAGACAATCTTGTGGTCGGGTACAGGCAATAGGTCAATACAGGCGGCAATTGTTCAGAGTCTTAGGACTGGCAGCGGAGGAGCAGAATCGGGAACAGTTCCGGGGTCACAACTGGAGGTCAATACACTGAAACAGGTCGCAAAGAACAGCTTTCTCTTAGACATGAGCACATAAATCCGGCAGGAAACACAGGAAGGGGCTGGGAATTTATCAAGAAAGGCAGGTGGCCAGGGCCAATTATCGGTGTGCTGGCCCTTTAAATTTAATAATGCCAGCTCGCATGCTCCCTAGTTGGCTGGGAGGCGCGTGAGGAGCCACACAGGGGTACACAGGTGCGCGGGGGCACCCGTGACATTTATCACTGCTCCCAAGCAAGTTTTCTGTCATAGAAGCAATAAAATAATTGCAAATTCTTGCACAGTACAATAATTTGTGATACAACAAGAATAGCCTGGGAAATAGGCTGGTCAGTCCATAACATCAATCCTTTCATCATGTAGGAACTTTTCACACACTACACCAAAATGAGGCAAGCATTGTCACAAATTAGAATGAACCCAGGGCCTACTGCACCTGCATATGGTCTTACAATGTGTCTCGGGTTCTCACCCTGGCAACTAATGGCAGGCAGAGTACCGCTGGCTAGCACATGGATTAATGTGAGGCACTCCATAGAAATGCCTCCCAACACCATTTTCGATCAACTGCTAAATCGGTCATGCTGAAGAATGCTGCAAGCAACAAGGCGCCAATGTTGAATATGCCTATTGCCCTGCAATGTGTTGGGCTCTAAGCTCAACTCTGACTTGCTCAATTCTGTCCCTCATAATACACTAATGGAGTATGTTTTAGACAGTTTCGGCATAGAAATGGACATTAGTGGCTTGCTGGAAGTCATCTTGTGGGGCTCTGGCACTGCTCCTCACGTTCCTCCTTGCAAAAGGTTCTGTTTTAGATTTATATATTTTTAAATTCCAAGTTTTGGATTTCTGAACGATTTGGCCATTTTGCACCTTCCTGAAATGGACCTTTTTTTTCAAATCTGACACATGTCACTATAAGTGGTTATAACTTTGGAACACTTTAACATATCCAGGGGATTTTGAAATAGTGTCCTGTGACATATTGGGCCACATTTACTCACAACACCCTAAATGTATGTAAAGCAACAAAGTATTAATAACATTTCCAGCAGAGCGCCCCATAGAGATAATGTTCAGCAGAGTGCCCCCATAGGTATAATGTCCAGCAGAATGCCCCCATAGGGTTAATGTCCAGCAGAATGCCCACTTAAAAAAATAAAGTTAGTACCCACCCTCCGGCGCTCTCTCCCGGACAGTATGAGACTGGATCTCTGGAGTATAAGCCAAGCTTTTAAGCACTATTTTTTGCTGAAAAAGCCCCCTTAGGCTTATATTTATAAATAAAGTTAGTACTCACCCTCCGCCGCTGACTCCCAGTGTCCTCTTCTCCACGCAGTACATCTTCGGGTTCCAAGCCAGACCAGGAGATTTATGCGATCTGCTAGCACACAAACTATTACGTAACCAGGCAGCACTGGCACGTCATAGTTTGTGTGCCGGCAAATCGCATAGATCTGCATGTGCCGGCACAGCCGGAACCCAAAGACCTGCTGCAGGGAGAAGAGGACACTGGGAGTCAGCGCCGGAGGGTGAGTACTAACTTTATTTATAAGTATAAGCCTAATGGGGCTTTTTCAGCAAAAAAATAGTGCTTAAAAGCTTGGCTTATACTCCAGAGATCCAGTCTCATACTGTCCATATAATCATCCATAATACTCCATTCACACCAGCTCTCAAGTAACATCCAGTGCTGGATATACCGTTATATCATAGTATATAAGGCCGGAAAAAGACGCAAGTCCATCAAGTCCAACCTTTAAGAATCAAATAAATGTTTTATCCCCATAACCCCTGATATTTTTTCTCTCCAGAAAGGCATCCAGGCCTCTCTTGAACATGTACATAGAGTCTGTCATAACAACCTCCTGCGGCAGAGAGTTCCATAGTCTCAATGCTCTTACAGTAAAGAACCTTAAACTGTGTTGATGGTAGAATCACCTCTCCTCTAGGCGTAGAGGATGCCCCCTTGTCCTGGTCACAGGGCTAGGTATAAAAAGATCTTTGGAGAGATCCATGTACTGTCCGTTCAGGTATTTGTACATTCTAATGAGGTCTCCCCTCATTCGTCCCAAATTTTGTAATCTATCATTGTATTCAAGGCCCCCCATTCCCCTTATAATCTTGGTTGCTCTCCTCTGCACCCGTTCCAGTTCTACTATGTCCTTTTTATATACTGGTGCCCAAAACTGTACGCCTGAACAGGGATTTACAAAAAAAGGGGAGTGTAGCAGATAAGCTTGGGCCTGATCGCCATCCACCAAGTAAATGACACCAAAATACTTGAAAAAACAAATGAACTGCGAAACTGTCATAAAATATAAACTTTATTCAAATGCAAAGCAAACAATTATTCGCACAATACAATTCAGACAGAGACAAAATTTAGACGAGACAATGTAGTGTATGGACCACACAAAGGAATTAAAATGTGTGAGTCCCCGAGTAACGCCACTTAAAGGGGTATTCTCATCTGGGCACTCACATTCAGTTTCATTAATCTTCCATATGTAAACATTTCTTCAATTAGATGTTATTAAAAAAATGTTCCTGTGTGAAGATAATTTCTCATAAATGTAGCCATGTTGTACCTTAGAAACGAGATAGCTTCCTTGGATACGGCCACCTCTGCTGGAGGGACTGCACAAAGAAACAAAAGGTTATTGTATATAAAATGTCCGGGAGTTACTGCATGTCCCACACCCGTCCTGTGGTAATGATCGCTGAATCCTGGTGGTCCGGCAGGACTCTATAGCGCAAGTCTGGCCACCGCTGCCAGAGTGTGATGTGGTCGTATGCGAGGAGTTAGTCTTGTTTCTAAGTGACAACATGACTACATTTATCAGAAATTATCTTCACACAGGAACATTTTTTTAATTAACATTCAATTGAAGAAATGTTTACAAAAGGCAAATTAATTTAATTAAATGTAAATACCTAGATGGGAATACCCCTTTAAGGCTAGAGGTAGATTATGCAATCAAGAATACATGCAATGCTTAGTACCACTCACAAAGTGCAGAATGAGTAAAACAAAAGCAGATACCATACCAATGACTGGGACCACGCATATAAGACCCCGACACGTGTTTCGCTGTCGCGCTTCTTCTCCCCACTCCTCGAGCTTCCACAAATCCCTCTGTAATGCTAAACTATCGACCTCAGTATTTATTACTTTACACAGCTTAGTATCATCTGCAAATATTGTAACTTGACTGTGTAAACCCACTACAAGGTCAGTAATAAAAATATTAAAAAGAAGTGGCCCCAATACTGACCCCTGTGGTACTCCACTGGTAGCGTCAACCCAATCTGAGAATGTGCCATTAATGACGACTAGGCCAATTACTTACCCAAATACACAGATTTTCCCCTAGTCCCAGCATTCTCATTTTATGTACCAACCTTTTATGCGGCACAGTGTCAAATGCCTTTGAAAAGTCCATATATACAACATCCACAGCGTCCCCCAGATCCAGATCTTAGTGGTTGCGAGGTGGCACCGTACCTCTTCCTGGGTTAAACTGTTGATATTCCAAAGAGAATTTACTCATGTCCTCATCGTGTACATACATCCGTATTCCTTTTGTTCTTATTCCCCAATCTTATTCCAGACCCCCTTCCTCCCCCATGGACTATGACTCTTCTCAGCTCTCTATCTACACTGTCTTTTTGCCCTGCACAAGTGTACTTGCTCTCCCCCCAAGTCTCTAGTTTAAACACTCCTCCAACCTTCTAGCCATGTTTTACCACAAAACAGCTGCACCCTCCCCATTGAGGTGCAGCCCATCCCTACTGTAGAGCTGTAGCCAACAGAAAAGTCAGCCCAGTTCTCCACGAACCCAAAGCCCTCCTTCCTACACCAACTTTTGAGCCACTTATTTACATCCCTGGCCTCCCATTGCCTTTCCGGTTGGCACATGGTTCAGGTAGTATTACCTGAGCTTATGGCCTAAATCCCTGAAATCATTCTTAAGGACCTTCCACCTACCTCTTACTTTGTCATTAGTGCCAATGTGGACCTTGACTGCTGGTTCGTCACCAGCCCCTCCCAGTAATCTGTCAACCCGATCGGCAACATGCCCAACCCGAGCACCTGGCAAACAACACACTGTTCGGTATGCACAGTCTTTGTGACAGATGGTCCTGTCTGTTCCCCTAATAATCGAATCTCCCACTACCAGCACCTGTCTGACCTTGCCTGTGCTCCCATTACCCTTCTTGCTAGAGGCCATATCTTGCTGCAGCATTGCAACCCAAGAGCTGATATCCCACTCATCCGCCACCCTGGCAAACTTACTGGGGTGCACCAGTTTAGGACTAGACTCCCTGCAACTCTTCCCTCTACCCCGCCTTCTACATGTTACCCAACTAGCTGCCCCCTCATTCTGCACCTCCATACTTCCATCCCCACATCCATCTTCCCCAGAGAGTTTGTTCTCCAGGAGCGTCAAACTTCGCTCCATATTGTGAATTGCCCACAGCCTTGAAACTTGCTCATTTAGCATCTTCCAGTGAGCAATTTTCACACATCCCACACAGCAGTATTCCCCCTCGAACGGCTGTTCAAGTAAAGCATACATGGCACAGGATGTACACTGTGTAGCATTGCCACTGTCCATTGTACTAAAGGGGAATACAAGAGAAATACAGAAGAAAAGAAGATTCACTGTAAAGTAACACAAAAATAGAGCAATTACCAGCTAAAGTCCCTCAAACTTAAGTCCCTTAATCCTAAGTCCCACTTTGGACACTGCGCACACTTAGGATCAATGCACACTTGCCACAAAGCTCACACACTCGCTTTTCTGAATGCTCTTAAAAAGGGTATTTGCCACAATAATCTGCTTTGTTCACTGCAACAAGACCTGGCTGCAAACCACCAAACAAACTGACCACAGAAGTATATTAGTCTGCTAATTAGATAGCCACACCCACTATTAATTAGGCAGTACCTTTGCTATACTGTCTAGATGAGCAAGGTGAATGCCTCAGACTTAATCAGCACTATACCCCACACACAATATACAGATTATGCAAGCAAAATACCTTTAGATCTACTTGGTTGCAATAAAACCCACACAAATGAATATCAGAATAAATCCCACTTTGGACACTGCACACACTTAGGATCATCGCACACTCACTTTTCTGAATGCTCTTAAAAAGGTTATTTGTCACAATAATCTGCCAGCCTCAATGCCCATGTATGCCAGCCACAATAATGCGCCATTTATAGTGCTCCTATATGCCAGCCCCCCAATAATATGCTAGCCACAATGCCCCTATATGCCAGACCCTGCAATAATATGCAGGCTACAGCGCTCTAAATAACAACCCACCCCCAATAACATGCAAGCCACAATGCTTCTATATGCCACTCCCCCCCAATAATATGCAGGCCACAGTTCCTCTCTATACCAGCCCCCCAATAATATGTCAGCCACACAGCCCTGTATAACAGCCTCTGTGCACCAAGTGCACCCCACCACCAAAATTATGTCAGCCACAAAGGATAAATCCTCTTAAGAAGAGAACATATACAGAGGAGATGGTTACTATTGCCTCCTTTCCTCAGTGCCTGATCAGGAACACGTGATTGCCGCCCAGTCTACTGAGGGATGCTGCAAGTAACTTGGAGAACTAGCAATCCCTGCATGCACACATAAACACACACCCATGACTGAATACAGGAAGTAGGGCAATAGGGAGGACAGGAATAAAGGTTAACAACCAGAGTCGGTCAGTGTCCGTCTATAAGGGAGCTTTCAGTTCCTTTTTTTTTTTTTTTTCAAAAAACGAAAAAAAGTCCAGGGATGTGTGGTAAATGCGGAAGCAGTTTTTTATAAGAAAAAAAACACACAGAAGAGATGTTTTGTCTGCTTAAAAAATGGCATACGCAGGGACACGACATATCAGTGCGACACATGTCCCTCCCACCCTGGTCTTTCTATGAAAAACTGCTTCCGCATTTACCACACATCCCTGGACTTCTTTTTTACCAGTTTTTTTTATTAAATTAAATACTCTAAACCCCAAATCTTTTCCACCTCCATAATTCCCATTATACCCTTAGATGAAAGCCAAGTAAATGAAGGCGTCAGAATCCTTGTGGCGTTCTATCACTTCCAAGCACTGCCATGTGTCCAGGCAGTATATAAGGGCTATTTAGTTTTTTTTGTATGAAAGCAGGAGAAATAACCTTATAAGTGAGTATATTTTTCCACATTTATGCTGTTGCATGAAAATTATGTCCTAAGTGCACATTTTAGATAAAAAATGTGTTTCAATATTTCAGATATTCAGCACATCTGTTATATTTGTCTGTCTAGCTTCCCTAGAAAACAATTCATACACTTCTTGTAAATACAGTAAATAAAGCATGAAACTTAGTAACACCACTAAAGCCCCTTGTAAATAGCTAGTTTCCTTTGAGAAGGCGTTCGTGAAGACCATTGAACGGAAGAAGCTGTAAGGCGAAACCCTGGGTCGGCGATGACTGGTGTCCTCGTGGATTTGTAATATGAATATTTTTATCATTTTTATGTGAGTAGATTATATAATACATTTTATGTTCAGTTGAAACCGTCTACGCTATGTCCGTGTATATCTTCTCTATATAGCAAATCAAATCGAACAGTGAAGGATATTTGAAGAGATAGGATCGCAGCGGTTTCATGTCTGAATGGTATCTTATTCTCATTGAAGTTTTTTCGTCGGATTGCCGAAAGAGAAGGAAAATTGAAGAGACTTATATCTTTGTGAGCTCCAGTCGTATTGCATTTTATCTTTGAATACTGTATATTGGATGACTGTTGGATCCATCCAGGACCGTATATATAGCTCATAGACTGAGAAGGTGCAACAATTGTACACTGTTTTACTTGCACTGAAAAAAAACTGCAATATAAAGAGATAAAAACAAAAAAACAATACAACGGAGGGCGGCGCCTCGAGTGATAACGTAAGGTAATAGATAAAAGTAAAAACAATCCCAAATGGGACCTGCAATGTCAGGCAAAAAAACTAAGCAGGGGCTTTAATAAATGTGGGCCAATGACCATAAGCACAGAGCTAAAATAACATAATAATAAGCAGTGGCTTCAGAACAACTCTGTGACCATTTTTGACTGGCCCAGCCAGAGCCCTGGAACTGGAGATGGTCGGCATAGAAGAATATCATTCCCAAGAAGACTCATGTACTAGCGTAAAAGGTGCTTCAACTCAATACTGAGCAAAGGTCTGAATACTTACGAGATATTTCAGTTTTTCTTGTATAATAATAATCTTATATAGTGCCATCATATTCCGTAGCGCTTTACAAATCATAGGGGACAAATACAAATATAATTCAACACTGCAATTTAAGCATGCTGAGTTCTATTGTGGAGAAATTCATTGAAACTATAGTGGATGTACACTGGAGAAAATTAGAGAACAACACACAATTTCCTACATGTCAAGGTCATCGTGTAGTCCTTTGTAAATATATCCTAACATGAGTAAAATAGCAGTATTTTAAGCTTATTTCATAAATCGTATATCTTCTGAAACACAGAATAAAGGGATAAATAAGGTAATAGTAAAAGAACACTAATCAAAATTAGAGAACACTTTCAGGGTGTGTTCACATGTGGTATTTTGGATGCGTCAAAAAGTATGCACCGGAACGCATGCGTCAGGGTGCTTGCGTCGGAATGCATGTGTTTTTAACCCCTTAACGACCTGGCCTTTTTAGTTTTTTCACTTCCATTTTTCACTAACCACCTTCAAAAATCTATAACTTTTTTATTTTTCCACATAAAGAGCTCGCCTCACCAGCCCCTCCCAGTAATCTGTCAACCCAATCCGCAACATGCTGAACCCCAGCAAACAACACACTGTTCGGTATGCACGGTCTTTGTGACAGATTGCCCTGTCTGTTCCCCTAATAATCGAATCTCCCACTACCAGCACCTGTCTGACCTTGCCTGTGCTCCCATTACCCTTCTTACTGGAGCAGACAGTCCCCTGGTTGTTAACAAGCAATCACAGCTTAGTTTCTATTTTGCACGAGTCATTAATATGAGCTCTGAGCTTTGATTGGTTACTATAGTATAGTGAGTGAGTATAAGACAGCTTATGTGTGAAGTAATATGTGAAGTAATATGTGAGGTAATATGCAAGGTCATATGTGAGGTGATGTGAGGTGAGATATGATGCTTACATCATCTGTGATACTCTAGTCACATCTAGAGCTGCAGTTTTATCCTTTCCATTATATACTCCAGTCACATCCATTACTGCAATCATCTATCTAGCATTGTATCATCTTAAATGACTGCAGCTCTAGCTGTGACTGGAATATCAATTTGCCTTTATAATTCTTAGTATAAGGCAGCTAATATGTTTTCAATTACAAAGCTTATATCATGTTCCCATCAAATCAAGATGAAGAGGTAGACAGGTGGTCTCTTGTGTTTTTTACTTTTATCGAGTGGTAGATTTCCTTTAATGCCTTTTTTTTGTAAAAAAAAAAAAACAGGACATAAGAATCTAAAAGAAGAGCAAATACTGCCAGAGAGAGCTTACAGCAATGCGTAAGTGTGCTTGGTTTACAATTCTTCATTCTGGTGGTAGGTTTACTTTAAATTTATGTCATATAACTTATGTTTGTTAAGACTGCTGTGATGCCCACTGATCCTGAGACTATAGGTGCAGAAAGCCTGGCAAAGTGACTTCACAGTATAGTTTACAGAAACCTTAGAAAAACAAGACATGTCTGGAGTAAGCATTTAGGGATAGGTTTTGTGATGGGAAACATTCCACTTTGTTTAGGCTTCTATTAATACCAAAATTAAAGTGAACCAAGTTAAAATTGTCCTTTACCTTGTAAAGGCTGTAAGATCTGATAGAAAGATTCTTCAATCTTACTGCCTCAAAACCCATAAATGTTTATTTTCTTTAATTTTCTATATTTTTGTACCCATATAAATCCATATAGATATATACTTATGTTCTGTATACAAAGATGTCACTATCAAAGATACCAAATCAGGATGTGACACACGCAAACAAGATATTTTGGTTGCTACAGATCAAGTGATAAATGTGATAAATGCACAATAAACAGAGCCTTGAGTTCTATTATATCATGCATTGGCAAGACTCAACATGACAAACCCAAAAGGAATAAAAGATATGGTGAAAAGTAGGATATAAAATAGTAGAAACTTTATTGCATATTAATAATGATAACAACAATGGTTAAAAGGTAGGCAAACAAATAGGGTAACAAACAGACAAAGAAATCTTACAATGGACCGGGTGTAACCATAGAACAAATAAGAGATGCTCATATGTACATCTAAAGTGCTTGAATAATGAGACCTGGAGCGGTCAGCATAAATAGATTGAGCATAGGAAAGAAGTATTGTAAACATGCATACAAACCACGGACCAAGGAAGAGAACACAGCCCCGACACGTGTTTCGCCACTAAATGGCTTCCTCTGGGGGAGTGCTGTAAAGCAGAACTAATCAATATTTAAATACCCACTGACCAATCACGAACACCGGGATAAACGCATCACAGGGAATTGGGGGTGTGGCCGTGACGAGGGTAAGTGTGAGTCACGGCATCGCATAATTAATGGTAGTTCTCGCCTATCGCGAGATGTGGGTCACCTGGCGTAAGGCACGTCATCGCGAAAACACGTGACGACTTCCGCTTATCGCAAGATGTAAGTAACCCGGCACACTAGGTGAGCCAGCCACAGGGCGGAACAAGGGCGGCACCAGGCGGGAGTCTACCCAATCAGATGGCCAGAGCAAGCCAGACCAGTCTCCAGGGTAACGTGACAACACAAGTAAGTAAATATAGGCGGAAGCGCCACAAATACAGAACGTAACGCTGGAAACATACAATATGTAATTAAGATAAGGTTGTGTGCCTCTGAAAGAAAAAAAGAGAGAAAAGCCAAAAAGGCTGGAAAATAAAATAATGAAAGTGTATGCAATCGGATATATAGCACAATTGTATATTAGTGACATTAACACCTGGAACAGGTGAGCACTAGGATGAATACATATAGAAGGAAGATGTTTATAACCTTCAAATGGTAGTGTACTAAATGTTAAAGTGCAAAGTGTACATAATTAAATCCATATAGATATATACTTATGTTCTGTATACAAAGATGTCACAGTCAAAGATACCAAACAGAATGTGACACACGCAAACAAGATATTTTGGTTGCTGCAGATCAAGTGATAAATGTGATAAATGCACAATAAACAGAGCCTTGAGTTCTATTATATCTCTCAACATGAGCTGAATAAAATAATCAATGTTATATATAATAATTAAAGACCATGCAGACATTAAAAGTATAACCTCGAGTGAATGTCACAGAATGTATTCCATTGTGTCATTATTTATTTAATAAAATCTCTGCCAAAATACAGAAAAAGTAAGTAAGAAACTAAGTACACCCTTACTTTTCCATGGAAATTAAGAGGGAAGCCTCTTGGTAATGTTTTTTTAATATGATGTTGATTTACTTACCATCAGCAATCAGCAGTTTGGTGATCTAGATGATTTAGATTAGGTGAAAACTAATAAGCAATCATTTTAGAGCACCAGTTGTTTCTATGCATTAATATGGGAAGGGTTATTAGGCAGTTTTTGTTAATTTATGGCCCGGGTTGTCCTTTTCTTCTCCAGGTGACTGATAACAAGCAGGCAAAAAAGAAGAGATCAGGCTCCCTTGCTTGTGGCCTGTAAACAGCACATATGAGCATGTGGCTCTACTAAGAGGCAGCAGTGCCTTGAGGTTGTTCTCAACTGCAGGGTCGGTTCTAAACAAAGTGGGGCCCTGGGCAAAACTAAAAGTGGGGCCCCAAAATAAAACTATTTTATGACCAGTCACAGTCAGTAAGAGGCTCCCTTTAGAATGGTAAAACAAGCTGTAATATGGGAACATCTGCAAAGAGTTTGTATGTAGAGAGCATACAGGTCACCACAACTATCATTTAAAATAGGGGTCCATGGGGACTCATCCTGTCCCAGGTGTGGGATTGAAGAGACGGGTATTCTGCACATGATGTGGGAGTGTGGGAAATTAGAAGGACTCTGGAAGGAAGTGCTAGAACTTCTGGCTAGAGTGTATTCAGCTGTAACGAAATTGAAATTGTTAACGTTCAGGTAAGAGACAAAATTACACATATCCTCCTGCGTGCCAGACCATACATATACGGAAGGAATGGGTTATCAGAACTGTAAAGATGTATTTCTTCCCACCATGAAACCAAAATGACAAAGTAACAATAAATTTTAAGATAAATTCCTTTACCAATTGCAACACCAAACATGCCGTTTATTTGGCAGAATGTGACCTTTGTAAGCTATATTATATCGGTGGCACCAATAGATCAGTGAAGGTACGCATAAACAAGCATATTTCAGATGCTAGAGTGGATTCAGATAACAAACCATTAAAGGATGTTAACAAGATGTCAAGTTTGTCTAAACATTTCTTGTTCTGTCACACACAATGTTTCCAATCTCATAAGGTGGCAATCATAGATAAAGTATCTAAACCTATCAGAGGGGGAGATTGGACTCACAAGTTTCAGAA
>CM033641.1:85782285-86196356 GCA_019512145.1 Engystomops pustulosus
CTGTGTTTGTTTAATTAAATGCTCGATCTCGAGCAGGGGAAATACTCGTCCGAGCAACGAGCCGTTTCGAGTACCTTAATACTCGAACGAGCATCAAGCTCGGACGAGTATACTCGCTCATCTCTATTCTATACTTATAGTTCTCTATTATCCAACTGTTTTTCAAACTATTTTCTAGCTAAGATTGTGAAATACATCCTCCTTTGATATTTATTCTCGGTGTTAATAATGTATGATGCAACTAATATTAGAGAAAATCCTTCTACATGCTTACCTTTTTTACATTGAGATCCTCCTGAATGTTTGTCTTGTGCAGCTGTGCGGACTTTGTTCCTTCCCCCATGCATGCTATGCGCATGCGCTTCTTTTTGTGTCTAGCTATTTAAACCTTGTGTACAGGCAGTCCCTGGGTTACGTACAAGATAGGGTCCGGAGGTTTGTTCTTAAGTTGAATTTGTATGTAAGTCGAAACTGTATATTTTATAATTGTAGATCCAGACAAAAAAAATTTTGGCCCCAGTGACAATTGAAGTTTAAACATTTTTTTCTGTAATGGGACCAAGGATTATCAATAAAGCTTCATTACAAACACCTTGCAGCTTATCATTGCAGTCTGGGACTATAGTAAAGCATCCAGAGAGCTTCACCAGAGGTCAGAGGGGTCTGTCTGTAACTATGGGTTGTCTGTAAGTTGTGTGTCCTTAAGTAGGGGGCCGCCTGTACTGTGTTAAAGGATAGACCATGACTAAGAACTGAGAGATATTTTGTATGTTCGAAACACGTTGGTCTGTGTACCATCCATGCACTTTTTTGAGATTATGCTGTTTTTAATGTAATCAATAAAACTTTGAATTCTTACCTCTATTGGAGTGCCGGAGAAACCCCTTTATTCTACCTTCTTCTGCTATATCTCTGGCTCTGTGACACATAGAACCACACTTCTTATTTTCTATGAAAGAAAGGAGTCTCCTCTTTTATATGAATCTAAATTGTGTTTATGAATCTAAATGTGTTTCTAAGTGTCAGGAAAACTGAGATATTATCTGTTAAAATGTCAGGAGTGACTTTTATATTTAAAAATCGCACCTGAAATTCTCACTTTAAACCTGAATATCTCTGGATCCATGGCACAGCCCTGGGCAACTGTAATCTTTCCTGTGCATTATACCTTACCTGCAATATACTCTTCAAAAACATTTCCAGAATTTAGCTTTTTCTGACCAAGGAAACCTCATAAACTGTAATTATTGCACTAATTTACTATCATCTGGACTACCACTCCCTACTAGTCTGTCTTCTACTTACTAAATTTTGCAGTCTGTGCCGGTCTCTGCCCTGGTTGCCCATCATCTTTCATTTTCAATTTAAACTGATCACCCTCATCAACACAGCTCTACACAGTGGTGCACCTCTCTACCTCTCCTCGCTCATCTCAGTCTAGTGCCCTACCCATGCTCTTCAATTTGCCATTGATCTAAAATGAATCTTTTCTTTAATTCCAACTTCCCACTTACACCTGAAGGTCTTCTCCCATTCTCTGTAATGCTCTAAATACATGTGTTCGGGCCAATCACATCCCCTAATTATACACTGTATCATTTTCACTTTCTTTAAGCTGACCTCCACTATTTACACCCCCCTTCTACATTCTTTCAGCATGTGTTACCATTATACAGGTTACTGTTCAGGCCTATTTATTATAGATTCTCTAAGTGTTATTCATTTTGATAACTTATAAAGAATTGCTGGACTGTTATACAATCTCTTACAACTTGTTCCACATAGATTGTAAGCTCTTGCAAGCAGGCTTTAGTGAACATCTTTAGTGAAACAGAGTAAAGCCTGGATGACCATGAGCAAGAAGTAACAAGAGAAATATAGGCTTAAGCCATTATTGTCCTGATACCCAAACAGGGTAAAGACCCTAAACTCCCTGAGTCGTACAGGCCAATTTCCCTACTCTCGACTGATGTAAAAATTTTAGCAAAAACTTTGGCCAACTGCCTCACAAAGGTCATCTCTGGGTTGATTGATGAGGATCAGTCTGGCTTTATGCCAAGTAGATCGACTGCAATTAGCATAAGGAGACTGCACTTGAATTTGCAGGCTCAGATAGCTAGGAAAGGGGGAGGCGCGGTTCTCTCGCTCGACGATGCCAAGGCCTTTGACAGCGTCGAGTGGGAGTATTTATGGGCCGTGCTCGAGCGAATGGGCTTTGGTCCGGAGTTTATAAAATGGATTAGACTGCAATGAATAAGTCAGCAGTTCTGCCTGTTACAGAGATAGCCCCTGAGATTAGGCAGGAAATGGCCCTATTACAGGTAATTAGATCCTTTAAATATCTGGGAGTACAGGTAACGGCTAAACCAATGGACTACTTAGCTAACAACTTAGACCCCATCCTGGCTAGGCTTAGGAGTAAGACTACCACGTGGTGTACATACATACATACATATATATACACATGCATACACACACATACATATATGCATGCATACACACATGTATTACCAAGAAAGGAGTGGAAGCCAATCTGCTCATCTGTATGACTATTGTACTATTTCTGTGAATATTCCTAGTAATAATAACAAAAATGTAAATTTTTCTCAATAAAACAGTTTTGAAAAAAAGAAAAAAAAAAAAAAGCTGTGCACTCGTGTGTTGATCACATGACCATGGACTCACCATTCCCTCTTGGAAGTTAAAAAAAAAATGAATGAAGCAAGCGATCATCTTAGATTCTCTTCCCGTCTATAGTGATGTCTTTCAGTTCCCTGGCTCTGCGCAGAATAGTGTCTCTATCTTTAAAATGAAGGAGTTTCATCAGGATAGGTCCTGGTGGTGCCCCTGGCGGTAGAGGCCTAGTTGGGACCCTGTGAGCGCGTTCAATTGCAAAGAATGGAGACAGTGTATCAGTCCCACAGGTTTCTTTCAGCCATGTCTCAAAGAAGTCTGCTGCATTCCTTCCCTCTGTCTTTTCCGGGACTCCCACAATCCTAATATTATTTCGGCGGAGTCTGTTCTCTAGGTCGTCCGCTTTAGATATAAGCATTTGTGTGGTAGTAACGACTCTCCGCATATCTCTCATTATAGGAGGGAATTGGTCCTCCACTTTGCTGACCCTATCTTCCACCTCCTTCACTCTTTCATTCACTTTATGCAGGTCCTGCCTCACTAGCACCACCTCATCTGTAAGGCATCCAAGTTGCTTAGTCAGGTCGTTTTTGCAGGCTGTGACAGCAACTAGCACATCTCTCAGGGTAGGTTCTGCACCAGAGTCTCTCACCTCGGCGTTTGTCTCCTGGTAGTCAGCCTCTGAATCACTCGCTGTTCTTTCCTCCAGCCCCACTGGCTCCATCATACCTTCCTCCTCAGAGACCGCGGCCATCTTGGCCTCGTGCTGTGTCGAGGTAGGGCCTTCCTGGGTCTCTCCTGAGTGCACCTCAGCCCAAACCAGCTTATCAGCAGGTGAGTTGTTCTGCCCGGGACTGTCTCTGGCAAATACTTCCAGGCGCGCCGCAATGTCCGAGTGTCTATCTTTCGCGCGGCAGCCCGCGGCCATGTTTCCTGCCACACTGCCTCGGCCCGTTTTGTCTTTGCGTGTAACGCACCTAGTCATCTCTGCACTCGGTCGGTTTCGTGGCTGGTTCGGTAGTGGAGGATGTCTTTCCCAGCAACCAGGGTGAGTTTTTAGTCCTTTCATAGGCCAGATATGCAGGATATTAGCAGGTTATGAGCGGGAGACTCTCTCGCACGCGTCTGCTCACATCAACGCGCAAGCCACGCCCCCATCATCTTTCATTTTCAATTTAAATTGATCACCCTCATCAACACAGCTCTACACAGTGCTGCACCTCCCTCCCTCTCCTCACTCATCTCAGTCTAGTACCCTACCCATGCTCTTCAATTTGCCATTGATCTAAAATGAATCTTTTCTTTAATCCCAACTTCACACTTACACCTGAAAGTCTTCTCCCAATCTCTGTAGTGCTCTAAAAATACATGTCTTCGGGCCAATCACATCCCCTAATTACACACTGTATCATTTTCACTTTCTTTAAGCTGACCTCCACTGTTTACGCCCCCCTTTTACATTCTTTCAGCATGTGTTACCATTATACAGGTTACTGTTCAGGCCTATACATTATAGATTCTGTAAGTGTTATTCATTTTGATAACTTATAAAGAATTGCTGGACCGTTATACAATCACTTACACTTTGTTCCACATAGATTGTAAGCTCTTGCAAGCAGGCTTTAGTGAACAGCTTTAGTGAAACACAGTCAAGCCTGGATGACCATGAGCAAGAAGTAACAAGAGAAATATAGGCTTATATCATTGCTGGATAATTCTACAAATCAAGTCTTTTTACTGGCATTTTTGGAGTTCTACTGAGCTGTATTTTTCTCTTTCCTCTTGCAAGCTGGGCCCTCATTCCTATTGTTGCATTTGACAATATTATTACTCTGTGATATTTTTTATTTGTTTGTATATTTACCGCTTTAATTGTAAAGGAATATATGGAGCTACTGTATACAAAGATGCATTGACATTATTATTATTATGCCCCCTAAATAAGGGCCCACACATATTGGTCCCTTTAAAGATGTAAAATATACATTATGACTTTTTTTTAATGATTAATAATCTATATTGTGACCATTGAAATAAGTGCTATTAGATGGTGAGGCACATGTTATCTCTTTATTGGGACATGGTTTTCGGGCCTTGAGTTTGGGCTATTGAAAATTTACATCTGGCATTTATGCACCATCCCCATAAATTAAGAAATTTGTGCTGTTTTAGTTAGTGATTCTAAGATCCTAGTGAGGTGCACTGATCTGGATACACTGGAAAAATAAGACAGATAGCATGATGATATAATCATGAAATCAATGCATAACTGTGAAATACCACAAGGCTCCCATGTACCTGAATATTCATTTGTATTGGGGTCTGCAGAATACCGATATCCTTTATAACACCCATGAGCTAAGCAATCGGTGTGAGTGAAATCTGTCACCAGAAATAAAGAATACAGACTGCGTCAAAATCCTAGGTTGTCTTAACTTTTATTATTGTCATCCAAAATGACGGCCCCAAAGGAAGAATGATTCAACAGACTTTCTGGATTTCTAATGAAACCAATTTAAGGCACTACTGAAGCACAATAATGCTGTAAAAGAGTATTTTATTGAATAGCCAATCATCTTGTGACACGCATATATAGACATAGCTTATAGCAATGATCTACACTGGACTTATCAATGATCTTCATCTGCTGGTTACCTATCTAGGTTCTAAAGTGTGCACTGGGATATCATTCTTGAATAATATATTCATAACTAAAATCACTAAAAGTCCTACTCACTTTAATTCTATTGCTTGGTATATAAATAAATGTTTATCTAAGAGGAATATGCTTATTACACCTTACATCCCACATCTTTACATCACCTTTCTAATCATCAGATTCTTGGTAACAATTAAAATGCATTCTATCCATGAGGATGTGTACTTGTCAGATGCTTGCTGTTCTCCAGTGGTAATGACGTACATAGTAATTGAAATAGCTGTTGATAAAAAATGTCCTTCATGTCGACTGCTTGGATCATGTTTAAAAAAAGAATCAATGGTGTAAATGAGGCAGCATTCTCTAGAGTTTTTAGAAGATAAATGTTTATTTTTACTGCAATGTGTGTATATTTGGGAGACTGGAGGATTATTTTGAATATGATACTCTTACTAGAGACATCTGATCTTTAAAAGACATCCGAAATTAATTTCATCAACTATTAACACATCCCAGATCATGTGTCTTTCATGGCCCAGTTTGGTAGCATCATCCAGAAAATCAACTTTGAAGTGAGATGTAAATCAATGTAAAACAATGTCAACATCAGTTTCACGAGGTTGGTTTGCATTGTGTCCAATGTATGTTGCATCCAATGTATTGCCATCTTTCTGCTATCCATTTTACACTGAGACATCATAGATTTTTTTCCCTTTTTATGCGTGGTAACTCTATAAATATAAAATTATTCCATCAAGTCAAAGTCTCACATCATGTAGAAAACAATGTGAAAAATTGTTATAATATGTAAAGCTGTTATAAATACTGGGGGAGATTTATCATTAGTCCTATGTAGCTTCTTGATGTATAATTGTCGCAAATTTTTGCGCAAACATTGTTTTTGCTGTTTTTTTGTCACACAATGACGGAAAAATACACCAGAGTGTGCAACACCACATTTATCAACTGAGAATTTTCAAAAGCACGCAAATTTAATTGCAAAACTACACCACATAGGAAATGGTGTATATGGGGCCATTGCTACTACAGTGGGGAGATGTATCTCACACTTGCTCAATTTTGATATTTTTGCTCAGTTTTATGTTTGAGGTATCGGAGAATTTCCTGTGCAAAAACATCGCAAAATGACAGAAATTGAGCATACGTGTGACTGGTGCAGTCTATTCGCATAAAGCACACACAGCTGATACTCACATCAGAAGGGATGTAACACTGCACATACACCGCACTATAAATCCGACTGATGGAAACCTGCCAGTCTAACACAGACATCTGCGCAAAATCCTGCCTAATGATATATCTCCCCCATAGAGTCAATTGAAGAAGAGAATAAGAGAACTGTTAAAATGGATTTGGACATTAACCCCCTTTAAGATTAAGCCATTTTAGGGCTTCAAGACCATGTCTGATTTTTAAAATTTGCTCTGTGTCATTATAAGAGGTTATACCTTTGTGACGATTTAAAATATTCAGGGGATTTGGAGACTGTTTTCCCATCACACATTGGGGCACATTTACTAAGGACGCATTTCTGTCAGGTTTTCCGAATATTTCCGATTTGCCCCAAATTGCACAGGGGTTTTTGGCGCACGCGAACGGATTGTGGCACATCAGGGCCATCTTTCATGTGACACAAATGGGGGTGTGGCCGTCGGACACGATGAAAATCGCCAAAACCCTTATTTGGAGGCAGCTGCTCAGCTTTAAGTGACTTTGAGAGGCCCAAATAACAGTAAAACCCCGTAAGTTATGCCATTTTAGAAACTACACCCCTAAATTTATGAAAAATCTACTTAAGAACAAAAGAAGTTTCACAGTGGTTAAAACAAAATGGAGGTGGAATATACAAACTAATTTTTTTAGACAATATATTAGTTTTGGCCAAAAATTTAACAGTCACAATGTATTAAATGATAAAAAACTCAACAAAGTTTTATGTCCAATTTTATGTGTTTTCCTCATACCACATATGTGTTGGTAAACTGCTGTATGGACACACGGCCGGGCATGGAACAGATTTGCATTGTCACATTTTACAGGCTATGAAACGTTTATTCTTTGTAATTTGGAGATATGAAGGATGAGATCCACTTTTTAGGTTCATCATTTGGGGGGATTTAATCTAATAATGAAATTTTATTAACTCTTTCATGGTGGTGGTGGTTAACTTTTCCGGTCGTTCACCGTAATATGTTATCTTTATTCTATGGGTCACCATGATTAAGGCAATACCCATACCTATTTTATGGTTGACTTTTTTTGCAGAATATAGAACTCATTTTGTGAGAAATATGATTATTTTTGCATCACCATGCAGTAATGGGCATACATTTTTTTTGTTTACAGAGCTTGTTTTTTGAGGGACAAGCTGTACTTTTTACCAGTATCATGTTGGGGTAAATATTATGGACACGGTGATATCCAATATGTAATGTTTTTTGGTGATTTTCAATTTTTTATGTTTTATTTGATTTTCATATAGGATGGGGAATCAGGGGACTTTTATTCTTTTTTTTCCAGGGCATCCTGAACAGCTCAGCATTGAAGTCAAGCTCTCCTAATCTCAGAATGAAGGAAATCTGTGATGTGAAGGAAATTCTGGATATAGAACCATCACAATAATTACATTACAATAATGAGGGCATTCTGAAGTCAGGAAAGCCTGACTTTGGTGTTAAACTCTCCGCCTCCTTGATTTTGTACAATCAAATTACACGTCCTTTCGACTGAGTTTCTGGACAATGCCATCGAACTGGGCCATGGAATAGACATGATCGGGAAGGTGTTCAGCTACTTGATGACATACTGGTAGTGGTTTATGACATCAACTTCTGCTGACAGGTTAACTTTAAGACTGTTGGGTTCTACTTTAGACTTGTCTTTAGCCACAATGTGGTGCCTTGGCAAATTTTTATTTTGTGCACAGACTATTTTCCACCCAGGCCATGACACTTTATCGGAGACCACACCCCTTTTATAAAGGCCACACTTCTTTTTTGGACTGATTCCCTAGTGATGATTACGCAATAAAGATAATTTTTCAACCCTTACTTTGCAATTTACTGCTGTTTTTGGTCATATCACTCCCCAGACAGGTCAGTGTAAGAATACAGAGTGTGTGAGTGGGAACTCTCTAAGCAGACAATTCTTGATTGATGTGCTAAGAGACGCTGTATGCTGACAATGTGCTTAGATTGTCATAGTACAGGGTTTATCTACACAGATCAGAGATGAGAGATGATGAGATCCATGAGATTTATATAAAACACAATGACACTTGTGGAGTGCCTGTGTCTGAGCTGGTCTTGTAGTGCAGGGGGAGGGGCAGGAGGCAAAGAGCACTGCAGTGTGCTGAAAAAAGAGGCTATTCATGAGAAGAAGCTGATTTATGGTTGGATCAAGGGACAACCAAAATTGTAAAAACCAGGACTGATAGAGACTGGTATTTTTGTTAATAACAGCAAATTATAGAATGTGTTATTTTGTTATCCTGATTATATTTAAGAATCTTGTGGGAATACCCTTTTATGGTTTGCCATTATGTAAGTAATGAAGGAAACCATCGTTTATAAAAAGGATATAATAGGATCAATCCCTGAAGCACATATTGCCTCTAAATTTGTCCTGATCAGATTTTTGGAAAATGTCTCTAGTACCCTTACACCAATTTAAATAAGGGCACAAACTATTTGTGCAACCCAGGGCATATGGCATACTTATTTCAGCACAGCATAAAGCAATAGCTTAGGTTCTGCTATTTTCTAGTGCACTTTTATAAAATGAAAACATATATCTGCTTCTTATAGTACTTGTTCTAACTGCCCCCTAATATGTTTTCTCTATTTCTGGAGATGAACAAGTTAACCTTTGAAATCTTTTGAAAGCAATTTGTTGCTCATTAGTTTAATGCTAAAGGCATAGATATAATGAGTGAAAGAAACATTTACTTAAAGACGGAAATGCAGATTTATCTGTTCTCTATTCCACTCATACACTGGCCACTAGATACCAACAAGTAGACTTATTTACCATTCATGTCAGTAAACAAGTCAGTTTGATATACATGGCCCAATAGGGGACACACATCAATGCCATTCTGTTGCTGAAACATGGAAGAACTGGATTTAGACAGATTTCTACTGAAAGAGAAAATAAATGGCACACTGTTAAAACACATTCAACAACAAAAATGAATTAATCTGCAAAACCTTAACAATACCTAGTTTGCTTTCTTGTGGCACAGTCATCATACTTTTCTGCTAATGTAATTTTTTATTCATAGTAAGAAGCCTGCTGCAATTGCTCCATTCTCTGTCCATGCAAATGCTGAAAATAGCCAAGGACAGCACACATCCATCTCTGGCACTATTATATATCCTTAATAACAACACTAAAACACCTATGTAAGTGAGGAGACTGTGTATTGTTGTGTTAGCAATCATTATACTGTCTAAAGCTCCTCTATGTTGGACTATTGCATATGTATAACTGGCATAATAAAACAAAAAACAATATAGGAAAAAGCCAGAATTCCATAAAGAGTTCTTATAAAAAGTACATAATTTTATTCAACATCTACCGTAATTAAAAAATAGGAACAGACATTCAGAAAATACTGGTACTGGAGGGATACCAAAACATCCAAGGGACATGCCAGGAAAATAGATATGGTTGTAGGCTACAAACATAATGTAGAGTAAGCAGCAACAAAAGTTGTCAGTACTTGTACATGCAAAGTATAACAATGTTACATACTTAATTCCATCTCTATCTTTAACTAATGTTATGGCCTATACCACATAAGAGTCTATATATTACATTTATTGGATACCAATATTTTAGGTATAAATACATGGAAATGGAATATATAAAATGCAAATCTCCATTAACCCTTAATGACACGCGCTGTCATAGTATGGTGCAGCATAAGTATGTCACAGGTGCTCCCGCAAACCACGTCCTGGGTCGGGGGCGTACCAATGCCTCTCTCCAACCCCTAGCCCCAAGTTCTGCTACCTTACCTCTCCATGTTCCTGCTCTGCTACTCACAGCCTGGCGTGCGCGATACTGCCTCCTAGGGTGTAGGCGCTCAAAGATTTAAAGGGCCAGCACACCACTGATTGGTGCTGGCCATTTCCAGGAATTGAATAGAAGCCGGCCTCAGAGAAAGCTTGTTGCGTTGCCTAGTGCCTGTCTGCTGATTTCCCATTGTGACCCATGGTTCTGTTCCTGACTTTGACTCTGTGGTGCCTGTCCTGACCTCCTGCTTTGTTCCTGACGTTGATCCCGTGCTGCCTGTCTCAACCTCCTGCCTGTCCCTGACCACGATTCTGCCTCATATTTGTACCTTTGAACCACGCCTTTGCCACCACCGCGAGAAAAGTTGTGCCTGTGGAATGATCTGGTGGTACATTACCCCTGCTCTGGTGAAAACCAGGTGCCACTTAGACTCCGCTCCCAGGTGTTGGCTTCTGCCATCGCTCGCGATGGTACAGAGGATCCACTACTTCCTGACAGTAAGATCCGGACATGGATCCCACCAAGGTTCCACTACTTGAAATGGCTGATCTCACCACCATCATGGCCTAGCCGCTCCAACGGATTGCTGTACAAGGTCAGCAGCTCGAACATTCTGCAACAGGTAATGAATTCCCAGCAGCCACCTCAAGTTCCTGCAGTTCCACCTGCTAGCCCGGTTTGTCTACCTTTCACATAACGTAGGCTGAGGTTCTCTATGGCTTCCAAATATGATGGGGATGCGAAGTTGTGCAGATGCTTTATTACCCAGTGCTCCTTGCATATTGTACTAATGCCTATGCAATTCTTAACTGAATGGTCGAGAGTTGCTTTTGTGATCAGTCTTCTCTCCGGGAAAGCCCTTACATGGGCCAGGGAAGATCCAGTTGCAGCAGACATCACCACATTCCTTGCTGAACTACGGACCATCTTGAAGGAACCAGCCGGGGCGTCTTCTGCTGAGACTGCCCTTCTGAACTTGTGCCAAGGGGACTCCTCTGTGGGTGACTACATTGTGCAATTCCGTACTCTGGCTTCTGAACTTTCCCGGGAATGAAGAGGCCTTGGCCACCACCTTTAAAAAGGGCTGTCTAGTCAGATCAAAAAAGATTTGTTTGTATGGGACCTGCCGTCTACCCTGAGTGGTCTAATCTGTTTGGCCACTCGAATAGACATCAGTTTTTCTGAATGCAAGGAAGAGCAGCAGTTGAACTAGCACTCAGAGTCTGATGTTTTTCCCGTCTGGCTCCAGTTTTCCAAAGATCACTTCTTCTTTCTCCTATGTCTGCTAACGAGAAGTCAATGCAGGTGAGTAAAACCTGGCTAACACCCCAAGAGTGCTCCAGACATCTCAGCATCTACTGTGCCAGCCCGGAACACTTCCGCCAGTCGTGTCCAGTGTGCTCTCAGCATCCAGGAAGTCATTCATACCTAGGGTTCCTAGGAGGAGCATCGCTAGGTGAGAGTAAAGCTTCTCCACGCCTGCATCTTCCAGTTCTGCTCAGCTTTGGTACCAGTGATCCTGTTCAAGTCTCGGCCTTCCTGGACTCTGTAGGGAATTTTGTGGATGCTGCTCTGCTGTCCCGGGATCTTTTTCCTGTGTTTCGTCTGGAGAAGTCCCTGGTCATCTTGTCCGTCAATGGGCACATCCTCTGTGACCCAGTTCAGCATCGCACCGAACCACTATGCCTGCAAGTTGGTTCCCTGCATAAAGAGAAACTGTCTTTCTATGTACTTCCTCTCTCCACATCCTCCGTTCTATTGGGACTTCCGTGGTTACGGCAACATGCTCTGTCCTCAACTGGCAGACTGGGGAGGTTCTTCGCTGGGATCCTGAGTTACCGTCTAGCTGTCCGCCAGGTCTTCTTCTGAGTTTTCCAAGCCTTTCGTAGGTCTTCCTGCTGTTTATATGGACCTTGCTGACGTCTTCTCAGAGAAACAAGTGGAAGTCAACATCCCTACGACTGTTCCATAGAGCTGCTACTGGGCACATCTCCTCCACGAGGTCAGGTATACCCACTCTCCGTACCTGTGGCTATGTCGGCCTATATCAAAGAGAATCTGCAGAAGGGGTTCTTCTGCATTTCCTCTTCCCCTGTTGGTGCCAGATTCTCCTTCGTGGCCAAGAAGGATAGCTCCCTCCGTCCCTGTATCAACTACCACAGCCTCAATAAAGTCATGGTGAAAAAACGCTACACACTACCCCTAATCACGGAACCTTTTGACCATTTACGTGGGTCCAAGAATTTCACCAAGCTGGATCTGTGGGGGGCAAATAACCTCATCTGCATCTGTCAAGGCGATGAGTGGAAGACAGCCTTCAATACTTGTGACGGGCACTTCAAATACCTGGTCATGCCCTTTGGACTGTACAATGCGCCTGTGGTGTTAATTTGTCAACGGCATCTTCAGAGACTTGCTCTACACCTGTGTTGTTGTCTACCTGGACAATATCCTTGTTTTCTCTTTTGACCTGGAGTCTCATCGAGTCCATGTACAAGTTCTTAAGCGCCTAAGGGCCAATCGTCTCTATGACAAACTGGAGAAGTGCCAGTTCTATCAGAAGAGTCTTTGGTTTCTCGGATACATCATCTCCGACAAGGGCCTACAGATGAATCCAACCAAGTTATCTGCGGTACTTCAGTGGCCTTGCCCTGTTAGATTTCTTGCCATACAAAGATTCCTGGGTTTCGCCAATTACTACCGGTAGTTTATACCGCATTTTTTCTCTCTCATGTCTCCCATTGTGGCATTAACAAAAAAGAATGCTGATCCTAAACTCTGGCATCCGGCACCTGAATAAGCATTTTCCAAGCTTAAGATTGCCTTTGCTTCCGCCCCTGTCCTTACACGGCCTGACACTGAGAAACCATTTTAACTTGAAGTGGACGCTTCCTCTGTAAGTGCTGGAGCTGTTCTCACCCAGAAAGGGCCCAAAGGCAGAACGCTCACTTGTGGGTATTTCTCTAAAACCTTCTCCGCTGCCGAGAGAAAGTACTCAATTGGAGATCATGAACTTCTGGTTATTACACTTGCCTTGGAAGAATGGCTCTATCTTTTGGAAGGAACTTGTCATCCGGTCTGTGTATATATAGGCCACAAGAATCTCTTGTACCTCCAAACTGCTCACGTCAAGATCGCTGGTCCCTTTTCTTTTCACGCTTCAATTTCCTGATCCACTTCTCCTCTGCTGTAAAGAATGTCAAGGCAGAGTGCCTCTGATGTTTTTGTGGAAGAACCGGCTCCGTGGCATGTTATCCCTCTTGAAAGACTGATTCTTGCTGCTCCAGTATATCTGCGGCAGCTCTCTTCTGGCAAGACTTATGTCTGACCTGCTCTACGGAAAAAGAAATTGTCTTGGGGACATTTCTCTTGAGTTGCTGGGCATCCTGGTTTGCAGCGCTCAGTAGCCCTCATTTCTCGTCACTATTGGTGGCCAGACCTGGTCAAAGATGTGCAGGATTTTGTGGGTTCCTGCACCTCCTGTGCTCGTAACAAGCCATCTCGCCTAAAACCTGCTGGTCTCCTGTTGCCGTTGCTGTTACCCAGCTGCTGTTGGACTCATGTGGCCATGGACTTTATTATGGGTTTACCAGCTTCCTTTTGGAATTCCGTCATCTGGGTGGTAACTGACCGGTTCTCCAAGATGTCCCATTTTGTTCCACTGCCAGGTCTGATGTCAGCTCCTTGTCTGGCCAGTCTGTTCTTTCTCCATATCGTTCAGGCTACATGGTCTCCCTCTGCACATTGTCTTGGACTGTGTCCAGTTTGTTTCCAGATTCTGGCGTTCCCTCTGCAATGAACTCCAGGTCAAGCTGGACTTCTCAGCATCCTCAGACAAACGGGCAAGTAGATAGAGTCAACCAAATTCTGGGCTGTCACCTTTGTCATTGCTCTTCAGGATGACTGGTCCACTCTGTTACCATGGGCAGAGTTCTCCTACAGCTCCTTGGATTCTGCGTCTGCTGGCGCTGCCCCTTTCTTTATCATCTTTGGACGAATTCCACACCCATCTCTTCCTCTGACCATTCCCTCAGATGTTCCTGCAGTGAAAGAATTGGTGCAGGACCTCAAATTGATCTGGGAACAGACACATCAGTCTTTGCTTCAGGTGTCGGTCCGCACCAAGACTCAAGCTGATAAGAAGCATAGGTCTCCTCCAGTTCGAGGTGATTAAGCGCATAAATCCTGTGGCTTATAAACTCTGCCTTCTTCCCACTATGCGCATCCCAAACTCCTATCATGTCTCTCTCCTGAAGCCTGTCATCCTGAACCGCTTTTCTCAGTAACCTCCTCCTCCTGCTCCTGAGGCTGACTCCACTGATGTCTATGAGGTAAAGGAGGTTCTGGACATGAAGACAGTGAGAGGTAAACGGTTCTTCCTTGTTGACTGGAAGTGGTTCGGGCCTGAAGAGAGATCTTGGGAAACCAAGGACAATATCTTGGACCGTGACCTCCTGCAAAGGTCAATCTTAACCAAGAAGAGGGGGAGCCAAAGGGGGTACTGTCACGGTTGCTCCCGCAAACCACATCCCGGATGCACCTGTGCGTCTCTCTGGCCCCTAGCCCCATGTTCCTCTTCCCACCTCCTAGGTTGCATGCGCGCCAGTGCTAGAAGATTTAAAGGGCCAGTGCACCAATGATTGGTGCTGGCCATTTCCAGGAATTGAATAAAAGCCGGCCTCTCCCAGCATTCCCCCCTGGATCTTTGTGCTATATGCCTCAGAGAAAGCTTGTTGCGTTGCCTAGTGCTGATTTCCCGGTGTGACCCCTATTTTGTTCCTTTGACTCCGTTCTGCCTGTCCTGACCTCCTGCTTTGTACCTGACGTTGATCCCGTGATATAAGTCTTCTAGCTTATTTAAATAATATAATAGCAGCAATAATGTGATAAAAGTCTCTTCTTTAATAAAGTCATTTACTTGCACTGTTGGTTTAAGGCCACTTGTGAAGACTCATAGGAAATGTAGAGTAGTAATGACAGGAGCAAAGGTGGATTATTTTTCTTAGAGAATATATTACTCATATACACATGGCTGGATTAAAGAAAAAAATTGTTGAAACTGTGGAAACTGTGACACATCCTGTCATTGAAAATTCAGTTTCCCTGGTGATGTTCATTAATGTTTTTCAGTCTCATTATACAAGTCATGTCATCTGCTTTGCTGCACAGAATGAAGCATTTTTTTACAATCTCTCGTATATACTAATCAGCCAGCTACTATGCTCTTAAAATGCTCCTCTAAGGTCATTCCCCAATTCGCTTTTCAGGATGTGTTATGTCCTTTATTATCAAAGGGTTTCAACAGCTATAATTCTGTATGACAATAATGGGGCATTACACTTGTAATAAATGTAGTACATTAGCACAATGCCCCTCCATCATTTGTGCCTATACTACCCATTATCATTCTTATGGAGCCAATTTTGATTAATATTTAGAGGTAAAGTCTTTGAACATGTAAAAAGGCTGTATTGTAATAGGTTCTCTTTTATGAACTAAGGACATTGCATTACTATGTCAAGTGGTATTCGTATTGGTAAACGTGGTTTAAAGAGAGAACCTGTCACGCCGATTTGGGACCCTAAACCAACTACAAGTCCATATGTCCATACACGTCTCTATGTGAGCCCTGTGTACAAAAAAAACATTTATAATTACCTAGATGCTAGTCCAAAGTGGGACATCAAAGCGGCCTGCTGTGCCCTTTTCCCTCTTCTACCTTGCTCCGTAATTTGTATCTGACACCCCTTTTATAGCAAGTGTGGTACCCAAATTCTGTCTCTAACCAGTAGCTATTCTGACCCTAACATACCCTCAGACTTTACTGCCTATGTATATTGTCACCTTAGGTGACTCATCATGGTTTGTTTGGGGTATCTCCCTCTCACTTGTCTTGGAATGATAGTGGAGAAAAATGTATTAACTGTCCAAGACTATTGTGCCACCCACAGTGGTGGTTAACCAAGTACCTAGTCAGGCTGGAGGTCTCATTGAGGGTATACTTCCTGAGTCGCTAGGCTGGGCCACAATTCATGGCGTTCCACAGTGACTGGTTTAAGGCTGCCAATATTTAGTATTTAAATTCCATGGCAAGTTTCATAACAGTTTCATTGCTTTTTGATGTTTTCTTCCATTTTGTAGGAGAACAATGAAAATAAAATAATTGTATTTAACAGAAGACATTGCATTTATGCTCCATTTTTACAATAATGCAACCTGAATTAAGGATATCTGTAACTCCTCCCTCCTTGTCTGGGGTTAAAATAATTTATCTTATCTGAGGGGCCAGGAAGCAGTGCTTTTATACTGCCTTACAATAAGATTCTGATTTAGAGTCACCCTCTTAAGATTCATAATATCCTTGCATAATGTGACCAGGGCTGAATACATTCTGCTGCACTGAAGACACCCAGCCCCCAACTTTCATTAGTGTAATTTATTATACTCACCGTGCTGTGACTGAAGATGCTTGATGTGTTACATAATGCAAAGACGTCCTATCTCTAAGGCGGGGAATACTATGTGACACAGGTATACAGTATGGTGTACAGTTTGCTAATGTTAGGAGGCTAAAGGACCTGAGATGATGTCACTCTGGTCACATGACATTAGTGCTGCATGCTGAGAAAGCATGGGGAGGGGCTGCTGGATTCAGCCCGAGAAGGCCACACCCCCCTGACTTGTTACAAATATTTCTAAATACCAGGTAAAATTATAAAGAAGAATTATGGGTATCTGAGGGAATCAATTTTAGATAAAAAAGTGTTGACTTGTTCCCTTTAAAAATGGTGTCTGAAGTGCCCCAAGTGAATAAAGCAATGGTGCTGGCTTCCAATGTGCATTCCAGTTACTTTTATGGGACTTCGATACAGCTAACACCTTCAGACCTAGAATGTAGATTTGCCATGTGCATCAGTTCTACACTCACATGGGGCACTTCAGAGGACTTGCCCATTATTATGATTGCTTGGGGAAATAAATGTTAATAGTGACACAACCCCAATTTGTTTTCCTAATATTAAATTGAGTTAATGGTAACTTGTTGTTCATGGATGGTCTAAGGGTTATTATTATGAATGGCAATATCATAATTAAAATCTGTTCACTATTTTTGCAGTGTATCTGAGCATGCCTTGTGGTGCACCTCTGTCTTTTACCATGGTTGAGTTCTTAGGTCTGTTGTATCCAATAAATACTGAATAAATACATTTAAGATCTCTCATAGCTAATAGAAAACAAATCTGTAATATATCTGTAATTTATAAACAGTGCATTAAAGAGAGTCCTAAATGACCTTATTGGAATTAAAATTAGTGCCATTTTCACTGTTAGAGCACTGTTCAGGGATAGTCCGCATGTATAATAGCTAAACAACGTTGTAACATTTCAGGTTTCTTTTCCGTCACCTCCTTTTATCTCAGTATTCCAGATTGCATTCATTTCCTCTGACAGTATTTTAGCCTCAGACTGTGCACCTGGCATGTTTCTTCTACTTTTTATATCTAGCACATTGAGCAGAATTATCAAATACCTTCCCCTAAGCTGTATATTCTAAGCAGAGAGCGCTGAGGAGAAAGCAATGGTCAAAAGACTGGGTATGATTGTTCTTATCTTTTCTTCTGTCTGCTTGATACTATATGCACCTTTGATTTATTAACTGGCCCGAGGAAAGTCCAGCTTCAGATTCTTTCTGACAGTGTCTGTATTAAGCAGTATAAAAGAATCTGACAAAACATCTTTGCTTGCCATGTACTGGATGAAAGAAATGTTTTCGCTGTGAGGGCATGTTGAAACTCTGCTTCACATAAACAAAATGATTTTTGAGTCTGTCAATGTGATAGTGACGTATTGTTTCATTGCAAAAGGTGAATTCAGTCTGTACATCTAGAAGCGTGTGTTGCAGGAGAGCAATGGATGTGCTGAAATATCCCAGTGATAAAATTGTCTGGAAGTTCATGGTATCTAATGGTAACAACAATGGGGAAAAGTAGGGGAAATGTGTAAAATAATACAAATATATTCTGTGCAAAAATATATGTGTCTCTATTCAACTGCAGTATAATATAATACCTATTACAATATAACAATTTATAAGATGACCATCATATTTATGCTATTAGGGTATAAGGATGTGATGGGAAGGGGGTCATGAATGAGAATGGACAGTCTCTTTGGTGGACTTAAAGGGTACTTGAAGGGGATTGCTTCTCTATTACCTTATCCACTGACATCACAATAATGGGGCAGATTTATCAAGCAGTCTGAAAGTCAGAATATTTCCAGTTGCCCATGGCAACCAATCACAGCTCAGCTTTCATTTCACCAGTGCTCATGAATATTTTAAAGGGGAGCTGTGATTGGTTGCCATGGGCAATTGGAAATATTCTGACTTTCAGACAGCTTGATAAATCTGCCCCAATATGTTTAACATAATCCATCAATGCACCTGAAGTTCCTTTCAACCTGTCCACAGGATGCATCTCTCTTCTGTCTACCTCCCTGAATGCTCCTGAGTAGCTGGAGTTTGGAGTCAACAATCCCTTCTCAACGTGTCGCATTCTTCTTCCTCTCTTATGTCACTGTGCATGTTCCTGGGAAATAATTAAGGAAAACATCCTGGCACTGCCCATAAACATCCTGGCTGAGAAGGAGGGGTGAGGGAGTTTTTACTGTGCAAGTTCTAGACCTTGGTCTGTAAATAGGAGTAGGTCATTTGTTGTACAGGGATTCATGTATGGAATATAGTCTATGCCACACTATCCCACTAAGTTACTTTAGACATTGCTCCCCCCAAATTAATTCTAATTTATACAGTGTCCCCACTTTAATTCAAATGTACAGTGTCTTTCAAATTATAATATTGTGGCTGAATTATTATAACAGTGATTTACATATATACTTCACTAGAACAAAGCTTAGTATCGAAATACAGAACCAGTATGGAGTTCAAGACATAGGTACAGTACTAGAACCCAGCGTCATATAGAAACACAGCACCAAAGCCAATTCCCGGTCACAAAGCACACTGCTTCCAGTATATAGGCATTCAGCACACATCCCCCCAGTATTTAGGGCCCCAGCACACTGCAGTCATCCCCCCTTCAGTATATAGGTTAACCCAGCCCACTGCCCCAAGCAAATTTTAAAAAATAAACTTCCTCTTCTCCCCTCTTCTATTTTCCACAGTAGGGTGACCCAGCTCTGTGCACTCGGTCCGCGTGCACACTATGACGTCACATGGTGCCACACTAAAGTGTGTGCGAGGGTCGAGTGCACGGAGCTGGGTCACACAACTGCAGAAGATAGAAGAGGGGAGTAGAGGAGTGCTGGAAGGTGAGTACTTTTATTTTTACTGGGGGCAGTGGGCGGCTAAACTCGTATATCAGAGTTACTAGAGATTCCATATATAATACAGATTTGTTAAAACACCCTCTTTTCAAGAAATGTAGAATCTACAAAAGATTCATTGACAACATATTTATCATATGGTATGGTACCCTAGGTTAGCTAAATCTATTTGTGAAGGCTCTGAACCGCCATTCATGGGGTTTACAATTTGGAACATACGATATCGAAAGACAATTGAAATTGAAAGATATTGAAATATTGATATAGAAATAAAGACTTCCTTAAACAGTGCAATCTTTTGAATACGAGAATCAAAGACAATGGTTACCACAGTAAATTAATTCAGGATTAAAAGATGAGGGCACTTCAATTAAATCAAATAGAATGTCAAACAACCAAAAGGATAAAAATGAGCCAAATATGCTCCCCAACACATTCAATCTGAATTTCACATCCACATTTTCTAAGTTCAATAATCAAAAAAATTTTCAGTAGACATTGGAACATCCTCCTCCATGCTCCTCAACTTAGCCAAGCGCTTCGAAAGATTCTGAGGATCCAACCTTACCTTGCAAAATACATTGGCACAGAGTCACCTAAAAAAAGTAGGCAATAGGAACGATAAACCAAAAATCTCCTTTTTTCCTGCTCTAAAAGTGTTTTTTAAATGCGGACACCCACACTGCAAATGTTTCTTATCAATCACACATAGAAAGAAAGAATTCAACTGTAACATCAATAAAGAATCCTTTTCAAGTACTTCTTGAATTGCAGCTCTTCCTTTGTGATTTAGTTAATGGAGTGTAGCTGTGGCCTACTGAATGTGGGTAGCACCATACAACCTTTAAAATGTTGCTTAAATAACCAAAGAAATGATATACAATATTTGCATTACATAGTGCTTCTAGACATGCTGCTGCTGCTGCTGTACATGAATGTAAAATTGAAGCCTTCTCTATTATGCTTATAGAATAGATAGATCAGACATGTCTCCACAGGTTTAAGATGAGGCAACGTGAGATTTTTTGGATCTTCAGATTAAAAACGATAATCCCGGATGGCCTAAATGAGTTCCTAGAAGCCTATATGACCTATACTGTGTGATTATTAATGCAGTACATGTGCACCCCTTTTGTTATCACTGTATGTAATTGTTTATTTATTAGTGTATATAATACTTGTCTATATGGACTATATGTCCCCTTTAATATTTACATACATATGCCAGTTTATTTCCTCCTTAATTCTGACATTGTTATATTCTTTTAGAACCTCTGACTTTTCTATACTATCGCTATATTACTAGTAACAACACTGGAAAGATCCTGTTATTTGGAAAAAGTCTCTCTTCACAGCCTTATGTTCCTGGTTCCTAAGGTAACCAGGACGCCGTGCACCTCCGCTACAATACAACATGCAACCAGCAGTGTTTAGTGACAACTCCCTTACTTATTTCACTCCAGAACGCTGCACACAGACGATACCTGTATTTTATATTAGTACATCTATGTAAGTACAAATCAGCTGGTTTTATTTTCTGGTTTTAAAACCAATTAAACATTCTTTTGAAGAGAGGCCTGATGGATGGAATTTTAAATAAAAGCAAGTTTGTCTGCTTCACCAAATCTGAACCCAGCACCCCTTTATTTTATTATCTGCCCAAGAGTCTCAACAACCCACCAGTACGACCAATCATTGCAGGAATAGACTATATTACTTTAAATTTGTCCCACTCCAAAAACATGTTCTTGGGTTCTTGAGATACTACAGATTTCATTAACTCTATCATAAACACTTCATGGCAACAGTCTTTCTATTTTCTTAGCATAGATATTTGTTCTCTTTATACAAATATAGACCACCAACTAAGAATTAGGTCCACCAAATATTTTTTAGATAAAGATCCTGCAATCTCCTCTGTGCAAAACTTGTTTATTTTGGACTCTATACGATTCATACTGACCAATAAAAATTTGTTCTTTCTAACTAATATTTATCTCCAAGTTAAGGAAACGGCTATGGGGACAAAGTTTGCTCCCAGTTTTGCTAACACTTCCGGGGACCAGCAGTATTTAGTGGCACCTCCCTTTTTTTCACTCCAGAATGCAGCACACGAACGATACCAGTATTTTATATAAGTACATCTACTTCATGTAAGTACATCACCTCACGAGTTCTGCTCGTGCTTTTGACGCGCAGAACTTGCATTGCACTCTGTCCCATTGTTTCCAATGGGCCTTTCCTCATTTGTGGTTTTTTGCACGCGCGTGTGTGCTTTTGTTTTGACGCGCGTCAAAATTGCAGCATGCTCTAGTTTTGCGTTTCACGCACGTTTTTCCCGCCCCATTCAAGTCTATGGAGACGCATCAAAAACGCATTGCACTCGCAAGCATTGCAAGTGCAATGCGAGTGCAATGCGTTTTAAACGGATGGGTGACATGAATAAAAGTCATGAATAGAGATGAGCGAGTATTTGCTCGGATGAGTATTTCCCCTGCTCGAGATTATTTAGCATTTAATTAAAAAAACACAGTGAAGAACCATGAAAAATAGAATAAAAACAGTGAACACAGTGAACACAGGATCATTTAAGTGAAAAACACAGAGAAAAACACAGTGAAGAATAGATTGCAGATGTTCGGCACATCTGCCTACTTGTCGGGAGATACGCGCGAAACGGTGCAAACAAAATAGTATGTGAAGAACAATATATATATGTGTGAATAACACATTGCAGATGTATGTATATATCCATATCTGCTTACCTATACAGAACCCTATTCCAACTGTATTTGAAGAAGGGTTTTTTTTTTTAACCCAAAACGCTTTTACCTGTTTGGAAAATAAACTATTGTATTAAACTACTCTGCATCTGTTGAGTGACGACGAGTGGTGTTGTGCCACCTCCTTTTTCATTTGATTCTGCAACCATAACTTCTTATATGTCAAGGTATGCATTTGGATAGAATTTCTATTTTATAAATGTTATTTTCAACAGTACAATACAACATTCTATTGTTAAACACTATCAATACACAGTAAAGTGAATCTTTACTTCTTGGACAAATAATCAACATTATAAAAACTATAATCGGAAATGAAAAACAAAAGAAAAAGTCAAAAAGAAATAAACAGAATATTGAGATTATTCTTGACCCTAACTATCTGTCCAGATTTCTGGCTTTAATAATGCCTCCTTCCCATTTATAATATTCTCGTTACTGATGGTGTTTGTCATCCAAAGTCTATATATTTCTTATCTTGCGACTGAGCAGATTTTATAAAAGACCCACTCATGTTCTCTATTTTTTCTGATCAACTGACCTGGTTGTATATTCAGGAGAAGTAATTCCAGTCTAGCATCCAATGTGAATTCACAAATCCCAATACATCTAAAGTTTAATGTATTTCCATCTTAAGTGTTGGAGGTTGACTGATAAGCCACAACCTCTCCAACATACGTTGGACCTACCTGGATAATTACAGGCATGTTGTCATCATTGTTTATTTTTAAAATTAAACATTTTCTACTTATCAGAAAGATATTCACATCACCAAAATTACTTGATAACTAACATTTCCTGAATTACTGAGTTTGCATGTTTTTTTATGTGTCCTCTCATTTTTGTAGGATGTTAGAAGGCTTAGAGCTTTAGGTGTGCTTTTTCAAAGTGTCAAGACTTTGAGGGAATGGTTCAGCTTTCAAGTGACTTTAATTATTGAAGGTAATGTGATGTGTTGATGCAATAGGTGGAGTGAATGTCTTCGCTGGTATAGCGTGAGAGGCCCTTTTCTCATATGGAACTTGTTAAAAATATACAATATAAAGTGATACCTGCGCTGACTTCTATATGTCAAACTTCATAGGTAGTATTGGATGTATAGTACATTGGGATACATGTATAACTAATGCGCGGCTCGTGAGGTCCTTGCCTATGGAACACCATACTGCTGGATGATCGGGCAATCCCCAATGGTTGCATGAACCATTGGGAATCATGGTTGCTTTGTATTTTTCTGTTGATAGTGCTTGTGAGGGATTATTTTTTGCAAGATGAGCTGTTTTGTTACACTTTTTTTGATCAGTTTTTACAACATTTTTTTGTGTAAGGATTTGATAAAAGTAAAATTTTTACAGCATTCACTGTATGGGTCCAACAATTTTTTCATATTTATTGTACAGATTGTTATGATCAAGGAAGTTTATTAGGAATGTATGGAAGGGAGGTGTTTCAATGCCTTTTTTATTTTTCATTCATTATAAAAATGTTTTTCACTTTTATTTTACCGTAACTCTTTTACATTTGTACTTGCACAAGCAATGCTCTGATTACTTGTTCAATTCCAAATCACTGCACTGCAATATGAATGTATTACAGTGCAATGTAATGTAACTAACATGCTGAAGAAGCTAGGCACTGCCAGGAAGCAGAGCCGAACATAACTGAGAATAGGTCAACCCTGAGGTACACATTGAACTAAGGCAATTCCTCCGATGTCCCGCAACACTTTTTTTTTTTAATGCGGCGGTTTCTCCGAATCCGTTGGGTTTTTGTACGGCCACACCCTCCGATTTCCGTCGCATGCATGCTGGCGCTGATGCACCACAATCCAATCGTGTGTGCCAAAAACCCGGGGCAATTCAGGAAAAATCGGCACAAATCGGAAATATTCGGGTAACACGTTGGGAAACCGCGAATCGGGAACTTAGTAAATGACCCCCATTGTATCAATTCGTGACACTTTTTAAGATCTCTGCTTGCTATTATTCAAGAGGTTGCTTTCTGTAGCTAAAATCAGGTCCATGGTCATGTGATGTTACACAGGTGCACAAATCATTAGAATCACAGAGAGTAATCAGAGTCATGTGTTATAAGATCTGGAATCTGTTATAAGAGATCTGGAATTGATTTTGGAAGCATATTGAAAAACTTTATAACCTTTCATTAGACAATTTGATGAAAGTGGACAACCCAGTTTCTTCACTACTATGTAATGACTTAGTCAGGATGGAAGAGAAAAATAAAGGAATTATCCTTTTAACATTATTTCATGCCAAAAAGTGCAGAACAACTAACATAGAAGACTTTCCCATAATAACTATTTATATGATAATTTGCACTCTAATAAATATATCTATGTTCTTAATAGACGTGCACATTAGAACTCAACAGAGATTAGGGAAATATTTCCTATAATACTCTGAAACCAATTTGTTTTAAATGAACTATAGATTCAGATGGAAATAGGAGATATAAGCGGCCAATTTGTTCAGTAAATTGACAAAGATGGGTTGCAGAGCAATTTAAGACAATTTTCCTAGTTTTAGAAAAGCCAAACATGAATCTAACATAGGGTGTGTTATTCCATATCTAGTTTCACACTTTTACATAATTTTAGACATTTCTTTTGCACCATTATTATTATTGCTGGATGTCCCTTCTTTACAGATTACAGTTACAAATTTAGCCTTGTGTACTCATTATAAGTGTTAATGTAATTTGACTAAATTAAAGGACTGTCATCTCAGGTCTCATGGTGCATTAATAGAATAGCAAAACCACAAGATTGACTTCCACTTAGACAGTTTCACAAAGATGTATTCAGTATGAACTGTATTTCCCAGATCAAACACTATAGAATCCCATTGTAATCTATGATACCAGGTGTACATGCTTCCCCACAGAACTACTCTCCCGTCTGTGTACTGTAAACATGATTACAGTACGGAACATCAGTCCTGCAGGGGGAAATGATTCCCTGCACAATGATCAGACTGGGAAATGTGGCCTACATCCTGCTATTATTTCATAGACTGAATGTGAAACTGGTCTGAATCATAGGAAACCAGTAAAGGTATTGTTGTAACCACCCGTGTAGCAGGCATAGGGCACATTCACTTAGCCGGTTTGCGGAGTTCACACATATTGCATTGTCCGATGAGAATACACTCCTTTGCAATTCACTGAGATTGTGCGCCCGATATCCTGCATGTGTCGCTTCCCCGCTGAGGTCCGCCGGAGTTCACCATCTTTTTCCTGGTGCATGTAAGTGCTTTGTCTTGCAAAAAAATTTGTTAAATCCCGCACTCTGTCTATATAAATAAAGAGTTATTATTATTATTTATTATTACATAGCAGCTGGTTTTCAACGGAGGAGTTAGTGATAACGGTGGAAGATGACATTATCTTATCTTACATTATCTACTGTATTTAAATATGGAAATGTATATATCAGATAGAGCTGAATACCATAATGATGCAGAAAGCCATTGGCCATTGGCTCTCTGCATCATCAATGTTTTTTATGTAGACTTAATTGCGTTTATTATGTAGACTTAATTGCCTTCCTACGGTATGTAGCAAAAAAAACCTAGTTTTGTTTAAACACATACTTAGTCTTTCACACATTGGGGCACATTTACTAAGGGCCATGGCCAGTTTTCTGATGGATTTTGCAAGTTCTTTTCAATGCAAATTGCTTCTTGTTTCTTGCACATTTTTCTTTAGAGATAACCATGGTTAATAGAAAAGACACAATGATGCCAAGCACCAGCCTCCTTATAAAGTGTCCAGTGGTGTGATTCTTACTTAATCATGACACATTGATCTCCAGCCCTGTCCTCATCAGCACCCACATCTGTGTTAATGGAGCAATCACTGAAACTATGTTAGCTGCTCCTTTAAAGGCAGTCCTGCAATGAAGTTGAAATGTGTTTTGGGGGAAAAAGTTCATTTTCTAGGCAAATATTGACTAATATATTGCTGTTAAGCTGATCACTCTTTATAACATTCTGGAGTATATGCAAATTGCCATTATAAAACCTGATGCAGAAGACTTTGCAAAAATAAACATTTGTATCATATTCAAAACTTTTGGCCATGACTATATGTTTTACATATTATGTAATAATAAAGTTGATTTATAATTGATTCATGTTATACATATTATACATCTGGTTGCTGTATGATGATAAAATACACAATATTAAGTCTATTCTTCCTTACTACAGAACCTGAAACTACAATACTTATTGTTACCATAGCCAGTTGTCACTGGATTAATTATCCTCTCTCAGAAAAAGTAATATTCAAGGCAGTGGAAAGTCATCTAATGATGTTAACAACGTTAAGCTTCCCAGCTGACTTCCCTCCCGGAAATATTGGATTTGATTATATGTCCTGTCCCTTTGTGTTTTAATACACATTATTCTGTTGAAAAAAATACTGAAAGTCATTTATTTAACCTAATACAAACCAAATTCTGCAATGTTGTTAGGAGGCCATACATATGTGTGACAAAATGCCACATGTCCTTGATATGGAAGAGACCACTTTAGCACATAACATATGGTCCAGTTATAAGCCGTCATAGAGAGGTCTCACCTTGTATGCTCTTGAAAATGTGACTTTGATGAAAAGCCTTAATCAGGGCTTTCCCATTTTCTATCCCTGGAGAATGGCTTGTGTCCAAATCAGGAATCAGGTCACTTCCCCTGTGTATTCAATGACACTTTTATGTTAATAGTTCCTTAGATGGTATATTGACAGGTGCATACTTTCTAGGATATATGTTGCGTTATAAATTGATCTGGTAATTTTGGTTAGATTTAAGCTAATCTTGTGATTGGAGATCTTTTATTTCTTTTATTTCAGCTTGACATCCTCCTTTCCAAAGAAAGAACTTAAAAAGTTGTATTTTTCATAAAATAACAATTTTGGAGATTATTATTTAAGTCTGTGTATTTCTGTATTGTGGGTGAAAAACGTATATGTTTGACAACTTTTTAAAGACATATGTCCCTACACAATTGATACTCTCAACACATCTAGTAACGTCAAATGTCAATTAATTAAGGGCTGTCTCACACCATTGGTTTAGCTTCTGTTTTGGGATTTTAGCCTAGTGTACTTCAGATTCAATGTTATCCTCATCTAGGAACACCTCATCTAGTAACACCCAGTTTTCAATTTATCCAGGGTTTTTTTCACAGTTTTAACATTTTAGTTTCCATTGCTCAGTTCCACCAAGGCACCAGCTCAACTAAATAAAATGGCCCTAAAATGTGATCACTTGTTTTCAGTTTGTATTATGATAATTTTTCTTAATCATATATTTGTTTAAATAATTAATTGTAGTCTATGCAAGACAGATAGAAGTGAAAGGTTGTGTGTGTATATGAATGTGTATGAGTTTTGTGATTAGTTCCCCAGATAAGTCACTAGAACTGCAGGGAGTGCTCTAGTGGCTAGCCATAGTTAAGGAAATACACAAGACTTCTTCATGAATCAGTACCTGTGTATGGGAGACATTCTTTAAATCCAATCTGCTGCAGACAACCACTGTATATGTAGAAGGCTGAGCTTCTCTACACCTTTAAAGTGGTTGTGTGAAAAAATAATGAGATGCCTATGAATTTTACAGGGAATTTTGTAAGGTGCCTGAGATGTTTGAGCTCATCAAACATAGACAAAGTTAAAGAAAATCTACCATTTGTTTTTAAGCATTGTGAGCCAAACATTCCTTGAGAATGCTCTAGCAACACTGATGCAGAAACATATCTTGTTTAATCCCTGGACTGAGTGGACCTTGGGAAAGCTGGGTGCAGGCTGGCTGCCGTACATAAACGCATTACTTCCACATACACAGGAGCTGCCTGAACTGTCCAGACAGGACTAATCAACCTGAGCTGGATGACTCATACACAGCAGCTAGGGGATGGTGCAGCGATTGATTACTTCTGCCTGTCAGGGACAACACAGTGAATATTCCTCAGCTTATGCTGGGCAGGACAAGGCTGAAATAGTGCATAATTATAGTGATAGAGCCTCATTATCATAAATGTATAATAGTTTTTTCAGCAAAACCCCTTAGTTCAGGGATTAAACAAGATATATTTCTGCATCATTGTAGCTGCAACATTCTTAAGGTATGTTTTGTTCATAATGCATAAAAGCTAATGGTAGACTTCCTTTAAGAGTTTGCAAACTGACTAAAGCATGTGGTTGCATCCGTGCTGTAGTTCCCTCCTGAACTTGTGAGAAAAAGTAGTGTATAGAAATGTGGTTGATCCAGCAACAGGAATTGCTTCTGCTTTATTGAATTCCATAGACTTGACAAAAGCATAAAAACCTGCAACAGCTAACAATTGTCAACGCATTTCAAACGCACAATGGGGGTCATTTACTAAGGGCCAATTCGCGTTTTCCCGACGTGTTACCCGAATATTTCCGATTTGCGCCGATTTCCCCTGAATTGCCCCGGGATTGTGGCGCACGCGATCGGATTGTGGCACATCGGCGCTGGCATGCGCGTGACAGAAATCGGGGGGCGTGGCTGAACTAAAAACCGCCGCATTTTTTAAAAAAAATCTGTCGCGGAGCTTGCACTTACCTTCACTCAGCCCAGCTCGGTGAACTCCAGTGCGTTCAGATGCTTTTCGGCACAGCAGCACCACCTGGTGGACGGCGGAGGAACTACCTTAGTGAATCCCGGCCGGACCCGAATCCAGCGCAGAGGACGCGCCGCTGGATCGCGAATGGAATGGGTAAGTAAATCTGCCCCAATGTGTCCTTAATTAGGACTTCTTGCATTTTTTTTGAGCTCATCACCCTTAGTATCAGAGGACTTAACATGGTGTGATAAACTTCCATAAGGGGTGAACATACATTACATTAAGATAAGAACAAATGAAAGTACAAAAGATGCAAAACTTTGTTTAACTGTTGTATGGAAAGAGAACTCTACCTGTGAAGGCTCATAATCTTTATTGCTACTACATTGTAAGAGCAAGAGTTATGACTAGAGATGAGCGAACACTAAAATGCTCGGGTACTCGTTATTCGAGACGAACTTTTCCCGATGCTCGAGTGCTCGTCTCGAATAACGAACCCCATTGAAGTCAATGGGAGACTCGAGCATTTTTCAAGGGGACCAAAGGCTCGCACAGGGGAAAGCTTGGCCCAAAAACAACCGTGGGGGGAAACCCTCAGAAAAAGGATTGGGAAACACCACGGGAAAATGGGACAGGAAACAGCAGGGGCAGGCATGCAGGGATGCCTTGGAGGCCTGCCTATCGCCACCATTTGCCACATTATGGGCAAAAGCATGGCCCATGACAGAGTGGACAGAATTGAAAAGCTAGAATAGCATCTTAAAAACATCCAATAATTGGACCCTGACCATATAGGGGACGGGCATTTTGCAAGAAGACGGGCCCAGCGGCCAGGGCAGGGCTAGAGAGTGGGCCATTTGGCGGACAATACCCTAATTGGACTCAGGCTTCAAACCAAATGGGGCTTCGATGTCAGAGAGAACCACAAGGGAGGTTGAGCAAGAAAAGCGCTCAAATAATATCGGTACGTTTTAAATGATAAAAGTTTTTGCTTAAAGTATATTTTGTGGATTACACAGCAGGTGGCGACCAAAGTTAACCAGGAAGCCATGAAAAACAACCCACAAAATTCTGCCCTGACACAGCTTCGTTTGATAAGGGGGAACCATGTATGCTTACCAGTTCATGCAGTCGCTGCACTGGCTGCAGTCTCCTTTCGAATACAGTTTAAAATCATAATAACCTCATCCAATTAAAGCTCTGTTATAATGCTGCACCCCCTAACCTTCTCCTCTTCTATCTCAGTTCTATCGCCCAAAACCCGTGCTATTAGATCCGCGAGTGATCTAGATTAACCTAACCCTAGTGCGGGACCTCCCACTCGCGTTCTCCAAGACTTCTTTAGAGCTTGCACAATTCTATGGAATGGGCTCGGACCCGGACTATTCAGATATTACCTAACCTCCACAAGTTTTCAAAACGTGTGCTGCTCTTAAAAAACCATGTCTTTAGGCAAGGCTATAAACACTCATTAACTGCCTGAAGTTTTTAACTCTTCTACTAACCCGTCATGTGGGTCGGTCCTCCCATCTGTTATCCAGCCAAAACCAAACAGGCACAAGACTTCTCTTGCAGTCCCGATCACCCCTGGACCTGGTATATAATGACGGGCTGAGGTGGTTTTCAAGCGGGTGACAGCAAATTCAATTTATTTTATATTTTTTCTATTCCTAAGGAAGAAAATGGGCTTGGACCAATTATTATTAAAATTCTTTTACCTAGTGTTACCCCATTCAATCTTCATATAAAACCGTAAGCTCTGTGCGATGGAGCCAGGGGACCTCACTCCTGTTGGTTCCATACAAATGTTCTGGTTGTGTGGCTCTGTATACAGTACATTGTATTTTGTTTCCTATTGATTGTTAAAGGCGCTACAGAATATTATGACGCTATATAAATAAAGATTATATTATTATTTATAAATTATGGAGTGGGCCAGTGAGTGGAACTAGTAGTTGATTAAAGGTGGCTGCAAAATATGTTAGGTTGGATCTTGGATGGGAGCTGGGCGCTCTGCAGGCCAGCGGACGCTTTCGCCAATCCAAGCCCGTCTCTAGGGCTACTCCCCAAACAGCACTTTAAGAAACTTTGTATAAGATCAAGTTTAGGATATGGCGGGGGGGGGGGGGGTGAGGAGGAATGTTAAAACAGATGCGCAAGAATGCGCTTGAATAATATCCCTAACTGGTAAAAGTTTGCAAGGGATATTTTGGGATTACAACAGCCCAGGGTGGCGACCCAAAAGTTAACAAAAACTTGATTGGGAATGCCCTGTAATAGCAGCCTTTGGGCGGTGGGCCTTTTAATAGCCCTAGGATCAGCAGTTTTTCAGGCCACCACCTGCAGTTATGTCGCTTTAGCAGGGACGGCACTGCTGCTGTGCCTAGAGCTACCGACTGGAGTGGCGCCATGCCCACGGATGGTAATTCGGAGGAGGGAGGGGGATTCCCGGGGTGGCCGGGGACGGAGGACGGGGCCGGTGGGGGGAGGGGAAAGGTTAATTTAGGTTAGGGCTTTTGAGACCTGGGGACCGAAGGAGGCCCCCGCAATTCTCTGCGTCGGAGTATTTGACCAGCCACAGGGGGTCAGACTCTGGTTCCACCGCCTGCACCAGTTTTAAAAAGTTAAGGTGTAAAGTGTAGCGTTCTTTATAAGTTTGGGGGATATGGAGGGTGAGGGGAGATGAATGTAAAACAGAAAATGCGCAAAGAAGCGCATTTGATGCGCATGGAGCTGGCGCTCCGGCTGCCAGGCGAGCTTTCGCAATCCAAGCCCCTTGTCTCTGGATTACTCCCCAAACAGCACTTCTAAGAAACTTTTGTATAGATCAGTTGTAGTTAGCGTTCTTTAAGTTTAGGATATGCCGGGTGAGAGGGGAATGTAAACAGGCAATGCGCAAGAAGCGGCTGAAAAAATAATATCCCTAAATGGTTTAAATAAAAAGTTTGCCCGTATATTTTGTGGGATAACACAGCAGTGGTGGCCGGACAAAGTTAACCAACTTTGATGTGGAATCCATGAAAAACAACCCAAATTCTGCCCCTCCTGACACCACCCTCGGTTTGATAAAGGGACGATTTTGTTGGGATGGAGGGCAGCTATATGGGACGACTTTTGGAGGGTACGTGGGTAGCCAAGGGAGACAACGTTGGGTGTGGAGGCTGCTATGGAGACAAATTTAATGTGGATAGTGCCTGTATGTGGCAGTCCCCCCAAACATTTTTCAAACCAGAGGAGCAGGTAGGTGGCCTCTCAAGTAAATAAAATGAAGGAATAGATTGAGTGCCTGTATTGTTGGGCGTCCCAAAAAGTTCAAACCAGAGGAGGGGCAGGGTTATGTGGCCCGCAGTAAAAATGGAATAGATTGAGTTGCCTGATGTGGCAGTCCCAACATTTTTCAAACCAGAGGAGGCAGGGTAGGCTGCCCTCCCTCCAGTTAATAAATAAAAATGGAAACTAGAGATGAGTGCCTGTATGTGGCACAACAGTCCCAAAAAATGTTTCAAACACAGAGATAGCAGGTAGGTGGCCCTGCAAGTTTTAAAAAATGGAAAATAGAGTTGAGTGCCTTGTTATGTTTGGGCAGTCCCAAACATTTTTTCAAAAAAACCAGAGGAGCAGGAAGGTGGCCCTCCAGTAAAATGGAATAGAATGAGTGCCTGTAGTGGCCAAGTCCCAAACATTTTCAAACAGAGGAGCAGTAGGTGGCCCTCCAAGAAAAAATGACAAAATTAGAATTGAGTGGCATCCTGTATGTGGGCGAGTCCAAACATTTTCCAACCAGGAGGAGAAGCGTAGGGTGGCCCCCAGTAACATGGAATAGATTTGAGTGGCCTGTATGTTTGGCAGTCCCAAAAAAATGTTTCAAACCAGAGGAGCAGGTAGGTGGCCTGCAGTTAAAAAGGGAATAGATTGGAGTGCCTGTATGTGGCAAGTTTCCCAAAGTCCCAAACATTTTCAAACCAGAGGAGCAGGGTAGGTGGCCCTCAAGTTTAAAATTGGAAATTAGATTTGGAGGTGCTGTATGGTGGCTAGTCCCAAACATGTTCAAACCAGAGGAGCAGGTAAGGTGGCCCCCTCAGTAAAATGGGAATAGATGAGTGCTGTATGTGGCAGTCCAAAAAATTTTTAAAAAAACAGGGGACCGGGTTAGGTGGCCTCCAGAAAAAGTGAAATAATAGATTGAGTGGCTGTATTGTGGCACTCACAAAAAATTGTTGTTTTCACCCCACAGAGGACCGGGTAGGTGGCCCTCAGAGGAAAAATTACGATGCATGGAAGTACTATAGCCGAAGAAAGCCAGTGCGGCCCTGTTCAAAAAAATAAGCCATTTTCCTCTTGCTTTACTGATACAATACACAAAAAGAGGAGGAGGAAGGAGAGGAAAATTGAGGAGGAGGAGGATGTGGTCAATTCTCAGGTTGAGGGCTTCCGTCACCTGTGGAGGGATTGAAATTCTGAGAAAATCCAAGCCTTTATTCATTTTTTTAATAAGCGTCAGGCCTGTCAGCGCTTGGTCAGTCGGACAGGGCGGTACGGCTTATCGGTGATGATTTGGCAACCAGCTGCAATGAAAAAAAACCCGCTCGGACAAGACGCTAGCGGGGGGCAGGGCAGGCAAAGAACTCGCAAGGCGTACCAGGCCAGTTCAGTTCGATGCCACATGTTCCAGCTTTGAAACCAGTAGTTGTAGGGAGCTGTGTTGACCTGTGATCATTAGGAGACGATGGTATGGTCAAGCTACGTACTCCCTCACCATCTCTTCTGTAAAGATTCAGCCCTGACTCTGACCGAGACTGGGGACAGGTTGGACAGTGTCTTGCTGGGTGAACATTAAAGCTGGCAAAAAGCCTTGTTAAAGCGTACCCTTTGGCCAGTGCTGGACAAAGCTGCGCGCGCCTACTCTCCCTCGCTACTGTCCCGCAGGAACTACGCACTCTGCCGCTAGCGCTTGTCAGAAGGGAAATTACTGTTCTCAGCTTGTGCCACCCAGGGCCTGCTGGTCCTGGCTGGTATTCATGCATTCTCCACACTCCTTTCCCTCTGCAAGGGATGAGGAGTGGGAAAGATTTGCTTTTTGTTACCGTGGGTCCAGGAGAGTGAACAAACCCAGTTAATCGGTTGCTGTGGAATAAAAATTCTTGAACGCGAGGGTGGGGGTCAACGGGATAGGCAGGCTAGCCAGAAATCTGCCATTTGCGCAGAGTTACCCAACGCGTTAAGAATTCACTCCCCTCACTGGGGCCGGACTTGTCCATTTCCTCCTCCTCAAACTCCTCCAAACTCTCTTTCTCTGGGCCCATACCGCTGACACATGAAGGACTCAACAATGGTCCCCTCTTGTGTCTTCGCCAACATTTCTCCTCCTTCTCCTTCCTCCTCCTCCTCCACCTCCACCTCCTTCCGATATGCGGCTAGGGAAAAAACAGGACCTGAGGGTGGCCTTTGGCTATCAACAAAGGGAATTATTCTTCCCCTGTCTCTTGTTGACGGAGCGCAAAAGCTTTACGACCTTCATTGGCTGGACCAGAGAGTTTCGGGAGAGTTTTTTCAACAGGCCCAAGCAGACGGGGGGCTGGATGGTATGAGGCTGAGTCGATGGTGAGGCTTGTGATGTTGATGGCGGCCATCGCCACTGACCATCTGTGTTGACTCCTCCAAGTTACTCGCAAACTGACAGATTATCGACATCCACGGCCCACTCCTCATTTTTAGGACTGAGGAAGCTGACTGACTGATACCAGTGTCTGGTGAGGAGAGGTTGGACAATCTGGCAGTCTACAATCGCTCTGCGGCTGGGCTGGGTAAACTCTGGATAACAGGGTCAGTGTTTGAATCCACCTCGTGGGCACGTCGCACAAACAGTCGGTGAGCGGGGCGTTGGAAGGGGGCGGGCCGCTGCGCTGCCCCTGAGAAGTGGGGCAGCATCTGGGCTGGACTTCCTGAAAATGCGCACAGAATGCGGCGCCACCTTCTGTGAGCAAATCAGACAGGGATTGGGGTATGTTGAGGAAACGCTGTCTGAACTATCAGATTAACACATTGGGCCAGGCATGGCACATGTGTCAGCTGCCGAGTTGAGAGCCGCCACCAGGTATTACGGGCCGTTGTCACACACCAAACCATTCCCCCCCCGGCTTGAGGTTCAGGGCGGTGTTGCCAGCCACCAGATCAGCTGCGCCGTGATGCCCTGTAATAGCTCTTGGGCCGGTGTGCCTTTTGTAGCCTAGGATCAGGCAGTTGAAGCACCGCCTGCTGATCGCTTAGCGACGCACTGCTTGCTGTGCCTAGGAGCTAACCGGACTGATGGCGCCGGTGGCACACGGATGGTGGTAGTCAGAGAGGAGGAGGTGGAGGGAGGGTTTGGGAGGAGGAGATGGCTAGTGGGCTGCTGAAACACCGTGGACCGGGTAGGGCCCGCAATCCTCGGCTGTCGGAGATAGTGAGGGCAGGCCCCAGGGGTCAGACTCGGTCCCAGCCGCCCACCAAGTAACCCCATGTTTTGCCGTTCAGCGGATATATAGGGGCCCTGCCCGCAAGCACTCGTTCCACGTGGTCCGTGTCAGGTGGACCTGTCAGGAAAGAAGAAACGGCGTTGGTCAGGGAGGGCACGGGATGATGTGGGTCTGACACGTGCTGGGTGCAGGGCATGGGACGGCACATCGGGAAAAAGAAAAAAAAGTTAAGTGGCGGCTGGGGACGAATACGAGGGGCGGGGCCCGCCGCCATGGAGGGTGGAGAAAGGCCTCGCGTCGAAAATGGCCTCGGTTCCTCTACTAGCCTATGGGGCAGCATCGCCAGGCTAAAGCAATCTGGAGATGTGCACATTTAAGGGCTTGGCGGCGGGTGGGGTTGCACTTATATTTGGTTTCCGCCTTCCAGCGGTCTGGGGGTATGTTATGGGAGAGCTGAACGCTTGGGCGGATGCTGTTTGGAGGATCGTGGAGGCGACGATGGGGTTTTGTGGGCAGGGTCCTGGGGGCAGGGGGCTGACCTAGCAGTGACACCCAACAGGGGAAAGGAGCAGTGGGGTGTCACGGGCCGGAAGGTGAAAACGGGCTGTGCCACTGAGTGGGGTTTGTTTTTGCATTCATATGCCTGCGCATACTGGTGGTAGTTAAGCTAGTAGTGGTGAGAAACCCCTGCTTGAGGCCTGTTTGGCAAATGTTTGCACACCACAGTCCGTCGGGGTGTCATTCCGGTGTTTCCTTAAAAGAACCCCAGGACTTCTGAAGAATCTAGGCCCCTCGCCGCAAGGAGCCCTCGCACGGGAGCTTCACTAGTTACACATTGGCGCTGATGCACCAGCTTCTGGCCCTGCCTCTCCGTATGGCCCCACCCACTTGCCTCTTCCAAACATGTTTCTGGTCGAGGACTCGCCTCGTTCTCAGGAAGCACTGTGTTCAACCCGGCCCCTCTCAACCCCGCTTGGGTCTGTCACTCATCATCCTCCGAAGCCCCAGTCTGCTCCCCCTCGGACTTCCTGCCCTGCCTGACAACCAACTTCACACTGTCTGACAACAGTTGTCTACTCACGGTCGGACACCTCTTACACACTTTCCACTACGTCCAGAAGGTCATCATCACCCCAACAGGGGACTGTGACTGGTGGAAAACCTGGGCATCGGAAATTGCTCATTCAGCAAAACCGGGACAAGTGGTTTTGTGACTGTGGGGAAGGGTTCCAGAAAACAGTTCTCAGAGGTAGCCGGGTTTCAATGGCAAATTTTCGGGGAGGGGGGCAGGGACTGGGGGGAGGGAGGCTGAGGTGCAGGAGCGGAGGAGTGGCGATTTTCGGTGACATGGGTGGAAGCTGCGTTTGGGAAGATGACTGGTGGTGGAACAAAATGCTTCGAAGCATTGGTTCAGCAATCCACGGACATCAACATGTTCGCACTGTTCTGGCCTCAACAGTTGCTCTACCACCGCGTCCCAGTAACTTTTCAGGGACATGAAAAACCTAGGGAGTTGAGCTTCTGCGGCGTCCCCTGCTCCATCACAGGCAAGGGTGGTGTTCTCACCCCACCCAGGACCACGGCGCCTCTGACCCCTGGCAGAGTTGGAAGCCCACGTCCCCGCCCAGTTCTATACCCCTATAGCACTCGGGTAACATTTTAAAATGAGCAGTATAACTTTTTTTTTTTTTTTAAAACTTTTTTTGGGTTTTTTTGTGTTTTTTGGTTGTTTATTTTTGTGTTTTTTTGTTTTTTTTTTTTTGTGTTTTTTTTTTTGTTTTTTTTTTTGAGGTTTTTTTAAAACCAAAACAATGCTTATCCTATTGCTTATGCTATTTTCTAGCACAGTTATCCAAAGGGCACACTGACTATGCCAATGAGGGATGACACACTGGAGTAGTGCCTAATTGAAATCCAACCCCCACGATATTTTCCCCTTCGGTCTTTGCTATTGGATATGTGCGTCCTAAAACGCAGAAACACACCATCGCCAAAGTCTCACTACCAATTGCTCAGAATTGGCTATACATGCACTGCAGAAAGTAAACAGCCACCACAAGATCAACCAGAAATCAAATATATAGAACGATACTGTGCGCGTAATAGCTCTTTGATTCTCCTATGGCTATTTTCTAGCCAGTTCAAAAGCACACTACTATCCAGAGAGATGACACTGAGTTTAGTGCTAATTGAAATCCAACCCCTCACTAATAATTTTCCCACTTCGGTTCTTGCTATGGATATGGGCGTCACTAAGCGCAGAGAACACACGGTCGCAATTCTCACTACAATTGTCAGAATTGGCTAGTACATGGCACTCGCGAAAGTACAGCCACCAGCAGATCAACCAGAAATCAAATATATAGAACGCTACTGTAGGCTAAGTAAGCTCTTGATTCTCCTATGGCTATTTCTAGCCAAGTATCAAAAGCACACTACATGCCAGATGAGATGACACTGAGTTAGTGCCTAATTGAAATCCAACCCCTACTAAATTTTCCCACTTCGGTCTTTGCTATGGATATGTGCTCACTAAAGCGCAGAACACAGCGTTCGCAAGTCTCACTACAATTGCTCAGAATTGGCTAGTACATGCACTGCAGAAAGTACAGCCCCAGCAATCACCAGAAATAAGAAATCATATAGAACCTACTGTAGGCGTAAGTAAGCTCTTTGTATTCTCCTATGGCTTTTCTAGCCAAGTATCAAAGCACACTACTATGCCAGATGAGATGACACTGAGTTAGGTGCCTAATTGAAATCCAACCCCTACTAAATTTTCCCACTTCGGTTTGCTATGGATAGTGCGTCACTAAGCGCCAGAACCAGGGTCGCAGTCCAAGTCTCTCTACAATTGCTCAGAATTGGCTAGTACATGCACTGGCGAAAGTACAGCCACCAGCAGATCAACCAACAGAAATCAAATTATAGACGCTATGTAGGCGTAAGTAAGCTCTTTGTATCTCCTATGGCTATTTTCTAGCCAAGTATCAAGCACACTACTATGCCAGATGAGATGACACGGATTTAGTGCCTAATTGAAATCCAACCCCTACTAAATTTTCCCACTTCGGTCTTTGCTATGGATATGTCGTCACTAAGCGCAGAACACAGCAGGTCGCAAGTCTCACTACAAATTGTTCGAAATTGGCTAGTACATGCACTGCAGAAAGTACAAGCACAGCAGATCAACCAGAAATCAAATATTAGAAACGCTACTGTAGGCGGTAAGTAAGCTCTTTGGATTCTCCTATGGCTATTTCTAGCCAAGTATCAAAGCACCTACTATGCCAGATGAGGGATGACACTGAGTTAGTGCCTAAGCCATTAATGAAATCCAACCCCTACTAAATTTTCCCACTTCGGTCTTTGCTATGGATATGTGTGCCACTAAGAGCTAAACACAACGGTAGCAAGTCCCCCTGCTAATTCCTCACAAAATGGTACTAGATGCAAATTAAAATAAAAAAAGTAGAACGTTATTGTAGCCCTAAGAAGGGCTGTTGGGTTCTTGGAGAATCACTCCTGCCTAACAGTAAGCTAATAGAACACCCTAACGCTTTCCCTGACCAGCAGCAGCTCTCTCCCTAGCGGCATCCAGACACAGAATGATCCGAGCAGCGCGGGCAGCGGCTAGTCTATCCCAGGGTCACCTGATCTGGCCAGCCAACCACTGCTATCGACGTGTAAGGGTACCACGTCATGCTGGGTGGAGTGCAGAGTCTCCTGGCTTGTGATTGGCTCTGTTTCTGGCCGCCAAAAAGCAAAACGGCGGGAGCTGCCATTTTCTCGAGCGGGCGAAGTATTCGTCCGAGCAACGAGCAGTTTCGAGTACCCTAATGCTCGACCGAGCATCAAGCTCGGACGAGCATGTTCGCTCATCTCTAGTTATGACAGATTAATCTCAAAAAGTGTTATTTATGGGGCATATGTTTAATGCCAGGGTGCATTCATGCCAGGCATGATTGCATGCCATCACTTCAAAGTGTCATACAGACAAATTAAAAATTGCTTAGATCTAGCTTCCACCTTTCTTCTCTTTCAGTTCTCATCATCACTCTTTGCTATTTGTTTAACCCCATAACCCACCTTACTCCTGACTGATGCTATCTTTGTCTTTTCTCCACCTACTAACGATTCTCTCTTAACCCTGGACTGCCTTTTGTTAATACCAACTTCCCCTACATAATCTCATGATTTCCATAATCATTTTTTCCCAACCATGGTAACCTCTAAAACCCTTTTATTGCACTTCTGATTTACTCTTGTCGTGATGACTGTAATTTAATCAGTCTTTTAGCTACTAAACATTATCCTCTACGATCTATACTTAATGCAGCAGCCAGACTAGATGCTACACAATGGCCCACATTTATCAAAAAACAGTGCAAACTGCACTATGTGCGTTTAAATGATTGAATATATGGTGCCAAAGGTGAGGTCAGGATCTAGCATAACATAGCTGACCTGCTATGGTAATACTAGAGATAGAAATGGAGTGGTCAGGGTTGAGTTGTTTAGTAGATGGTAGAAAGATAAGAAGTTCAGTTTTGGAATGATAACGTTTTAAGAAAAGAGAGGACATGATGTTATGTGCAGAAGTATATAATAGGGTGGCATCAGCATACAGATGATTCTGAAAACCAAATCTGCTGAGAGTTTGTCCAGTGCTAGCAGTGTAGAAGGAAAATAGAAGAGGACCTAGACCTGAGGAACCCTAATAGTAAGAGGAAGAGGAGAAGAGAGAGAAAAGGGGACACTGAAAGTGCAGTCATAGAGGTAGGAAGGAAACCAAGAGAGAAGAGTGTCCTTCAGACCAAGGAGGAGGAGGAGCATCCTGAGGAGGAGCTGGTCCAGAAGAATGAGGGCAGAATAGTCACCTTTGGATTTAGAAGTAAAGAGATCATTGGAGAACTTAAAAAGAACAGTTTCAGTGCAGTATGTAGAACACATTGTAGGGGGTAAAGGAGGAAGAGGCAGAGAGCTAATGGGTTGACCAGAATCTTTGGAAAAGGAGGGAAAAACACTAGAAGAGAGAGAGAGAAAGGTTAAATATTTTAGTCCTGAGAGTAGAGTAAAAGCAGCAGCCACAGCCTTTTAGAACTACAATGTATGAATGAACTACAACACCCCTGCCAATGCATAGGCAAGGTGGTTATTGCGAATAGCGCCCTCTCCTTGTCAGGATCTATCTGGTGAGCCTGCGCAACTCATCCAGATGCTAATGCTAGGTAAACTTAGTAACTGAAGCTGTAGCCACTGCCTGGTAAGGATTTGCAAATGGCGTCACGAACAGGATATTTACTTCTGTGCCTTATGCTGGCACTTTGAACTGTCATTTTATAAAGACTGTGCTGCCTAAGCCTGCTGCCATATAGGCACAAGAGTAATTGTGCTTTACAAGAAATACTGTGTTTTATTACTGCCACCTGCTGTAGAGCACTGCTCCAGCGCCTACTAGGTTAATTCCTGCAAAGAACTGTTTCTGCTCTGCTACATCGGTCCCTGTAGCGCTGAAAGCGTTAGCCTCTACAGACTCTACAGCAAGAAATTCATTCTGCCAAAACTCCCTGGCGGAAATCCACAGTCTGCAGCAGTTTAACTCATCGCCCACATGTGAATGGCACAAATCCTGCTAGAGGACTCTGTGGGGCGGGAGAAAATTCAGCCCGCCACAGCTCCTGTTGGGAGGACATCCTGCTCCACCTCTATATAGGAGAAGAACTTCAGCGTGCCTCGTGTAGTAACATGGAATCGTGTACCATGGCAAGACTATGTCTGCTGCCTTTGGAGGACAGACCCGAGTTTCTCAAGGCATTTGAGACGGTGATTGTCCTTTGCACCAAGTGCATCGGGGACTAGCTCGGGCTTTCATCCTGAGCACCTACATCAGGTCGGTGACTGAGCGGGGCTCCATAGGCGGACGGTACCTGTTACCCCTCCCGGCTAGCATGCTGGTTCCAAAGAGCCGGGTTACTGCCCCCATCAGAGTACTCCAAGGAGAGGAGCTAATATCAGCTGCAGCCTCTGCTCTAAGGCCTTTGGAGCCCCTGGGCCCATTGTTGCTTGTTGCTGTCCCTGCTCCGGTTGCTGCTGCTGTCCCACCAGAGGTGACCTCCGCCAGTTTCGAAGTGGCACCCAAGCTTGTGGCTGAACAAGTTCCTCCGCCTCCATGGGGGCAAGGGGAAATACTTTAACGGAATCTCCGGGAGGCCCTCCTAGACCAATGCAGCTGGGAACAAGGGGCTCAACGCTTCAGGCAGGATGCTCCACGAAAGGTGCCTGTGTACAGCAGAACTACACCACGGGGCAGGTCCGCTCCTTTGAGAAGCGACAAAGATTTCGATTTGCTACTGAGGACTATACGTGGCAGGAAGTCTTCATCCCCTGCTGCTCCATTAAATGACCTCCCAGAATGGCTTCACAACTTAAAACCAGGAGAATGTATGAGTTCAATCTCCAGGAGGGTTCCCATGGGCACTGGGCTGACAGAGTCACCCGGATTCCCAATCCAAAGGAGCCCTTGGGCTACACTGAGGAAGACTTCTCACCAGACACTCCATCATTTTCCCGGGTTGCAGCTCCAAGACGGATATCCATGTAAGTGGCTCGTCCACGGTAATTGTAAATTTGGGTCCCATGGCCATCCACAGGCCATGCCTGGTCCAGGGGAACACCCTGGCTTCCTCTCCAACCACCAGTGTTACCAGATCCCTTGGGTTCCCCTGTGGCGGGAGACATGCCGGCGGACGAACCTCTTTCTTGTTCCCCAGTGAGTGGCTCCCATCCAGTGGCCTCCTACAAGTGGGGTGATGTCCCAGCCCAGAAGAACTGGAGGATGCCGAGGGACCCATGGCACCACAGCAGATCTCTCAGCCGATACCACCAACATCGGCATTCCTGTGCCCGGATATGTTGACACCAGCCATGTCGTGGAGGAACCTGTAGTTCCTAAAAGCACCAACGGGTGTCCCCAGCCAGCTGCAGAACTGCCCAAGGATCCAGATGATTGACTGGACAGTGAGTAATTCCCTGATGGCCTAAAGCCCACTTCCAGGTACTTTTGTGAACATATGACAATTGATATTATTTCTGTCCCCATTGGGCTGAGCCCATAACCCCCTAAGGAGCAAGAGACTCTCCTGGAGCCAGAAGCCAGAAACTGTCCTGGACTCCTCCACCCTTCTGCTTTGAAATCACCCCTCTCTGCTGAACGCAGAGCTACTACTTCAACAAAGGACTGTGTTCCATCATATCAAGAGGAGAATCTTTGCTTTTTCATTTTTTCCCCTTCTTCAAGGACTGTGCCCAGAGAATGGATGTATTTGAGCACTCTGAGAGACTGATAGTCACTACAGCCTTATTATTGCTGCTTTCAATATTATGCCTTCTTTTGCATGAGTATAAACACAACAAACACCACTATTACGTCACATGTCGGTAAGGGGGTTATGCCAATGTGAAGTTTTGCACTACTATAGTAACAATTGCTATATATTAGTTTTGATAGGCTTTGCAAATAGGAGGATAAGAATGTGTCGGACTGTGTATTTGTCTTTTTGTCACATCCTGACCGCAGGCTTATGCCTAAAACCTGAGCTTAGTACTTGTGTGGCCTCTGTAAACTTTAGTCTTTAGGGCATTAGCTACCAACTGTATTGTCCTCATTTATGTAATTCAGTCCGACACCAGCCCCTGTTCCTATAGCCAGCACTGTGGGCATCTTGTCTCCCCTACACTGCACAAAGCAAAGCACTTCACCCAAAAAACACTTTATTTTTGCACCCCTACACGTTGTAGTGTGCGTGTACCATGTGAAGGCTGTCTATTGCTCGCCAGTTCCAGCCCACATTCCCAACCAGTCCATTGACAAGCCGTGGGCAGCTCGTTCAATTAACAAAAGGGTATGCAACACCCCTGCCAATGCATAGACAAGGCGATTGTTGTTGTCAGACTTGCGGGTTTTGGATCCTCTGGACCACTGCAGATGATGGCTCAAGCCACTACCTTGAACCGGAGTCTAAGTGGTACCTGGTTTTCACCAGAGCCCGCCACAAAGCGGGTTAGACAAGCTGCGGCGTGGTACCACCAGGTCGTTCCTCAGGCGTGACTTGTCTGCAGTGGCGGCCAAAGTTGAGGTACAGAAACAGCAGTCAAACTCGTGGTCACAGTCCAGGCACAGGGTCAGGGCAGGCGGCAAAGATGCAACGTTAGAGTCCTATCCGGGGTCAGCAACAGGAGGTACAGGCAGAGGGGTACGGGAACACAGCACACAAGACGGCAGCACGGAGGAACACTGGTACACGGAACATGGAGGAGGTCAGGTAACACAGGAACACGGAGGGACTCAGGAACGCAGGAGACACAGGTACGCAGGAGACACAGGTACGCAGGAGACACTGGAGCGCAGGAGACATTGGAACGCAGGAAAATCGCAATAGAGCTTTCTCTAAGGCTGTGAAGCACAAAGATCCGGCAGGGTGAGATGGGAGAGACAGATATGAATAGCCTCATGGGAAATGGCCAGCGCCAATTAATGGTGCGCTGGCCCTTTAAATTCTCTAAGGCTTCCGCGCGCGTGCCCTAAAACACGGGGACGCGCGCACACGGAGCGAGGCCGGGTCTCAGGATCGGGGATAGGTATGACACGCTGTCGCTGCACCTGCGGGGAGCGAGAGGCATGGGTGAGCCCGCGACCTGCGATATGGGACGTGGGACCACCCGTGACAGTTGCGAATAGCACCCTTGTCAGGATCTATGTGGTGAGCCATGCAACTAGTGGATTTGGAAATTTCTGTCTATTTTATCTTTAAAATAGGTGGTCAGGTCTTCAGCCCCAAGACCTGTCACAGGTGGCTGTACCTTTGGTGTTTTGAAAAGTAAAGAGGAGCCTTTGGATTATTAGAAAGAGAGGATATTAGATTGGTGAAGTTGACCAGTTTTAAGAGGTGAAAGGCAGAGCTGAATGGTTATAAGCAAAAATTCAAAGTGAAGAAAGTCTGCGGATGTGCATGACTTTCTGTGTTTTCTGGAGCAGTGAGAGAATTGCAAGCCATCACAGGACAGTGAGGGCCATGGGGTAAAAAAACTTTAAAAGAGGTTGTAAATAGATCCAATTTTATTGCATGCAGAGTGGGTGTTCCAGAGGTTGCAAATGAAAGGAGGTGTAGGAGAAGCAGAGGGACAAGAAACAATGCAGTAAATATTCATGAGGTTTGCAGGGTTTCTGTGAATGATGGAAAGTTTGAAGCTGAAATGGGGAAAGATATCACCTGCCGCTATTAGGATGAAAATAGATAGAGAGAGGGGGACGGTTAAGTGATTTATGAGCAAAGAATTTTCCAGAAGAACAAGGTGGGGTAGTTAGATAAAGTATGTGAGAGGAGTACAACGATGAAGGAAGGATGTTAGAGCTAATGCGGTGGACACAGAGGGGATAGGAGGATAATATTCAAGGAGAAAGATAGTTAACATTGTTGTGTGTTTTCTTTCTTTTTTTCTTGGGCAAACCCCTTTAAGGAAGCCTTAGAAATACAATAAATAAAGACGAAGGGCAAAGCCTAATTCAGATTGTAAAGCAATTAGCTGCAATATTGAACTCAAGAGAGGATGGTGTTTTGGCAAAGAATAACAAAGTTGCAGCCAGGGAAGATAGTTAATTATGGACGATCAAAAAGATCATAAGAGAAAGTAAGATAAAGAGAAATTTAAAAGTATGACAGCAAGCAGGTATAGTGAATAAATATACCAGCTAAGACAAATGCCCAAGATTTGCAGCGTTCAAGAAGATCAATTCTTTAGACAAACGACAGCAAGAAGGAATTGTGACAAAATGTATTAGCTAAAAACAGACGCCAGAACTTGCAGGGATCAGACAGATAAATGCCACAACCAGGGATGGTGAATAAATATACCAGCTAAGATAGAGATAAACTTTCGAATACAGGGTTGTACTAAAGTACCTCTCTCTCTCATCTTGGTCTACCGCCCTATCTGCGCTCTTAAGTCTCTCAGTGATTTAAGAGTAAGCATTTCCAGGACTTTTTCCAAGCTGCACCAATTTTCTGGAATGTTTTACCATGGACAATTTGACATGTACCCTACTTCCACAGTTTTAAACTTGCTCCCATAATGCATCTCTTCAGGCAGGTCTATTGCATTACCTAACTTTGTGTAACTTTTACTTTTTTTTTAAATAACCCCCACTGTTAAACCCTATCCTATAAGATATACCTCAGCACTTGCTCCCATTACACAGATTACTCTGTAGGCCCATGGGTCATTAATATAGGTCGGTAATATAGATAGTAATATAGATAGTGGAGTGCAGTACACTTTATTTATTTTGATTCTTTGTAGAGAATGGCTGGAGCATTGAGCATGCACTTGTAACTCCCATGTCTGCTGTACTTCTTCATAGATTGTAAGCTCTTGCAAGCAAGACCCTTACTTCTATTGCTTCATCTGACTATGCTATATTCTGTAATGTCTTATTTTTTGTATATGTACCTCATAATCTGTAAAAGGCTGTGGAATATAATGATGATGTCATATAAATATTTTTTTAGCATCATTATTATTATAAAAGCATTTCATAAAACAGCTAAGGCAGGAGAGGTGACTGGTCCTATATAACAATAATATACACACACCGCTCAGCAAAAACAGAATTTTCAAGTACAATATATTACCAGGTCTATTATGTTAGTGCATTTTGATATTATCTTTCCTAACCCATTTCTTTTTCTAATAAATTGGTTGTTGAGTATGTACATTTTGATATCTCTTTGAAATTGCAGCAGTCATTTCATTTTAAATAACAAATCATCACTGCTTTAACAAAGCTTCATGCTGCTGTCTACATCAATAGTAATTGATTTTACTCCATTGGTAATTTTACTTAAAATGTGGCCTTTTGTTTTCCAGACGTGGACACACATATGAAATGAATTAAATGAATTACCATAATGAAACACAACTAACAACATGAAGTTTGTCCACGCTAATCACAAATTGTTATTGAGTTGAATTGAAATCATGAACAACATTACAGCATTTTTTGTAGCCAAGTTTGTAGGGAAAATAAAACATACATTTTAATATCCCTATATACATTGTTCTGCACCTGTGCATGATAGAAAGCCATTTAATCCTATGCTCATAATTTGAACAATTTATTGGTTTCTTTAAGGCAGATGTGTACCTAAATGATTGCCAAGGTAGAAACAAAGGTCAAATTGGATGTTAGGTAATACACACCAGTATGAACACTTGAATGGAGTCAGGACCCAAATGACTGCTACACAATTAATAGTGTTGTTTGGGGTCAGGAAGTAACAGCTATCCTTATGGAGACTTTGCCAATAAGGGTGCCTTGAAGGTGGGTGGAGATTTGCATCCATGGATGCTCCACTAGGGGAATATACACTCACCTGCCACTTTATTAGGTACACCTGTCCAACTGCTCGTTAACACTTAATTTCTAATCAGCCAATCACATGGCGGCAACTCAGTGCATTTAGGCATGTAGACATGGTGCAGTTCAAACCGAGCATCAGTATGGGGACGAAAGGTGATTTGAGTGCCTTTGAACGTGGCATTGTTGTTGGTGCCAGAAGGGCTGGTCTGAGTATTTCAGAACTGCTGATCTACTGGGATTTTCCACCGCACAACCATCTCTAGGGTTTACAGAAATGGTCCGAAAAAGAAAAAATCCAGTGAGCGGCAGATCTGTGGCGGAAATGCCTTGTTGATGCCAGAGGTCAAGGAGATGGGCAGACTGGTTGAGCTGATAGAAAGGCAACAGTGCTCAAATCGCCACCCGTTACAACCAAGGTAGGCAGAAGAGCATCTCTGAACGCCAGTACATCAACTTTGAGGCATATGGCTACAGAGCAGAAAGCCCACACCGGGTGCCACTCCTTTCAGCTAAGAACAGAAACTGAGGCACAATTTGCACAAGCTCATCGAAATTGGACGTAGAAGATTGGAAAAATGTTGCCTGGTCTGATGAGTCTCGATTTCTTCTGCGACATTCGGATGGAGCGTCAGAATTGTGTCAACAACATAAAGCATGATCCATCCTGCCTGTATCAACGGTTCAGGCTGTGGTGGTGGTGTCATGGTGTGGGGAATATTTTCTTGGAACTCTTTGGGCCCCTTGGTACCAATTGAGCGTCGTTGCCACAGCCTACCTGAGTATTGTTGCTGACCATGTCCATCCCTTTATACAAATCTGCGGCAACTGTGTGATGCCATCATGTCAATATGGACCAAAATCTCTGAGGAATGCTTCCAGCACCTTGTTGAATCTATGCCATGAAGAATTGAGGCAGTTCTGAAGGCAAAAGGGGGTCCAACCCGTTACTAGCATGGTGTACCTAATAAAGTGGCCGGTGAGTGTATATGTATATATATATATACTGGTTTGACTTTTTTTCTCCTGCATCACGTCATTAGACTTCCTGAAAGTCATATGTTAAGAGGGCTTCCTCACATGGTGGCTAAGAGACAGTGGGGCTTATTTACTAAGGGTCACGGATCGCACTTTCATTGGACTTTGCACCGTTTTAACAGGTGTCTGTTTTTTGGTGCAACTGTGCTGGCTTCCATGTGACACAATTGGGGGGGGAATGTTGCCGTCAGATCATCCGACTGACTCAGACTGAACGTGGGATTTAACTTTCAAATTGTGCACCAGGAAGAAGAAGGTGAAATCCAGGGGACCTGAGCGGGGAAGCGACAAATGCACGTTATTGGGCGCACGATCTTAGTGAATCGCAGAACAGTGCACATGTCGGACAATTCAGTGAACTCCGTGGGCCGGGTAAGTAAATGTGCCCCAATGTTTTCTTTATCCAATCTTTGAAAACATACTTGCATGTTTCCCAGAATCACTCTGAAGCATCGATGGCTGTAATTATACAAACGTCTGCAAGGCGGTCTTTGTTTGCAAAATCTCCATAAGGAGAATTTTTACTTCCCAACTCTAGTCAGCTAGACCAGTTCCCTACAGTGTACTGGTGAGATGCCATACATACTTCCCCCATAGACGGCAATGGCCAAACGGAGTGATACCACTCCGTACATGGGGAAAAGATAGGACATGTTCTATCTTTCCCCATGTTATGGTCCGTACACAATGCATTTCTATGGAGAGGGGAGGGGTCACTCCTCCTCCTCTCCATGGCGCAGGATGCATGCCCACCCGGCCGTAGTGGGCATACATTTGTGTAAATGCAGCCTAAGTGCTCCTGGTTTACCTTGCTTCAATATGATGGTAGATTTCCTTTAAAGGGGTATTCCAGGAATAGGCATAATTCATATACAAATGGATACTCAAAATATAAGATGGCCGCTGGTCACATGTCCACATCACATGTCCTGCACCTGTCTGGGCAGGTCATGTGATCACCACTACGTTTTGCTATAGTCAGTTGGTTGCAGTGCATCCAGTATGGCCAATGTTTTGGTGATGGCAGTTACACATTATTACTATGGTAACAGAGCAAGAAAACCTGTTAGATCATCACTGGGAGCAGGGCATAAGAGAGAGGAGGAGTTACTGAGAACTAAAGGATCATGGGACTTGTATTTTCCAGTGTCGGCCATCTTGGTGATAACTCCACCTACTTTAGAGAGGCCATACATTTTGTAAATCATAAAATCAAACTATTTAAGCTCCGTTTTGTGACTAATGACATTGAGTATTGTTGTATTCATTTATTTATATCATCATGGATTTTTTGTGTCAGACGTTCATATTCCCCTTTAAGAAACTGAAAATTCTGGCATATGATTATAAGATATATACCCCTAATAACTCAGATCAACATGTAAATGATATCAAGAAATGAATGGATATTAAAAATATAACTTTTATTAATAGTGTAGGATAAAATATGTAGGTCTTAATGCTGTGAAGTGTCATCAGAATTAGGATGGACACTTGTGGAGTGTGGACACTTGTGCAGAGCTGCTAGACTGGCAGTATGTGTAATTGCCACTTAAACACCTTGTGCTGTCACACAGTACATATTCACAAATGTATGAAGGGCTAAAGTCCTAGACCTATGATGCTGGTCTAAACACGAAGTAGATGTGCAGAGACTGGTTGCGCTCCCACTGTCAGCCATGCCCATATAGTGACAGGTAAGAAATAAATTGGGACACCGCACATGTTTCTGCAGAACAGAAGTCAGCTTTAATTTTATAAACAGCTGTGAGAAAATGAAAGCTGAGCTCTAATTGGTTGCCTCGGGCAACTGGAATCATTTTGCTCTAAGAGACTCATGATAAATCTCCCCCCATGACTGGATGCTATAGCATCTGTCACACTTAGTATTAAAATTAAATTTACTTCAGTAACTACTATCTAACTAACATTAGAACTAACTGACCGGGTTGAGTGGCATAACTTACGGCACTGGTATAGCCATAAGGCAAGAACCCCGTGCCAGGGGGTTTAAACTGGAAATCACAGTCCACCTAGCACAGACCTCTCCCAGCAGGCCCACACTGCGAAGGAGGTTAAAAAAGCAATAGATTGTGTTTAATAGATTTTATGGTTTAATGAAACAAATTGAAAATTGGTAACACATTCCCTTTAAAACAGCCTATAAAACATTTCAAGGTGTTACCACATCATAAAAAAATAAATTCACTTTCAGTAAGGACACAGTTTATTTTCCCTTGCATGTAGTATAAATCAAGAAAATTTATTTGTTGTAAATTCTAAAGTAATGTTATGTAAATTTGTTTATTGGTTTCTGGCATATTACTATATTGACTGCACCAGGGGATAGCAGAAAGCTCTATAATAACATGCTTTAAAGCCTGTGAGATTAAAACCAATATTTTGCTTACTGCATGTTACCAGAAGCACAGAAAATTACAATATAGAAAAGCTTTTTGTGCTGACAAAGAAAAAAAAATGTAATGACACAAACCAAATATCACACTAGATGACCATACTAGAGTATAACACCTACAAAAGCTAAAATCATGAAAATCTTGCACTATTATTTGTTATTTATACTACTTACATGTTATAGGCTTTGATCTATATAAAAGTAATATTACTGATAATGGTAAAAACATAATTTTGAAAAATAAAGGAAAAATATAAAAATCTCTGCAATAATATGTTTGTGAAAAAATATGTTTACAGTAAAGAACACAAGTCAGAATTATATTCCATATGACACAAACATTAATAGTAAATAAGGGCAGACAATAATGTATTTATTATATAAATGAAGTGTTCAGTGGCGTAACTAGAAGAGACAGGGCCCCCTAGCAGGCTACTGTATGGGGCCCCCCTTCTCACTTAAAAAATATACATATTAGTATACTCACACATATAAATAGACTCATGTGCATATACACATACATACAGTGCCATATGCAACATACTCACATACATTTTATACAGACACCATATACACATCACAGATACTGCATATATACATCACAGTATACCGTATGTTATATACATATTATGCTGGACATGTGCAGTATGATATAGATATAATGGTGCACATCCTCCATTCTTTATTGTGTCAGGTCGGATGACGGGGCCCCCTGACACTGCGGGTCCCATAGCGGCTGCTGTAGTTACGCCCCTGAAAGTGTTACTTGTTTGCCCCAGCTCTAACAATGCTCCGTAGAAATCCTAAGCTTTAATCTGCCTCATCTTGGGGAAAGTATGAATACTACCTTAGACTCTATTCTCATTTAAACTTTTTCAGATTGTGACATAGGGCAGTAGTCCCCAGCTTTTTTGTAAGCAGTAACCAACTGTACTTGAATTCTACCACAACAATCTATCTCCTGTTGATTTTATCCTGGGTTGCAATTAGTTAAATTATCTGAGATGGACAGATTCTGAATGTTCCCACATTCAGTTTTTCAAATGCAGTTTGATATCCAAACAAGACCGGAGTGAAACAAGGAGGAGGAGCACCTTTCAGTGATATGTTCTACACCTGCTTTCGGCTTCAAAAACTACATCTGAAAAACCGAAAATGGAACACACACTCACACTTCTGGATCAGGACAATGACTTCTTGTATAAGGTTTGCCTGGCATTTCAGCTGTGCTCGCTATAAGTCTTAAAGGGGTATTCCCACGAAGACAAGATTCTTAAATATACTCAGGATACAAAATAATACATTCTCTAATTCAATGTTATCAACAAAAATACAGCATTTCAGATACAATTCCAATCTGTCTCTATCAGTCGTGGTGTTTAAAATTTTGGTTGTCCCTGGATCTGGCTTTAAATATTCTGACTGTGGTCGGATAATTCCCCTATAGCTTACCTTGCATTGCAGGGGAAAGGGGAGAGGTAGAAGGCAGAGAGCACACTACAGACACAGGCACTTCCTGATTCGGCCGTGCTTCTAGCAGTGTTGAGAGGACACTAGAGCCGCTGCTCTACAAACAAGATAAGCTCTGGATCCCAAAGGAGGGGCTGACATAGCAGTAATGACTCTGTTTTATTGATTAGATGAGGCAGCAGAGCTCAGTGTGTTGTTGAGTCTTATATCCATCTCATGACTCTGCCTCATCTCTCTTTTTCTATGTTTCAGATACTAGTAGATTCTTCTGAAGCTAAATAAAAGTGTAGATTCTTTAGCTTTATAATCTAAGTACATTGTCAGCACAGAGCATCTCATAGTACAGGAATCATTAGGTATCATGAAGTGTCTGCTCAGAGAGTCCCCGCCCATACTCTGGAATTTTACATTAAAAATCACTGAGTGATAGGAGCTAAAACACCAATAAAACTAAATAAAATTGAAAAGTAAGGGGTCAAAAATGATCTTTATTGGGGAAACATGACTAGGGGATTCAAATTTCAGAATCTTCTTTCACACGCAAACCCCTTAAAGAGAACCCGTCATGCAAAATAACCCCCCTAAACTAAATATATTTTCATAAACTGCCATTAGAGAGCATTGCTTCTATCCCTTCATTGTCCCTCTACATGCCTGTAAACCTAAGCAATGAGGTCCTAAAGCTGTATGCAAATGACCTGTGAAATGTCCAATGAAGCATTAGCATATTCAAGCTGTCCACTCTATTCATGAGTGGGAGGCACAGCCACACCCCCAGTGCATGACTGACAGCCTGTATAATGATGTGAGGCTGTATAATGATGTGCTTCCTGGTGCTGGTGGCCACGCCCCCTGCAGCCTGTGTGTGCATGTGTGTGTGTGTTTAGGAGAGATACAGCAGCTCCAGGCAGCCATGTTACAGCAGAACATGTCAGATTCATGTGTAGCTGATGTCTGTGTCTCTCACCTGTATATTAGGAGGATGCAGCATGTCAGCAGGTACAGCACTCACACTAGCCATGCTTTACTATACATTGCACACAGACATGAGCAGGGGGAGGAGAGGGGAGGGGTAACAGGGGTGACATCACTGCCTCTGACCATGTAACCAGCCTCATTTACATGATAAAAAATAGATGATTTTACAATGATTAATGTATGAAATAACTAGATAAAGGCTGGGATGGGATCCTTGTGAGCTGCTCCAACAGGTAGAGGTGACAGGACAAGTGACACAGACCTGATGACAGGTGTCCTTTAAGGGAATGCTAGAAAGGACGTTTCATATGATACGTGCCATTTTTTACTTTATTGGTCATATAAGAAGCAAAAAATATTTTAAATGTGCACATAACTTCAGCTATTGTTCTGGGCATCAAACATAGTGTAAATTTGCTAGCAGCTGCAATACTAGGAATGTCTTTGCCAGGTTGCCCATTGCTGACTAACCCCGTTGTCTAAATGGATGCTCATTGACCTTGTGTTTGCAAAATCCAAGGCTTATGGCAACATTTGCTCTTGGTTGTTTTAGAAATATGCACACATTTAATATCACTTCACATGGAAGTTTGATCATTTGTTACATGTTTAATTGCCTTAATAGACTTCTATGTTGTATTAGTATTAAATGCAAAGAAAATCTTTATCTTTATCCTTATTTATGACAAGTTTCTTTTCACAAGCTAACATAATAATGCTTATGGGGCACTAGTATAAAACTGGGCATGAATCATTAATGGCATCACTATGAAATGTGAGAATTCCGAATCTGGTTAATCTGGTAAATATTTGTAACGTCTGTGCTGATGTCGTCCTCTGTCCGTGGTATACGGCTGAGGAAGCATTAATTTTCATTGCGTTTCACTTGTCAATTACCTGTGTGAAAACGCACTTAACTTTCTAGCTGATTTGGAGTTGTTTGCCCCATACCCTTTCCTCCTGCAGTATGCTTTGTCCAGAAACAGTTAATGTATTGATTTACAGACTTCTTCTCTTATCACCTGTAGCAGTCTAAAAGTGTTTGTTTCTCAGTCAGTCCAGTGTCGGTTTTAGTTTTGCTTGACCTGCTTCCTGCCCTGTTTGTTACTCAGTTTGCTGCTCTTTATATTCTACTGTACTTCTGTTTTTCCTTTGTTTCTGTAGTGTTGTGCCTTATCTGACATCTCTGCTGAAATTCTGACCATGCTTCTTTTGTATTTTCCATTTGTCGTGTTTTAAGTCTGCATAGTGACCTAGGAAGGGATTGTCTTTGTGGTTGTCCTCTATCACCTAGGACAGTGATGGCGAACCTTTTGGAGACCGAGTGCCCAAACTACAACCAAAATCCACTTATTTTCCCGTGAAGTGCCAACATGACATTTTAAGCAGTAACTTATTGCTACCTGTTCATCCACAATATTCAATTGTATCGGCCCCCTGAGGCCACCAATACAGTTGAAAGAAGGAGGGCACATTCATACCTCGTTGTATCTTCTCTCCAGGGTCTCTCTGTAGAGGAAAAGTGGTTGGTCCAGCAGGGGGACCTCCAAAGATATTGCAGTTCTGTCCACACCTTCTCACTTTTCCCGCAGTTCCTAACAGCCAATGAAGTGTTGCTTTAAAATAGCGCTGAGAGCAGCATCTCTTAAGTTGCCTGGCACATATTTGGTGAACTCCGTCCTGAGGTGATGGTCTGAGTGCCCACAGAAATGGCTCAGAGTGCCACCTCTGGCACCCGTGCCATAGGTTCGCCACCACTGACCTAGGATATACAGAGGCAAGTAGGCATGACAGTCTGGAGGGCTCTGTTTAAGGGCCCACTTTTTTATCTGTCTTTCATGTGTTCAGAGTCATCATTACAATATTTTAGTATAAAGCAATAATTGGATCTGGTTTCTGTCAACTGATATTAAAAAATTACAAAGTTGTCAAATTTCATACTGTGGTTTTAAACATTATTTTTGGAAGTATTGTTTTTTTATTTAATTATTTAACCAAGTTACTGATTTTATGTCACTGTTTAAAAGAATGATGAAAAATATGACCTAGTTTGGTTCAGGAATATTTTTAATATGATCTATAAAAACAAACTCAGCCCCTGCTAAAAGACAAACTTTGTATACAAAATGCATTCGCCCTTCAGCAAATGACAAGTGTCTGTATATATACAACATGAACTAAATTAGTTTAGAAGGAACATCTCACAGACTTATGTGTATCATGTAATCAACATTTAAACATTTTATTCAAAATATATATTTTATATTTATTTGTTCTAGTTTTGTACCACCCTTTTTGGGTGCACTATGTGATCTTTTTCTATGAGCCTGGCCACCTTTAGCACCATGTGAAACATTATTATTATGTGCTTATTTATTTCTTAAAGTAATTAATTGTATAGTACTGTATGTCTGAACAGTGGTCAAAGCTGCACATCAATGTTTTACATTGTATTATAAAGTTAAACAGCACCAGTAATGTAATGTTGCTGCTTGGGAACAGACAATAAGATGGAAAAGACATAAATGGACAGTGAGCCCTAAAGTAATACCCACCTACCTGTCCCTACCTACTTGCCTATCCTACCCTAGATGCTATGTAACAACTGGTCAACACTCCCTTACTGCGTCAAAGTGAAAACAAGTTTACACAATTAGGAAAAACACAGAAGAATAATCCTACATCCTACAAATATGGGGAAAAAACAAGAAGACAAAGTGGTAAAGAATCAATAGATAAACTGACGGTCAGAAGGCCGGCAAGGGTCAGAAGATCAAAAAAAATTGAAGTCCAGAAAATGCTAGTAAGTTACAAAAAAGACTTCAAAAAAGACTTAAAAAATCACTGGGAAGTGGGCAGACAATTATCTTATATAAGAGTCGTGGTCCAGAAAGGGATTGGACTGGTCCCCTGACAACCAGACAAACCAGACTAGCAGGGGAGGAATATGAGTGGAGGTGGCATCTGTCCATTACAGCCATCTTAGCAGGCCAAAATGAAATCAACAGGAGACAGACAGATGTGAAATAAGGCCTGCACGGGAACAGATGTTACATGTAATATGTCTGTTTGAGTAATAATTGTATTTCCCCATAAACAACTACTATGAATCATCTTTTCTTAAAAATTCCTTTGTCATTTCTTTTGATAATTTATGAACTATAAGAAGGATGTCTGCACAATTATTTTGAGAACCCATTGGATATTAAGATTGCACTCATTTATTACAACAGCCAAGCAGAAGAAAATAGGTGAAATGAAAAAAAAAGTTTTTCCATAATGCACATTGCACTTTAAATTACACCTATTCTTTACTCTTTGGGTCAGAACAATCACTGAGAAACCAAATTATGCAGCAAACACCTGTTATGAATAAAGTGGGCTCAGCCTGTTAGACCTTAAAAGGTGTTGTCCAGGCACATACTCACCTTACCAGTAACTGGATGCTGTAATCAAGTGACTGTGTCGACATTATTGACATCATTATTGAACAGGAAGAAGAGAGACTGAGTACTACACCCTCTACACCCTTTCACATGCATCAACTGTATGCAAAAATCAGAAGAATGCACTTTAACATGACAGAAAAAATAAGGTCCTCTCTTAACTTCAATATTACACACTGTATTTTATAATGATACAAATGCTGTAATATGTTGACATTTCCAATGTTATGGAGCTTGCTTTTCTCTTTGTGAGGTCTAGCTAAACTAACAAGTTCAGAAGCCATTATGTATTTTTTGGAAACAAGGATCATAATGTATTATTATTTTAGAATACTTAGCTGTTAACATAAGGGACTTGTGAAATGCTCCTCATTACCTTCCCAAAATTGCAGTTTTGGAAACATTTTTTAGTCCGCACTAATCTTGTGACCCTTGTTATGTAATGTGCAATAATACCAAGATATGTTGTCTAATTTTATTAACATCTAGAAAACGATTTGCTGCTTCTCTATTCCCCAGAGTTATACAGCCCTGAAATATATTATTCACAAAGTCTCTGTTCTGCTAGCAAAGTGTCATCTCAGGTTACATAAAGCAACTTCCCACAAGGAATAGGAATGAGGTGAGACAAAATGTTACAAAATGTTACAGCTTACCACTACCACTTCAAAGTAATGTGATTGTGGGATTCTTGCTCTTTATTTCTGTTCTAGCAGCATACTGCACAGCATGATAAAATGTTTCAAACCCTTCTCTGAATTCCATTGTTTAATGGAACCATTCCACTAGGCTTATGTCCATCTACAACCGCTCTTTACTCATTCCGTCTCTTCCTGCATCAGTGATGCACATTTACTAGGGCACAGAACTTCTCAGGCTAGAAGGTCACTGTAGAGACCTTCACCAGGTTCCTAAAAACAACAAATCACCTTTCCCTATAATGCACATTTATATAAGAAACGAATGAAATAATAAAACTAATGCAAGGTATCCCTGGATTGCAAAATGCGTTATCTGTAAAAATGTAAAAATAATAAAACCAAATAGCAAATGTTTTAACTGGATGAAATGTCCAAATTGATGATTTTTGGCTATTTTGCCACCAATTAACATTTTTTTTTATAAAAAAAGATATCAAAGGGTCATACATTTCCCAAAATGGTATCAATGAAAAAATCAGATTGTCTCGCAGAAAATGGCATTTTACAAAGCCCCACAATTTAAAAATGTTATGGGTATTATTATTTTTTTTAAATTCTTTTAACCTCATTCATGCTACAGCGAAGTACTGTAAATGATGTCCAACTATGTACATTTTGATATGTGTGTGATCATATTGACCCAAAGAATAATCTGGATGTGTAATGTGGATCATTTTTCTTATTTCTTATACTACATAACTAATGTAATCTCTTTCCACTATTTTTTTGATATAACATTTAAGTAAGCAATAATTAAGCAATCTCAGTAATTTAGCAATCAAGTACATTTTAAAGAGCTAAAAATTCAAGCTAAATATATATTTTTCCCGTTCATTATTTTGGATCTTTAGTTAGATATTTATTGTGGTGCTTTATCAATCTAATTTTATACAGAGCTTACATGATGTTTTTAGCTAATCAAGAGTAATCATGTCTGCACGTGGATAAATGCGAGTCATTTTCAAATTTAAGTAAACTAATGTATGTAATTATTCCAGGTTGCTACTTACTTGTACACCCCTAAACTAATAAATAAGCTATAGATTGCTGCTGAGGCATGTATTTTATCTTCCAAACACAGTCTGAAGTGAAAGGCCTCCAGAATCCAAATTGATCACTGACTCAAGGTGAATGGAATGATTCAAAGCAGACCTGCGTCGCCTTTCAAAGTGATGATCAAACAAATCAGTGAGAAAACTTGGATTAGCATCAGAAAATGTTTCAACTGTAAAATGAAGGTAAAACAGAATAGAGACAAAAGGTATATACAAAAGACAACAGTGGTAGGCATGTCTGTTTTTAACAATGATCTGCCTGTAAAAAAAAGTGTTTTGCACCCAAAAAACGGAAAAGAAATACATAATGGAAATGTTTCAATATATAAAAGGTTTAAACTGGGTTACATAAGTTTCAGGATAAAATATTTAGGGTAGCTTCAAATTTTCATGTGTAATGCTCATCCACTTCCGTTGCGTTTTTTCTCTGGTTTGACTCCTTGATGCTTCCCATTTTTCTCTGTGTTCACAAAAAAAACCCCTGAAGGTTTAACCCCCAAATGCCCTTGCCACTTACCGGGGGATCCGATCCTCTTCTGTGGAACCCCCAAGGTCTGTTGAGTGCCCCAGGTCTGCCCGATGTTCCCGGCAGTAAGTTTATATTAAAATATGAGCACCCAAAATGTCACTTTCCCATACAAACATTTAATAAAGTATAAAAAACACAAATACACAAAGAAACCCCACATATTTGGTATTGCCCTGTAAAGATAATTTTTTAATTAATACCTTTAAAAAATGCTCTAAAAAGTGATAAAAAATGTTACGCACTCTAAAATAAGAACACTTAAAAGAACAACAAAAAATAAGCCCTTCACAAGATTCATCAGCCGAAAAATAAAAAGTTATGCTTTTATGCTTATGCTAAAATTATCATGATTTTCTCCAAATTAGTTTTTATTCAGTAAAATTGAATAAAATACACAAAATTCCCACATATTTGGTATCGCTGCATCCATGACAATAATAAAACAAAATCATTATTGGACCCGCACAGTAAACCCTGGGAAAAAAACAGCAAAAAAAGTTTAGAAAAAAGCTAATTTTTAAATAATACCCTTTAAAAAATGCTCTAAAAAGTGATTTTAAAAATGTTACACGCGCCAAAATAAGACCACTAAAAAGAACGCTTCTTGCAAAAAATAAGCCCTTAACCATATTTGTCAGCCGAAAAATAAAAAAATTATGCATATGAAAAGACGGTGATGCTAAAATTAACAACATTTTCGCCAAATTACTTTTTATCCAGTAAAATTTGGAAAAAAAAATTAAAAATCTATATAAATTAGGTATTTTTGTAATCGTGGCGACCCATAGAATAAAAATTAGAGAAAAAAAGGTCAATGGAAATGACCAGAAACCACTGCAAATACTTGTCAAAAAATATATATAAAGTGTGATTTAAAACATAACTTTTACTTGGGTATTAAAATGGATTCAATACGATATAGAACACTGCATGGTGCCCATCTGAAAAACAGGAAAAAATATGATTGTAAATGCCTGGTGGCCTCCACTCGGTATACAAATTTAAGAATAATACTGAATAGGACCTAATTGGGGGCTCACCTTTTGGGCTAAACAGCAAAATTCACTATCCGCATTTCTTATTGATGAGGATGTTTGTCCGTTGTAGTGGTCAACAGAGGAAAATGTGTCATTAAAGCAGCCAAATGATCAGAGACACTTTACATCCATATGGAGTGCATGAGACGGATAGTAAGTGCAAAGACAGGGTATATAAGACTGTTGGTGTCAGCGGGGGTCAGGATGTCGCTGTCCCTAGAAAAACCCTGTATCCAACGTCTACCAAACCCTGAAAACCTAACCTCGGAGCTGTGGTCCTAAACAGCCACAGCCCCAACCGGAACCTCACTCTAAATAAGTGGCCCTAAAATTAGACCAGGTGTAGTCCTTCAGACAGAAGAGAGAAGATACAAGGTTTGCGTAACCAAATCCCGACAGGGCCTGTTTCACCCTTTGTGGCCTCATCAGGAGATATGTAGGTTCGCTGTAGAAATAACCTAATAGAGATAATTCACAGGTAATCGGTTATATAAGTTTCATACAGAGGAAATATAGAGTTGGCAGTGAACCATATTCAATGATGATGTTGTAGAGTTCCTACCTTACTCTTGTGGGAGATGTAGAGGTTAATAGTCCCTAATGGAAACAATTATAATCAATAGTTTATATAAAATCATGAACTGTGCCTGATAAAAAGGGCAAACAGAAGCATGTGCTTAGTGTCTAAGTATAGCTTATATTCCTACCTTACTCTTGTTGAAAAGGGTAGCGGTTAGCGGTCAGGTAGTTTAGTGCGCTGTGGGGGTGAATACATCACAACCCCGTACATATCTGATAGACAGTGGGTCCATGTAGGTGGCACCATGTCAGAGACTAAAAAGCGCACTGTGTCCTGAAGTCACCACCCCCAGCGCTCCACCCCACAAATCAGACAATGTTGGTCCGTGTGGACACCAGCGGGCGGAGCATGCGCATGCGTGATGCACATTGGCCAGAAAGGCCCGTGTGTGGTAGCACACACTCACGGGAGGACCCATAGAATAAAAATAATATACTATTTTTATGGTATGGTAAACGGCCAAAAAAATCTTCCTAAAAATGTATAATTTTCGTTTTCTCCACAATCAAAGAGTTAATAAAATCTCACCAATTAGCTATAGATGCCCTAAAATTATTAACCAGAATAGTGCATCTCATGTGGAAAACAATAAGCACCTAAAGGTGCACATAAAAAAAAATAAAAAATAAGGGACATCACAGCCATTTCAGGTTGAGCAGGTCCCTCTAAATACAGTTTTTGGTGATTTTCCCAAAAAAATGGCACCCAAATTCTAAGCCTCATAACATTCTGGTAAAATACATGAAATGTTAGAAAACCATGCCAACATAAAGCAGACATTTGGGAAATGTACGTTATGAATTAATTTTTGTGCTGTCTATCTTCTTCAAAAGTAAATAAATAATTTTTCAAAATTTTTGCTAAATTTCAGTTTTCTCATAACTAACCACAAAATATATCATCCAAATTTTTAAACTAATTTGAAGTACAATGGGGCACATGTATTATTGCATCTGCGCCAAAAAAAGGCAGGTATTTTAATGTTTTTTTGGCGCAGAACTGTTGCGGATCATTTACAATGAGTTTGCGCCAGAGAGAACAGATGTTTCCAACTATCCCGACACCTCTATCTTTTCTTGGGGCAAGTGGGTGTGGCATAACATTTCCACATTATCCTCCACATTTATGTGTATTTTGTTGGCCTTTTTTAGGCGCAATTTTTGGAAAAAATTGGTCTGAGAGCAAAATTGAGGCGCAGTCCATGAATGATTTTGGCGCACACTTCATTACTGTCGGCATTTTTCTGGCACACAACTGATTAATTCGGTCTACCCAGTAATCACTAACAGCCGTGCACCAGTTTAATACATCTGGCTGTGCTTTATGGAGACTGATCTCCGATGCCGACAGTCGTCCTTGTGGCACAATAAGTAAATCCCCCCCAATGTGTCACAAGAAAACAATCTCAAAAGCCCCTGGATATCTTATAGCGTTCCAAAGCTATAACCGCTTATGGTATATAGAAAGGTAATAATAGCACTCCAGACGGAGAATTCTGCAAAAAGATAAGTGTATTCCATATTCAAAGCGATGTTTCGGTTGTGAACCTTCCTCAAGCTAAATAAAGTGACAATCTCATATTTATAGCAGGTGTGGAGTGTCACATGACACAAATCACACCTCTTCCCAAACAAAGTGCTATAGTACAGGTGTGGAGTGTCACTTGACACAAATCACGCCCCTTCCTAAACAAAGTGCTATATTGCTATCAAGTCTAGATACATTGTAACAAAATATATCCAAATACACATAATTGTGTCAACACATATGTATAAAAGTGCAATCAGTATGTTTCACCCCTTCCCGCACCTTGACGTGATTCTACATCATAGGATGCGGGTCGTTCTCACACCTAGACGTAGTATCACGTCAAGGCGATTGCTCGGGCTCAGAAGCTGAACAGCAGCAACGCAGTAACAGCCGGGATCACGACTTTCGCGATCCCGACTGTTTAACCCTAAAGACATCATTGCCATGGCAACCCTGAAGTCCGATAAGGACCCCAGGGCTGCTTATAGCAGCAGCCTGACAGCACTCTGCACGGTCTAACAGTGCAGCTGTCAGTCTATGCAAAATGAATAGGCTGACTATGTAATATGCTGCAATACATTAGTATTGCAGTATATTACAATGAACAATAAAACTGTAAAAAAAATGTAATGTAAAGTGCAAAATTTAAACCCTTAATAAACATGTTATATATTGCAGTCTTTGTGGGAAAAAAAATATTTTTCTAACTAGGTTGTATAGCATTTAATGAAACCAAATACCTGTCAGTTATTCATGTTTGACATTAACATTTTACCTTAATATTTAAAGAATAAACATTTTTCTACCACTAGAAATTTATGAAACACATCAATCAAGTGTATGTTACCACCAGAGGGCTGCATTAATTTGAAATGGTAATTTATAGTTCTATATATGAAGGAATATGGATCAGTATAATTACCATCTACTACATGCACATCATAATTCCACAAATTCCAAAATGTAAAGACATCTCCCTGTTATGTATGTTCTATAGATCATCTGTAAAATGATTTAGAGAATTTACTCACTGTATCTATTACAGAAATTTCCACCTTAGTACAAACAGGCAGCAGAAAGCAGACCCTGGTACTTCTTATCACACAATATTGGTTGTAGAATTTAGGCTGATAATAAAACAATTTCACACTGCCTGACTGACTGAACTATCTGTACTATTATTATTACTGTCAAAAAACTTCTAAAACCCTTTAATGTAAATGATGACTCAATCAACTATATCACCAGATTTATTTAAGCAACACAAAGCATCTATTTCATTATTTTAATTTTCTCAAGTTACATTAAAAAGTAAGTTGGACCCACTGATTTTAGTAGGTACTGTAAGAGATTATACCTTTTTTTAAAATTTCTCCTGTGGTACCTATATGCTGGGGATGTGCTGGGCTACCAATATGCTGGTGGTATGTGCCGAGCTACGTATATGTGCTGGCCTATGTGGTATGTGCTGGCCTACTTACGGTATATATTGGGGCATGTGTTGGCCTACCTATATACTGGGGGAATGTGTGCTGGCTTACATATATTCTGGAGTCAGTGTGCTGCGCTAAATATATACTTTATGGGAGTTTTTCATATATACAGGGGGGGGGGTGCTGTCTTACTGTCTTGCATTAGTCAATACAAAGAGATAAATAGGATGGCCCAAGCATTTGAGGCAATGGGGATTGTATTTGGGACTATGAAAGAGTTAATGTGGTGTTCTGCATTGTAGAGTGTAAGAATGCATTAATTAAGTGTGGAATGGCACATTTTATTTAACTGTGTATGTTTTTATGGTGAGTGCCACTTCATTTTCTAATTTTTTCATGCAGTTGTCTTACATTACAAAGAGGTTGGTGTCCGACATGTATAATGAGGGGTGCTGTGCTACATTCTATGGGGGCGCTGTGCTTACTTTGGATTGGGATTTGTGACGCTTGGACCCCACAGACTACATCATCAGCTGGCCATTTGGCTTCCGAATTACGTTGAAATCATCTATCTTTTGGCTTTAAGTATCAACCTATCATTTGGTTATCAAGTATAGTTGAAACTCCTGATTTTTTCCTGGCAATATAGTTGCAATTTCATGGACCTGATAAAGAAGAAATAATTCATTCCTGAAATACATTGTCCCACTGATTTTACTTTTACATTAAAGACTCATTCCAGCCAACACTAATGTGTCTACTTTGGAGAAGTGCGTCACTGTTCATAAATTCCTGTAACAGTGGGTTTAGGACTTAGGAAAGAAACTGCTTACTATTCACAACCTCAACCTCACTGTGTGCAGGGCCGGACTGGGGGGCCTAGGGCTTACCAACAAAAAAATATCACCCTTTCATTCTTAGGCTGCATTTAGATTCCGTTTATTCATTTATTTATTTTCATTACATTTTTAACTGCAAACGCATCTGACAAAAATGCACCACAAATTTAGTCTGGAGTAACTCATCCTTGAATGCACATGGGTTTAGACTGAAATGCTTGTGTTCGGTAAGTAGTAATGTGTTTTGCCTTGTTTTTGCAGGCATTTAGATCTAAACATGCCATGTTCATGGAGGAGAAACTCCCGATGCAATTGAAATACATTTTAAAATGCAATTCAATCCTGAGATCATGAGCTAAACATTCAGCATAAGGTTGGACCTTTTATAAAAATCAAACCTTCATACAGTTACATTGTGGCCCTTTATAACTCCTTATATTGTGGGTTCACATAACCCCTTATATTGTGGCCTCTCATCTTCCCCTCATCTTGTGTCCCCCTCATAACACCTTATATTTTGGTCCTTAGACCCCCTTATCTTGTGGGCCATCATACCCCCTCATCTTCTGGCCCCTCATTCTCCCTTATATTATGCCCGCTCATCTTTTGCCCCCTCATATCCCATTATATTATGGCCCCTCATATGTCCTTATATTGTGGCCCCATAATCTGCCACTCATCTTGTGGCCCCTCATAACCCCATATCTTGTGGGACCTCATACCCCCTTACATTAGGGGCCCTCATCTCCCCCTCATTTTCTGGCTTCTCATTGGCTTCTCATCTCACTTATTTTGTGGCCCACACTCCTCCTCATTTCCTTGTTTTAAATTAATAAAAAAAAAAAAAAAAATTAGCTGTCCCCATTCACCAGCAGCTCTCCTCGTCTCATCTTCCTCTGTGATGCCGGTACATATGATGACGACATCACATGGTGCCACAGTGGCATCACAGTTATAGAGATACAATGATGATAGACGGAGTGAAGGAGGCGCTTAGCTACTAATGGCAGGGGATGGGGTCATCCCCCTGGATGTGTGTGCCATGTATGTCCATTATTGTATTGTCATTCTAAAGTAGTTCTTAAGCTACATTTAAAGGTTCGGAATATGTGGAAAATGTTGAAGTGCTTAAGTAGAGACTTCCAGAGTTTGAAGGATGTAAGTTATGGGGAGAGTTGGGATGTGGGTGGATAATAGCAGAAGATCTTGTTAGGATCAGAGATTACATGTAGGAGAGTAAGAAGTGATAAGGTCAGCAAAGGTTGGTTGTGGATGGTTTTGTAAGTCATGGTTAGTACTGTAAATTAAATTCATTGTGCAGTGGGTAACCAGTGAAGGAACTCTTAGAGACAATAGGTAGATGAGAAAACAAGGAGAGAAATGGTTTAGACAGATTGCACAGTTAAGGATAGATTAAAGAATTGTTGGAGAGTTGGCTAGAAAACCACAAAGAATGTTGCATTAATTCAAGCTGAATGAGCAGGGCTCTCAGAAACTTCCAAGGCTTTCTTATAGTGATCAGAGTTAGGATGAGATTAAGAGGCAGTGTATTCACACTTTACTGTCATATTGTACTATAAGTAATCAGATGCCCTATAGTCCAGGTACCCTAGGGCAACGGTCTTCATTGGGTCATTGGGCATCGGTTGGGCATTTCATTGGGGGAAGCACTGCTGGGGGCATTTCATTGGGGGGGGGGGCACTGGTGGGGGCATTTCTTTGGGGGAAAACTGCTAGGGGAATTTCATTGGGGGGCTCTGATGCGGACATTTCATTAAAGGCGGGGAGGCTATTGCATATATTTTATTATTAAAGGGAGGCCACTGCTGGACATGTTATTAGTTAGGTTAGGCTGCTGCTGGACATATTATTGGTGAGGGGAGGCCACTGATAAACATGTCAATTTTGAAGGGAGGGTGCTCTTGGAAATGTTATTAGTGAGGGGAAGCCGCTGCTTAACATTTTATTAGTTAGGGAAGGTCACTGCTGGGACATGTTATTAGTGAAGGGAGGCAGCTTCAGGACATGTTATTAGTGAGGGGAGGCCGCTGCTGGACATGTTATTAGTGAGGGGAGGCCGCTGCTGAACATGTTATTTGTGAAGGGAGGCCACTGATGGGACATGTTATTAGTGAAGGGAGGCTACTGCTGGGACATGTTATTAATGAGGGAGGTTGCTGCTAGACATTTTATTAGTGAGGGGAGGCTGCTGGACATTTTATTAAAGAGTAGCAGCTGCATTTCCCAACTTAGGTCTATACTCGAGACCAAGTTTTTCCATTTTGGTGGTAAAATTACTCACAGTGAAAAGCCCAAAGACAAGGGGACATTATAGGTGTGTGGGGGTTGTTACATAAAAGGAGGTATTAAAAAGGGGCACTATAGAGGCTACAGAAAAAAGGGCAGCTGCAGGAAAGGGGGCATTGTAGACCAGGGGCTATGTAATGGCACATTATATGGGTTGGGGTTAGATATGGACTTTTTGCGGGGCACACAGTTTTATTTTCCAGGGACCATGGTAATGGTGTTACCCGGCCCGGTAAAAAAAACTCTTGGGTGAAGCCTGTCCCTAGATACAAAAAGGTTGGGGAACACTGCCCTAGGGGGGCATAAAAATAGTGAAAGAATAATTAAAAAAAGATTTTAAAAATTTTAATAAACTATTCACATCCCTCCCTATACGCACCAATAAATAAACAATTGTCCCTAAACAGCAAATCAATCATAACATGAAAACAAGTATTTGCATATAATATTTTTGAATATTTAATATTTGTTACATATTATTACTCTGTTAATCAGATAACAATTGTAGAAGACAGAATACTATGATTTTCCTAGCTTATATGCTGCTGAGTGGTGTCCTTTCTGCAGTAATGGATCTCTGTTATTCACATTTCTGAAGAACAATAACACTTGACTAGGTCATACTATTTAAATCATGTGGAAGGACATTCAGGAAATCAGTTACTGTAAAATTGTAAGTGAAAATGGGTAAATCAGGTAATGACTTTTAGCATGGAAGGGTTATTTCTACTGTAGTGTCAGTTTCTATTTGTACAGATGATTATTTTAACAAAAAAAAATTATCTAGTAACATAAAATGAATGACTAAGAAAAGAGAACAAATGACAACACAATGAAAAGGGATATCTTTAATTGAAGAAGCTGTGTTTAGATTATTTAAATGGTTGTATGATTATTTGTGCAACCAATAGTAGAATTGTTACTACTATGGTATTCACATATATATGGCCCAAAAAAGACCTGTAACATTTTCCTATTTTCTGTTACTTTCATTTTTCAAAACAAATCCCTCCTCCAGTTGCCATGAAGACTAGCATCTTCTCAATGACCCACTATAGCCAAGAGTTTCAAGCATGGTGCAGATTGGTAAACAATCACAAATTTTGGCACCAAGTGGGCATGTAAAAGAATCAGGAGTTTTTATTTGGTAGAAAATGGTATTTTAGTTTCCCAATGTTTCTGGTTTTAACACAAAAAACTGGGAAAACCTATTGACTGGAGTCTTCTTGCTCCCAGTATATGTACAGTAGCCCCTACCCCCAGTATATAGCCAGCAGTAGCCCTCTTCCCCAGTACATAGCCTGCAGCTCCTGCCGCCAGTGTATAGGTAATTGCCCTCTTCCCCCAGTATATAGCCAGACAGCCCTTGCACTCCCAAGATTATAGCCAGCAACCCATGTCCCCCCAGTATATAGCCTTTAGCCCCTGCCTCTAGGTATATAGCCAACAGCCCATTTCCCCCAGTATGCTACCTGTAGCACCTGCCCCCCCCAATAAATAGCCAGCAGACCCTGCCTCCCCCCAGTATATAGCCTGCAGTCACTGCCGGCTATATAAATAGCCTGTAAGAAATAAAAAATAAATGTGTACTCACCTTCCAATGCCCCCCGGCAGGTCCTCTTCTTTCTATCGATGTCTGGCAGAGCAAACACTATAATGTCAGCAAAAGGCTGATGTCCTGGTGCGTGTGATGGCCTGCCCGGGGACACAGAGTTGATGCCAAACATCGATGGAAAGAAAAGGACCTGCCTTGGGGGGGGGGGATGGAGGGGGGAAACTTCGAAAGGTGAGTTCGGAAGGTTGGTCTTCACAAACTGGTCCACAGCATATTTAGTATTGATAATATTTAGAGATGAGCAAGCACTAAAATGCTCGGGTGCTCGTTATTCGAGTCAAACTTTTCCCGATACTTGAGTGCTCGTCTTGAATAACGAACCCCATTGAAGTCACACAGGGAAGCTTGGCCAAACACCTGGAAACCTCAGAAAATGATGGAAACACCAAGGAAATGGATAGGAAACAGCAGCGGCAGCATGCATGGATGCCTCTGAGGCTGCTTAATCGCACCACTATGCCAAAATTATGGGCAACAGCATGGCGATGACAGAGTGACCGATTGAGGCTAGATAGCATCTAAAACATCCAATAATTGATCCTGACACTATAGAAGATGGCATGCAGAGGTAGCGGCAGCAGCGGCAGGCTAGACAGTGGCATGGCGACATACCCCAAATGGACTCAGGCTTCAAACCAATTAAAAAAATTCCTTTTGGCGAGGATAACGTGTAGCACTGTATGTATCAGTATTTTGCCTGGTTAAGGCGGCAGAGAGGAACCAAAGGAGGTGAGCAAGAAGCGTTGAAATGATTTCCTACGGTACATTTAGTCGATAACACACCCGAAAAATGAGCCTGACAGCTCGTTTGATAAGGAGACGACATGTGGAGGCAGCCATGGAGACGACTTCCATGATTAAGAGCGACAGTATGGGGCATCCATATTGCGCTGCTATGATTGCAACTTCAGGTCTCCAGCATGGCGGCGACAGATGGGCCGAGTTCCATTATGTATCTGGTGAAACACCTGAAAATTCTGCCTGACACAGCTCATTTGATAAGGGGATGATGTGCTGTATATCCTCTCGGGCTCCAGCGTCTGGGGTATAGACAGTTGAAAGTTGCGCATTGAGACATTGGTGGACGCTGTGGAGGATCGTGGAGGCGAAATGGACAGGAAACAGCAGGGGCAGTATGCATGGATGCCTCTGAGGCTGCCTAATCTTGGGATGCAGCTGACGGTCCGCTGCCAGGCGAGTTTTCGCCTGTCCAAGCCCCTGTCTCTCGGCTCCTCCCCACCCAAAATGGACCTGGGGGCCAGAAGCGTTTACTTTGAAAAGAGTATAATTTTCAAAGCAGGCGGGGGCTACAAACAGCACTTGTAATTGGCTTGGTTATGGTGGGTGAGGGGAATGTAAACAGATGCGCAAGAAGCGCTGAAATAATATCGGTAAATGATAAAAGTTTGCCAGTATATTTTGTGGATAACACAGCAGGGTGGCGACAAAGTTAACAAGTTTTATGTGGAAGCCATGAAAACAACCCAAAATTCTGCCTGACACAGCTCGTTTGCTAAGGGGACGATGTATGGAGGCAGCTATATGGACGACTTTGGGAGGCAGCTATGGAGATGATGTGTGGAGGTAGCAATGGAGACAACATGTGAAGGCAGCTATAAAGACGACGTGTGGAGGCTGCTATGGAGACAATTAAATTTGGATAGTGCCTGTATGTGGCAGTCCAAAAAAGTTTTCAAACCAGAGGACCGGGTGGGTGGCGCTCCAGAAAAATTAAAAACATAGAGTACTATAGCTAGAGCCAGTTGGCCCAGGCAAAAAATAGCCAGTTTCCTCTGCTTTAGTGTACAAAGAGGAGGAGAAGGAGGAAAATGAGGAGGAGTGCATACATTATTCAGTTTTAGCTTCTTTCACCTGGTGGAGAATGGAAATCCTCAGAAATCCAGGCTTTTCATCTTGATAAGCGTCAGCCTGTCAGCGCTGTCAGTCGACAGGTGTGTACGCTTATCGGTGATGATGCCACCAGCTGCACTGAAAACCCGCTCAGACAACACGCTAGCGGCAGGGCAGGCAAGAACCTCCAAGGCGTACAGCGCCAGTTCGTGCCACATGTCCAGCTTTGAAACCCAGTAGTTGTAGGGAGCTGTGTGATCATTTAGGACGATGGTATGGTCAGCTACGTACTCCCTCACCATCTTTCTGTAAAGATCAGCCCTACTCTGCCGAGACTGGGGACAGATGACAGTGTCTTGCTGGGGTGACATAAAACTGGCAAAGGCCTTGTAAAGCGTACCCCTGCCAGTGCTGGACAAGCTGCCTGCTCGCCTACTCTCCCTCACTACTTGTCCCGCAGAAGTACGCCCTTTGCCGTTAGCGCTGTCAGAAGGGAATTACTGTTTCAGCTTGTGCACCAGGGCCTGCTGGTGTTCATGCATTCTTACACTCCTTTCCTCTCCAGGGATGAGAGTGGAAAGATTTTGCTTGTACCGTGGGTCCAGGAGAGTGAATACCCAGTAATCGGTGCTGGAATAAATTCTTTGAACGCGAGGGTCAAGGGATAGGCAGCCTAGCATGAAATCTGCCATATGGGCCAGAGTCCCAACTCGCAAGAATTCACTCCCCTCACAGGCCTGACTGTCCATTTCCTCCTCCTCCAACTCCTCTTCTTCTGCCCATACACGCTGAACAGTGAAGGACTGAGCAATGCTCCCCTCTTCTGTCTCGCCAACATTCTCCTCCTGTTCCTTCTCATCCTCCTCCACCTCCTCCGATATGCGCTGAGAAACACACCTGAGGGTGTTTTGGCTATCAACAAGGGAATCTTCTTCCCCCGTCTCTTGTGACGAGCGCAAAGCTCCCGACTTTATGCTGACCAGAGTTTTTCAACAGGCCAAGCAGTGGGATGGTGAGGCTAATGATGGCGGCATCGCCACTGACCATCTGTGTTGACTCCTAAAAGTTACTCAGCACCTGACAGATATCAGACATCCACGTCCACTCCTCATTGTAGACTTGAGGAAGCTGACTGACCTGACTACCAGTTCTGGTGGAAGTTGACATCTGGCAGTCTGCAATCGCTCTGCACTGCAGGTAAACTCTGGATAACATGGTTAATGTTGAATTCCACCTCGTGGGCACGTCCCACAACAGTCGGTGAGCGGGCAGTTGGAGGCGGCGCTGCGCTGCCCTGAGAGTGGCAGCATCTGTAAATAGATTGAGTGCCTGTATGTGGCACTCCCAAAAATTGTTTAATACAGAGGACCGGGTAGGTGGCCCTCCAGAAAAATTAAATACATAGAGTACTATAGCTAGAGCCAGTTGGCCATGGCAAAAAATTGCCAGTTTCCTCTGCTTTAGTGTACAAAGAGGAGGAGAAGGAGGACAATGAGGAGGAGGAGTGCATACATTATTCAGGTTGAGCTTCTTTCACCTGGTGGAGAATGAAAATCCGGAGAAATCCAGGCTTTATTCATCTTGATAACCATCAGCCTGTCAGTGCTGTCTGTCGACAGGCGTGTACGCTTATCGGTGATGATGCCACCAGCTGCACTGAAAACCCGCTCGGACAACACGCTAGCGGCAGGGCAGGCAAGAACCTCCAAGGCGTACAGCGCCAGTTCGTGCCACATGTCCAGCTTTGAAACCCAGTAGTTGTAGGGAGCTGTGTGATCATTTAGGACGATGGTATGGTCAGCTACGTACTCCCTCACCATCTTTCTGTAAAGATCAGCCCTACTCTGCCGAGACTGGGGACAGGTGACAGTGTCTTGCTGGGGTGACATAAAACTGGCAAAGGCCTTGTAAAGCGTACCCTTGCCAGTGCTGGACAAGCTGCCTGCTCGCCTACTCTCCCTCGCTACTTGTCCCGCAGAACTACGCACTCTGCCGCTAGCGCTGTCAGAAGGGAAATACTGTTTCAGCTTGTGCACCAGGGCCTGCTGGTATTCATGCATTCTCACACTCCTTTCCTCTGCAGGGATGAGAGTGGAAAGATTTTGCTTGTACCGTGGGTCCAGGAGAGTGAACACCCAGTAATCGGTGCTGGAATAAATTCTTTGAACGCGAGGGTCACGGGATAGGCAGCCTAGCATGAAATCTGCCATATGCGCCAGAGTACCAACGCGTAAGAATTCACTCCCCTCACTGGCCTGACTGTCCATTTCCTCCTCCTCCAACTCCTCCAACTCCTCTTCTTCTGCCCATACACGCTGAACAGTGAAGGACTCAACAATGGTCCCCTCTTGTGTCTCGCCAACATTCTCCTCCTCTTCCTCCTCATCCTCCTCCACCTCCACCTCCTCCGATATGCGCTGAGAAACAGACCTAAGGGTGCTTTGGCTATCAACAAGGGAATCTTCTTCCCCCGTCTCTTGTGACGAGCGCAAAGCTTCCGACTTCATGCTGACCAGAGAGTTTTTCAACAGGCCAAGCAGCGGGATGGTGAGGCTGATGATGGCGGCATCGCCACTGACCATCTGTGTTGACTCCTCAAAGTTACTCAGCACCTGACAGATATCAGACATCCACGTCCACTCCTCATTGTAGACTTGAGGAAGCTGACTGACCTGACTACCAGTTCTGGTGGAAGTTGACATCTGGCAGTCTACAATCGCTCGGCGCTGCTGGTAAACTCTGGATAACATGGTCAGTGTTGAATTCCACCTCGTGGGCACGTCGCACAACAGTCGGTGAGCGGGCAGTTGGAGGCGGCGCTGCGCTGCCCTGAGAGTGGCAGCATCTGTGCTGGACTTCCTGAAATGTGCACAGATGCGGCACACCTTCGTGAGCAAATCGGAAAGATTGGGGTATGTCTTGAGGATTTATGAGATTTAACACATGGGCCAGGCATGGCACATGTGTCAGTCTGCCGAGTTGCAGAGCCGCCACCAGGTTACGGCCGTTGTCACACACAACCATGCCTGGCTTCAGGTTCAGTGGTGCCAGCCACAGATCAGTCTGCGCCGTGATGCCCTGTAATAGCTCTTGGGCGGTGTGCCTTTTATCGCCTAGGCTCAGCAGTTTGAGCACCGCCTGCTGTCGCTTAGAGACGGCACTGCTGCTGTGCCTAGAGCTACCGACTGATGGCGCCATGCCCACGGTAATTCGGAGGAGGAGGTGGAGGAGGCATAGTAGGCCTGAGAGACCTAGACCGAGGTAGGCCCCGCAATCCTCGGCGTCAGCAGTTTATGACCAGCCCCAGGGTCAGACTCGGTCCCAGCCTCCACCAAGTTAACCCAATGTGCCGTCAGCGATATATAGTGGCCCTGCCCAGCAGCACTCATCCACGTGTCCATGGTCAGGTGGACCTTATCAGAAACGGTGTAGGTCAGGGCACGGATGATGTTGTCTGACACGTGCTGGTGCAGGGCTGAGACGGCACATCTGGAAAAGTAGTGGCAGCTGTGAACCGAATACCGAGGGGCGGCCACCGCCATGAGGTTGCGAAAGGCCTCGGTCTCTACCAGCCTATAGGGCAGCATCTCCAGGCTGAGTAATTTGGAGATGTGGACGTTGAGGGCTTGGGCGTGTGGGTGAGTTGCACTGTATTTCCTGTTGCGCTCCAGTGTCTGGGGTATAGAGAGCTGGATGCTGCGCATGGAGACATTGGTGGATGCTGTGGAGGATTGTGGAGGCGAAGGCGTGGTTTTCACACGGGAGGTGTTCGTGCCGGGGTCCTGGGCAGGGCTGACTAGCAGAGGCAGCAGATGACACAGGGGAAGGAGCAGTGGTGTGCCCGGCCGGAGGTGAACGGCCTTGGTTCCATTGAGTGGGGTGTTTAGCATTCATATGCCTGCGCATACTGGTGGTGGTTAAGCTGGTAGTTGTGGAACCCCTGCTGATCCTGGTGTGGCACAGGTTGCACACCACAGTCCGTCGGTCATCCGGTGTTTCTTTAAAGAACCTCCAGTCTTCCGAAAATCTAGCCCTCGCCACTGGAGCTTCACTACATGAAACATTTTACGCGGATGCACCAGCTCTGGCCCTTCCTCTCCGTCTGGCCCCACCACTGCCTCTTCCAACTTGTTCTCGTCGAGGACTCGCCTCCTTCTCAGAAGCACTGTGTTCACCCGGCCTATCAACACAGCTTGGGTCTGTCACTTCATTATCCTCCGATCCCTCCGTCTGCTCCCCCCTCGGACTTCCTGCCCTGACAACAACTTCACCACTGTCTGACAACCGTGTCTCCTCATCGTCCGACACCTCTTTACACACTTCTTCCACTACGTCAACAATGTCATCATCACCCACAGACTGCGACCGGTGGTAAACCTGAGCATCGGGAAAGAGCTCAGCAGCAACCGGACAAGTGGTTTGTGACTCTGGGAAGGGTCCAGAAAACAGTTCCTCAGAGTATGCCGGTTCAAATGCCAAATTTTCCTGGGAGGGGGCAGACTGGGGGGAAGGAGGCTGAGGTGGAAGAGTGCTGATTTTGGTGACATGGGTGGACTGCGTGGAAGACTGACTGGTGGACAAATGGCTAGAAGCATTGTCCGCAATCCACGACATCACCTGTTTGCACTGTTCTGGCCTCAACAGTGCTGAGACATGAACCTAGGGAGTGTAGCTCTGTGGCATTCCCCTGCTCCCTCATCAGCAGGTGGTGTCTCACCCCGCCCAGGACCACGGCCTCTGACCCCTGCAGTAGTTGGACGCCCACGCCCTCGTCCTCTACCCCTAGCCCTCGGGATCAACATTTTCAAAATTAAAGTGTAAACTGTAAATTAGTTTTTTGGTGTTTATTTAAAATGTTTTTGTATTATTTTTTTTACAAAACGATCAGAAGAAATCACACAGCGACCACAGAAGATGATGATGATTGCTTTGTAACCTACAATGACAGCACACAACTGGATTTTGTGCTTTGCCTGTGATGACTTTTAGTTTTGAAAAAAAAATAAAAGTAAAATAAAAAATCGTCAGACTGTGCCTAATTCAATCAAACCCCTAAATAGAACGTTCGCAAGTCTCCCTGCAAATTTGTCACAATATGGTACTAGCTGCACTACTAGTGCCAGCAAGGCCAGCCACAAGCAAATAAAAAAAAAAAATATATATAATGCTATTGTAGCCCTAAGAATGCCTGTTGGATTCTTGTATGGCTAGTTTCTAACCTACACTGACAGCACACAACTGGATATTGTGCTTTGCCTGTGATGACTTTTAGTTTTGAAAAAAAAAATTCAAGTAAAAAAATAAAATTGGCAGACTGTGCCTAATTCAATCAAACCCCTAATAAATTGTCCCACTTAGGTGTTTGAGATGGATATGTGTGTCACTAAGAGCTAAATAGAACGTTCCCAAGTCTCCCTGCAAATTCCTCCCAATATGGTACTAGCTGCACTACTAGTGCCAGCAAGCCCAGCCACAAGCAAATAAGAAAATAAAATAAAATATAACGCTATTCTAGCCCTAAGAAGGGCTGTTGGGCTCTTGTAGACTCACTCCTGCCTAACACTAAGCTAATATAACACCCTAACGCTATCCCTGCACGCAAGCACAGCAGCTCTCTCACTCGCTGCAATCCAGACAGAGAATGATCAGAGCAGCGCGGGCAGGGGCTAGTCTATTCCAGGGTCACCTGATCAGGCCAGCCAACCACTGCTATCGACGTGTAAGCAGGGGCGGACTGGCCAATTACTCCACCGGGAGAAATCCCGGTGGGTCGACCTGTCTGGGTGATCTAGGGCCGTCCGTGCAGGAGCATGTGACACAGTGCAGGCTGACATTCCATCAGCACAGAGAGCAGCCTCACCTACGCTACAGGCCGCCCGTGCACTGTACTGGGGTCAGCAGCAGAGAGTCCGATGGAAGCTGCTGCCCCTGTGATTAGCAGACAGCTGATTAGCAGCTACACGGAGCTCAGCAGGGCTCCAGATAGGACAGCGCTGAGGTCAGGCACAGGGCACTGCTCCGGCTTCTCCTCCCATAACCAGGAAGCAGGAGGCTCCTAGACGGGACGGAGAGGGCTGGGGAGGACTACAAGCCATGTGTATGAAGATCTCAGTCCTGCCCGGCAGCTTCAGCTGCTTCCCTGCACATTGATTCTCCACACAAAGAACTTTGTTACTCTCATAAATAGTAAGTGCAATGTGTAAAGTATTTTTTTTACATTTTATTGACATATTTATGTGAGTGTGTAATGTATGGGTATGTACTAGTAATTCTGCTGCCATTGTATGGAGAAAGCTTGTAGGCTGAGCTCTCAATACAGAGCAGGTGTCAGCCCTTGTGGTATACAGCCCGCCAGCCCTTGTGGTATACAGCCCGCCAGCCCCTGTGGTATACAGCCCGCCAGCCCCTGTGGTATTCAGCCCGGCAGCCCCTGTGGTATACAGCCCGGCAGCCCCTGTGGTATACAGCCCGGCAGCCCCTGTGGTATACAGCCCGGCAGCCCCTGTGGTATACAGCCCGGCAGCCCCTGTGGAATACAGCCCGACAGCCCCTGTGGTATATAGCCGGCCAGCCCCTGTAGTATATAGCCATCAGCCCCTGTTGTATATAGCCTGCCACCCGCTGCTCCCCCCAGTATATAGCCTGCAGCCCCTGTTCCCCCCAGTATATAGCCTACAGCCCCTGCTCCCCCCAGTATATAGCCTGCAGCCTCTGATCCCCCCAGTATAAAGCATGCAGCCCCTGTCCCCAAAATAATGCCTGTAGGAAAAAAACAAAGTGTACTCACCTTCCGATGCCAAAGGCAGGTTACCTTCTATGCATCAATGCTCCGGTAGGTCCTTTTCTATCCATTGATGGTCCAGCATCGTCTCCGAGTCCTCAGCTGTCCGTTGCAGGCACTATGATGCCAGCCGCTCGCTGCTAACCACGCAGGGTCATGGAGCTGATGCTGGAGCATCGATGGATAGAAGAGGAACTGCCTGTGGGCATTGGAAAGTAAGTACACTTTTTGTTTTTCTTCTAGACTTTAGTATAAGCCGAGTTGGGGTTTTTTTGTAGTGAAAAACTTGGCTTATACTTGAATCTATATGGTATATACATGGAAAAATTTTAAAGTTATAGGGTTGAGTGTTGTGTATCTAAACGGGTTTGTGTACTACTCCTCTGCACACCACCATAGATTAATATTTTCCATGGAAATATCTTGTATAGGGGGTAATATTATAGTAGTTATATTCTTGTACATAGGGGCAGTATTATAGTGGTTATATTCGTGTACATAGGGGGCGGTATTATAGTAGTTATATACTTGTACATAGGGGGCAGTATTATAGCAGTTATATTCTTGTACATAGGGGGCAGTATGCCATGTTTTGCGACACAACCAACCCATTAATTCCTGCCTGACACAAAGCTAGTTCTTGCTAAGGGGACGATGTTATGGGAGCAGCTATATGACGACTTGGGACGGCAGCGATGAGATGGATGTGTGGAGTGCATGAGACACATTGAAGGCAGCTAAAAGACGACGTGTGGGAGGCTGCTATGGAGACATTAATTTGGGATATGTGCATGTATGTGGGCAGTCCAAAAAGTTTTCAAACCAGAGGACGGGTGGGGTGGCGCTCCAAAAAATTAAAAAACATAGAGTCCTATAGCTAGAGCCGCTTGGCCCAGGCAAAAATACCAGTCCGTCTATGCTTTAGGTAACAAAGAGGGGAGAAGGAGGAAATGGGAGGATGCAATCCATTATTCAGTTTTAGCTTCTTTACCTGGGGGAGAAATGGAATCCTCAGAACATCCACGGTTGTTCAGCCTTGATAAAGCGTCAAGCCTGTCAGGCTGGTCATTCGCCAGTGTGTAAACGCTTATCGGGATTGAATGCCACCAGCTGCACTGAACACCCGCTCGACAACACGCGAGCGGCAGGGCAGTGCAAGAACCCTCAAGGCTGTACAGCGCCAGTCGTGCCACATGTCCAGCTTTTGAACCCCGCAGTTGTAGGGAGCTGGTGTGATCATTAGGACGATGGTATGTCAGCTACGTACTCCCTCACCATCTTCTGTAAAGTATCAGCCCTACTCTGTCCGAGATGGGACAGATTGACCGTCTTGCCTGGTGGTGACATTAAAATGCAAGGCCGTTGAAGAAGCGTACCCCTGCCATGCTGGACAAGCTGCCTGTTCGCCTACTCTCCCTCATGACTTGTTCCCGCGAAGTAACGCCCTTGCCGTTAGCGTTGTCAGAAGGGAACTTACTGTTTCAGCTGTGCACTCAGGGCTGCTTGGTGGTCATGGCATTCTTACACTCATTTCCTCTCCAGGGATAAAGTGGAAGATTTTTGCTTGACCGTGGTCCATGAGGTGAACCATAACTCGTGCTGGAATAAATTCTTGACCGCGAGGGTTCCAGGGAATAGGCAGCCGTAGCACTGAAATCTGCCATATGGGCCAGACGTCCCCAACTCGAAGAAATTCACTCCCCTTCACGGCGTGACTGTCCGCCTCCTCCCTCCACTCCTCTTTCTGCCCATACACCTGAACAGTGAAGGGCTGAGCAATGCTACCCCTCGTCTGGTCTCGCCAACATTTCCCCCTGTTCCTTCTCTCCTCCTCCACTCCTCCGATAGCGCTAGAAACCCACCTGAGGTGTTTGGCTATCAACAAGGGATCTTCTTCCCTCCGATCTTGTGACGAGCGCAACGCTCTCCTTTATGCTGACCAGATTGTTTTCAACGTCCAGACGGGGATGGTTGGGTTTAAGTATGGCGGCATCCCCACTGACTGCATCGGTGTTGACTCAAAAGTTATCAGCACCTTGACAATATATCAGAATCCACGTCCACTCCTCAGTTGTAACTTGAGTGAAGCGACTGACCTGACTACCAGTTTCTGTGGAAGTTGAACTCTGGCAGTCTGCAATCGCTCGCACTGCAGGGAGTTACACTCTGGATAACATGGTTAATGTGTGCATTCCAACCTCGTGAGGCACGTCCGCAACAGTCGGTGAGCGTGCCAGTTGGAGGAGGCGCTGCGCTGCCCTGAGAGGATGGCGCATCTGGTCTGGACTTCCTGAAATGGTGCAACAGATGCGCACAACCTTGTGAGCAATCGGAAAAGATTGGGGTATGTCTTGAGGATTTTATGGAGATTGAAACATGGTCGGCATGGCACAGTGTCAGTCGCCGAGTTGACAGAGCCGCCACCATGGTTAGCGGGCAGTGTCCAACACACACCAGCCTGGCTTCAGGTTCAGTGTGCCAGCACAGATCAGTCTGCGCCGTGATTGCCCTGTAATAAGTAGCTCTTGGGCGGGGTCCTTTTTAATCGCCTAGGCTCAGCATTTGAGCACCGCCTGCTGTCGCCTTAGAGACGCACTGCTGCTGTGCCTAGAGCTACCTACTGATGCGCCATGCCACGGTAATTCGGGGAGGAGGTGGAGAGGCTAGTAGGAGCCTGAGAGACCTAGACCGAGGGTAGGTAGGCCCGCAATCCTCGGGCGTCACAAGTTTAATGACCACACCCCAGGGTCAGACGCGGTCCAGCCTCCACCAAGTTCAACCCAATGTGCAGTCAGCGATATATAGTGGACCGCCCGCAAGCAGCACTCTGCACGTTGTCCTGGTCAGTGTGACCTTATCAGAAAACGGGTGTAGTCAGGACCGGATGATGTTGTCTGACACGTGCTGGGGGGCAGGGTTGAAACGGCACATCCTGAAAATAGTGGCACTGGTGGAACCGAACTACCCGAGGGGGCGGCACCGCCATGAGTGTTGCCGAAAGGCCTCGGTCTCTACCGCCTATAGGGCGAGCATCTCCGAGGCTGAGTAATTGTGAGTATGTGGAACGTGTGAGGGCTTGGGCGTGTGGGTGAGTGACTGTATTCCTGTGCGCTCTCGTAGCGTTCTGGGGTATAAAGCATGGATGCTGCGCATGTGAAAGCTACTTGGTGGATGTCGTGGAGGATGTGGGAGGCTGAAGGCTGGTGTTTCACCGGAGTGTTTCGTGCCGGGGTCCTGGGCAGGGCTGGTCACAGAGAGCAGCAGTTGACACACAGGGGAATCACTATGTGCCGGCGATGGAACGCGTTGGCCATGAGCTAGGTTGCTTCTACGCATTCTCGCGGCATACGGCACGGTGAGCCTGCCCTTGATGTTATAAGTCGGCACTGTGTGGTTTAACTGGAGTTGTGGAACCTCCTCTGTGATCCTGGTGTGGCACAAGGTTGCAGACCACAGTTCCTCGGTCATCCGGTGTTTTCTTTAAAGAACCTCCAGTCTTCCGAAAATCTAGCCCTTCGCCACTGAGCTTCACTACACTGATAAACATTTTACGCGGATCACCCACGCCTCGGCCCTTCCTCTCGTCTGGCCCCACCACGCAGTTTCCAATTGTTCTCGTCGAGACTCCCTCAGTTCAGAGCACTTGGTGTCACCCGGCCTATCAACACAGCTTGGGTCCTGTCACTTTCATTATCTCCCCGATCCTCCGTCCTGCTCCCCCCTCGTGACTGCCTGCCCTGCAACAACTTCACCCACTGTCTGAAACCGTCTCTCATCGTCGACACCTTCTTACACACTTCTCCACTACGTTCAACAATGTCATCATCAACCCACAGACTCGCGACCGGTGTGGTAAACCTGAGCATCGGGAAAGGCCAGCATCAACCGAACAAGTGTGTTTGTGGATCTGGACGGGTCCCAGAAAACAGTTCCTCAGAGTATTGGCCGGTTCAACATGCCATATTTTTCCTGGAGGGGCCAACATGTGGGGAAGGGAGGCTGAGGTGGAAGAGTGCTGATTGTGACATGGGTGGACTGCGTGAAGACTGACGGTGGACAAATGCCTAGAAAGCTTGTCGCAATCCAACGACATCACCTTTTGCAACGTTACTGGCCTCAACAGTGCTGAGACCATGAACCTAGGGAGTGTTAGCTTCTGTGGATTCCCCTGCTCCCTCATCAGCTAGGTGGTTCCACCACCCCACCCCCAGGACCTACGGCCTTGACCCCCTGCAGTAGTTGGACGCCCCCGCCCTCGTCCTCTACCCTAGCCCTGGGAATCAACCTATTTCAAAATAAAGTGTAACACTGTGAATTTAGTTTTTTGGGTTTATTCATAAAATGTTTTTGTGTTATTTGTTTTACAAAACGATCAGAAGAAATCACGACAGCGACACCAGAAGATTGATGATGATTGCTTGTGTAACTAACAAGACAGCACACAACGGAGTTTTGTGCTTTGCCTGTGAGTACTTTAGTTTTGAAAAAAAAAATAAAAGTAAAATAAAAAATCTTCAGACTGTGCCTAATTCAATCAAACCCCTAATAGAACGTTCCAATTCTCCTGCAAATTTGTCACAATATGGTACTAAGCTGCACTACTAGTGCCAGCAAGGCGCACCACAAGCAATAATAAAAAAAATAGATATATATGGGCTATTGAGCCCTAAGAATGGCCGTTGGATTTATGTAATGGCTAGTTGTACCTACACGACCAGCAAAAACTGGAATGATCTGTGCTCCGTGATGACTTTTAGTTTTTGAAAAAAAAAAATTCAAGTAAAAAAATTCAAATTGGCAGAACTGTTGCCTAATTCATAAACCCCTAATAAATGTCCCATTAGGTGTTTTGAGATTGGATATGTGTGTCACTAAGACTAAATAGATAGAACCGTTCCCAACGTCTCCCTGCAAATCCTCCATATATGACGTAGCTGCAATTTACTAGTGCCAGCCAAGCCCAGCCACAAGCAAATAAGCAAATAAAATTAAAATATAACGCTATCTAGCTCTAAAGAAAAAAGGGCTGTTGGGCCATCTGGTAGACTCACTCCTGCTAACACTCAGCGAATAGAACACCCCAAACGCTATTGCCGCAAGCAGCAGCAGCTCTCCCTCCTAGCGGCATCCAGACGAGAATGATTCAGGAGCAGCGCGGGAGGCAGTCTATTCAGGGTCACATGATCAGGCCAGCCAACCACTGCTATCGAGTGTAGCAGGGGCGGGAACTGGCCAATTCTCCACCGGGAGCAAGGAATCCGGGTCGACTGTGCTGGGTGATACTGGGCCCGTCCGTGCAGGGAGCTGTGTGACACAGTGCAGCTGAGACATTCCCATCAGCCCCCCAGGAGACAGCCTCACCTCGCTAAGGCCCCTGTCACTGTACTGGGTCAGCAGCAGAGAGCCGATGGAAGCGTCTGCCCCCTGTGATTGAAGACAGACTCCGTTTGCAGCGTACCGGAGCTCGCAGGGCTCCATGGACAGCGCTTTGCTGAGGTACAGCACAGGTGACTACTGCTGCCGCTCTCTCCCATACAAGGAAGTCAGGACGCTGTAGAACGGGACGCGAGAGGGCTGGGAGGACTACAAGCATGGTGTATGAGATTATCTCAGTCCTGCCCGGCAGCTTCAGCTGCTTTCCCGCACTTGATTCCTCCACACAAAGAACTTTGTTACTCTCATAAATGAGTGCAAGTTTGAAAGTATTTTTTACATTTATTGACATTATTATGTGAGTGTGTAGTAGATTTGTCTAGTATATTAATTGCTGCCCATGAGGAGGAAAGCTTGAGGCTGAGGCTATGCAATACAGAGCAGGTTCAGCCACTTGTGGTATACAATGCCAGCACACGCCTTTGTGTGTAAAACAGCCCGCCGAACCCTCGTGTGTATACAGCCGCCAGCCCCTGTGGATTACAGCCCGCCAGCCCTGTGTATACAGCCGCCCAGCCCTGTGGTTAGAGCCCCACCCTTGATCCCGCCAGCCCCGTGTATACAGCCCGACAGCCCTGTGGTATACAGCCCACAGCCCTGTGGTATTACGGGCGCCCCAGCCCTGTGGTATACAGCCGCAGCCACCTGTGGTATACGCCCCCCTTACAGCGCCGCTGTGGGTATCAGCGCAGCAGCCGCGTAGACAGCCGCACAGCCCCATGGGTATACAGCCCAGCAGCCCCTGTTGTATACAGCAACACGCACCCTGTGGTAACACCCAGCCAGCACCCTGTGGTATACCAGCCCTCAGCCCTGTGAATAACAGCCCGCCAGACCCCTGTGGTTATACACCCAGCCCCCCTGTGATCGCCGCAGCCCCTTTGGAATACAGCCGCCAGCCCTGTGGTTGTACCGCCCGCCAGCCCATGTGGGATTCAGCCAGCCCCTGTTAGCGCCCAAGTATAGCAACCACCTGTGGTATACAGGTGCCAGCGGAGCGCAGCCCCTGTGGCATTAATACAGCCGGGCCAGCCCTGTGGTATACAGGCACGAGACCAGCCCTGTGGTATAACAGCGGTCCAGCCCTGTGTTTATACATCCGGTCCAGCCCCTGGGGTTAACAGCGGCACTCCATCGGTGGTATAACAGCCGCCAGCCCCTGTGGTATTCCAGCCCCCCACCTCTCTGTGGTATACAGCGCCAGCCCCTGTGGATATACAACAGCACCGCCACCCCTGTGGTATACAGCCGGCCAGACCCCTGTTGGTATACACCGCCCCTGTGAAGCCCAGCCCTGTGGTTACAGCCGGCCAGCCCCGGTATAGCCGCACCCTTGGTATCGACCGGCCAGCCCCTGTGGTATACAGCCGCCAACCCTCCTGTGGTATACAGCCGCCAGCCATTGGATCACGCACGCCGTGGTAGTAGCGCCACTGGGTATATAGCCACCAGCCCTGTGGTATATAGCCTGCACACCCCTGCTCCAATTAATACCTGCAGCCCCTTGCTCCCCCCAGTATATAGCCGGCCATGCCCGCTTCCCCCCAGTTATTAGCCTGCAGCCCCCGCTCCCCCAGTATATAGATCAGCCACTGTTACTCCAATAATGCTTGTAGAAAAAACAAAGTGTATCCTCCACCTTCCGATGCCAAAGGCAGGTTACCTTCTATGCATCAATGCTCCGGTAGGTCCTTTTCTATCCATTGATGGTCCAGCATCGTCTCCGAGTCCTCGGCTGTCCATTGCAGGCACTATGATGCCAGCCGCTCGCTGCTGACCGCGCAGGGTCATGGAGCTGATGCTGGAGCATCCATGGATAGAAGAGAAACTGCCTGCGGGCATTGGAAAGTAAGTACACTTTTTGTTTTTCTTCTAGACTTTAGTATAAGCCGAGTTAGGGTTTTTCAGCAAATTTTTTGTAGTGAAAAACTTGGCTTATACTCGAATCTATATGGTATATACATGGAAAAATTTTAAAGTTATAGGGTTGAGTGTTGTGTATCTAAACGGGTTTGTGTATTGCTCCTCTGCACACCACTGTAGATTAATATTTTCCATGGAAATATCTTGTATAGGGGGTAATATTATAGTAGTTATATACTTGTACATAGGGGGCAGTATTATAGTAGTTATATTCTGGTACATAGGGACAGTATTATAGTAGTTATATTCTTGTACATAGGGGGCAGTATTATAGTAGTTATATTCCTGTACATAGGGGGCAGTATTATAGTAGTTATATTCCTGTACATAGGGAGCAGTATTATAGTAGTTATATTTTTATTAGTAAAAACAGACAAAAAAAAAATATAACAATACATTCTCATCAGAATGACCAAACAATTATTTAACAGAAATCATACATATTAGAATATAATAAATTGATAATAATATTAACTTAAACAAAGTCCATCACTGGTAAGAAGGGAAATTAGGAAATTACATGACATGATCAATTACCCCAGACATATGTTCCTCCATAACTCAACATAATTACCGTTTTTGCTAATCTCTTTTGCTAATCTCTATCTCCGTTAGTCCCGCAGTCCCTCAGAGCAGCTCTGATAGTATTAGGCTGACTGCAGTCATAGGCTGGAAGGACTCGCTGTGCGCAGACACTCTGGTCCTGGTGTGCCAGTGGTAATATTTGAGAACGGTGATGATCAGGTACATGGTCCCCCTGTCTATGCCGGTTACTTGTGGAGTCATACCATAGATGATCTCTGGGTATTTGAGAGACTGTAGACTTGGTATTCTAAGCCTGCGGGACACTTCCTGCCATATCTGCCTCCCTCCCTGGCACTCGGTAGTAAAATGCTCCATAGTCTCCTCCTGCTGACATCCTAGGGGACACATACGCTCAGAGACGCTCAGAAACTTTAAATTTCTCCTGACAAAGAGCCTCCCATGCAGAGATAACCAGGCGATGTCACAGAACTTTGCGGGAAGCCTCGGACTATTGAGGAGCTTCAGACTCTCCCACAGGGCGGCCGTTGTGCAGTCCCTCAGAGCAGGCTGAACAGTATAGAAGGTCCTACAGATATTAGTGTAAAGGTCCTTCCTGGTCTTACTCTCTAAAAATGTCTTGTCTAGCCTCCACTTTTTCATGCACCTTAGACCATACTCCAGATACTGGGGGAGGAAGCCAGGAGTCCATCGGTCCCTCTTGAGACTGCCGCCTCGCACCCAAGACTCTGCAAAAGGCAATATCCAGTCCCTGACACTACTTACCCACAGGAGACCATTATTTGAGTCCAGGCAACCAAAATTAACTTTCAGAAACATGGAGTCAAAAAATACCCTTGGATTTAACATATCCAGCCCACCCTCTCTCCTCTGCAGGTAGGTGATCCCTCTTTTTACTGGGTTCATCCTTCATCATAAGTCTGAGTCCGAGCCCTCCTGCTGACCACCTGTCTCCATATCGGATTCAGATTCTGGCCCTACTGCCTGAGGTCTCCGTTTGGAAGGGGGATCTGGCTCATCCTCATATTCTGCCACCATTTTCTCAAGTTCCCTCTCTAGTTCTTCCTCTACATCTGACTCTGACAACACACTAAACATGTTGACAGTCATTGTCACATCTGCCGTTCTGTCCACCTTCATCCTGGATGATTTTTGGACAGTGGTCCACTCACCCTCTGGCTTACGGGTGGATGTATCCTTTTTCCTTCTCTTTGTAGAAGTTGGTGCTGGAGAAGGAATGGGCACTGAGGGTGGTACAACCTGATGGACAATCTGCTTGTTCCCCTCAATGCTTTGTGTTCGGGACTGGTCTGGTACTGGTATGGTTTAAATCTGAGGCTGGTCTGGTACCTGCGTTGTGTTTATTTGAGGCTGCTCTAGTACTAGTATGGTGTCACTTTCCATCCGCTGAGGTTCTGGCCCAGCTTGAGCTGACCCTGACAACAAAGCCTCCTCCTCCCCCAGGTCATCTGCCCCTGCCAGTATATCTTCATCAGGGAAGGTCTTACAGATGTTATGCCATGCATTAGGACAATCCCTGTGGGCATGCCCCATCTCTCCACACAGATTACAACGGATGTTCTGGCAGTCCGCACTCACATGACCGATGTCCCCACACAGGCTGCACTTTATCATGGTGCAATTACTGGCCACGTGACCGACTCTACCACACTTGAAACATCTGCGGGGCTGACCCGGATAGAAGCATACTCCCTTCTCACGGCCTATGAAGAAAGAATTGGGCAGATGTTGGGTTATGTTATGAAACTGGCGTAACCTCACCAGGACCTTCCACCCTCCTGTCCAGATCCCGTCTTCATCCCGGGTCTTAGTGAGCTCTGACATAAGGTCACAATGTCTCCTGAGCCAGAGCACAATATCCTGCGGGGGCACAGCTTCATTCCAGAAGATAATGGTGACAGTAACCTGGCCAAGTTTAGAGATGGGGATGAAGCTGAATTTATTCCACCCCTCAGCATCCCTATACCTGGAGAAATTTGCCCAAAACCGGTCCAGGTTGCACATCAACTTAAAACTGACATCATATCCCTGGCGATCGGGGAGGTTTATCACTGCCAGGATGTCACTTGGCGAGAAACCCATCTGGTCACATAGCAGAGATCTCACAACAAACCTCCGGTCAGGTAGGTCTTCCTTGGCCCCTCTGTGCTTAAATCTTACCACATTCCTCCTCTTAAACGCCTGACCGGTGTAATGTGAGCCGGACGTAAAGGATGGTGCACCCCGACTCCAGGCATTGCCAGAGGAGGTCTGGTCAGAACCTGTACCACGGTGTGACTGGGGGCGCTGTGGAGGCTGCTGAGCACCTGAACTAGGAGGGTCCATACTAACATCGGGGACTAAAGGGGGGAAGTCCTGAGCATTGGACTGCGCTACCTCCTCCTCACCATTAGCCTCTATGACTCCAGGCTCCATACACTGCTCTGACTGCTCTACAACAACATCCCAGACAGATGGTGAAGCCCCTTCTACTGGAAAATTATTACACACTGAAATATCAACATTAGAATCAGCAATAACCACAGACATAGCAGTATCAGAGACAGATATATCAGCAGTATCAGTCACAGAGATATCAGCAGAGTCCTGATTGTTCTGCTCAGGCGTCACCTGGGAGCTCTGCTGTGCTGCTTCAGTGTTACCTCCTGGATTGTGTCCACAGTCCTTCTGCATGGAGATGTCATCTGCACCACTAACATCAGGCAAGTGTCCTTGTCCTTGTTGCATGCTGTATGCTGGGACTTGTGGTGCCTGCACTGCACCATTACCATCAAGGAGATGTTCCTGTCCTTGCTGCATGCTGGGTGCTGGAACTTGTGGTGCCACGGATTCACCATCTACATCAACGGGATGGCTGCAATCGTTCTGCAGTTTGCAGATGCTGGGACTTGTGGTACTTCTGTAAGTGGCTGCTGATTCCTGGCAATGTCTTTCCTGTAGAGATCTCCTTCCTGATAGGGGAAAGTCGCCGGCTGCAGTACAGGTTTTGCATAGGTCTGCTGGACGCCATTAGCGCAGGTCTCCGGTACAGGATATGATGATCCTCTATCATGTCTTTGAGCCTGGAATCGCTCCTGGTTCCTGTACGTCTCAGCGAGAGGTCCCATTTGCTCCAGTACGGCCTCCGTCTTGGCGATGTTGTCAGCAAGTTCTTTGGCCAATGAAGCCAGTTTTTTGTCTAACAGCTCGTGTCTTTCGGGGTTCGCGGTTTTCATTTTATATGCGCAGTCTATTTTTTTCTGTAGCAGCAGTTTCTGGTCTTTTAGCTTTTCCAGTGTTTTTACGAGTGCTGGGATCTTATCAGCCAGCTGGAGCTCAGGTGCACGCTCAGCCGCAGGACTGGGAGAGGCTGCATGTTGTACTCTGCTGGGTCCGGGCCTCTGTGCCGCTGGCGGGCTCTGGCGCGCTGCGACTGTCACTACTGGGGGGATACAATGTCCATCATGGGGACTGGGTCCCACTTTCCGGCCAGTGACAGCGCTGGTAGCAGCTTGAGGCCTCCCTGCTGGTCTCACCTCGGCCTCCACAGATCTTACAGTCCTGTTTCCTCCACTCCCAGACCTGGTTCTCTCAGTCCGGATCAGGACAGGCTTCTGCAGGTTCTCCAGGATGGTCTGGCGCTCCAGAGATGTCCTCCTGTGCCTGGATGATGGAGGTGTTGAGGGCACAGCTGAGGCCTGTAATGGAGGCTGCCTCTGCTCCTGCACACCTTTCCCCAGCGGATTTCCCAACACTCTGCTCTCACTCACAGGTTCCTGCTTCACACTCACACTGGCAGATGGATTCACCATAGAGGTACTTACTGCTACTGCTGCTACTGCTGCTTTCTTCACCGCATTCATGTTCTTCTCTTCACAAACTCTGACACCGGTACTGCTGACACTCTGCACAGAACTCACTGCACTGCTCACTTTAGGATTTACATCCACGGGATTTGGTGGCTGAGAATTATTTACCAGAGAAGGCCTGGAAGCCTGGGCCTTGCATGGGGAACTTCCCCACCCAGGGTGGCCCCGCCCTGGGCTAGCTCCAGACATGAGGAGACCTCAGGAGCTCACACTGCACACAACCTCTCAGCAAGGGGGCAGTATTATAGTAGTTATATTCCTGTACATAGGGGGCAGTATTATAGTAGTTATATTCTTGTACATAGGGGGCAGTATTATAGTAGTTATAGAAACAAACAATGGCAAAAAGCAAAGGAAGGGAATCCAGCATTCAACATCCGATAGATCCAAAGGAAAAAGACTCGCTGTTAAAACATGTCCAAAAATTTATTCTTCATATCCTTTAAAAAACTGGAAAACTGGAAAAATTCCAATAGTAGAACAACATGGAAGTTACATGAATGGTAATCGCACAGGGCCGACCAAAAAATACTGTTTGTGATTCAATCAGTGTGGATGGTAACAGGTAATGTTTACAAAAATGTTAACCATCCACACTGATTGAATCACAAACAGTATTTGTTATACAGGCGGCCCCCTACTTAAGAACACTCGACTTACATACAATCCCTAGTTACAAACGGACCACTGGATATTGGTAATTTATTGTACTTTAGTCCCAGCCTACAAAAATCAGCTGAAACAGTTATCACAGGTGTCTGTAATGAAGCTTTAGTGTTAATATTGATTCTTATGACAACCCAACATTTTTAAAATCCAATTGTCACAGAGACCAAAAAAGTTCTGGCTGGGATTACAATGATAAAATATACAGTTCCGACTTACATACAAACTCAACTTAAGAACAAACCTACAGACCCTATCTTGTATGTAACCCGGGGACTGCCTGTATATATATATATATTGACATAATAATTTCTAATGCACAAATACTTGTATGTAATCGTTAACATTACCTGTTAAAATTTTTGTAAACATTACCTGTTTCCATCCACACTGATTGAATCACAAACAGTATTTGTTATATATATATATTGCCATAATCATTTCTAATGCACAAATACTTGCATGTAATCGTTTACATTACCTGTTAATATTTTTGTAAACATCACCTGTTACCATCCACACTAACGAGGTAAGGGCACACCTCCTACAGGGTGTGGTACTCCCATGCCGGAAGTCCGCTTGTGCATACTGCATCCACTCTCATTTAAGTCTGGAGCGAGACACAGCATCTTAGGTATGATTAAGGACTAACAAACTATAGTCCGAAACGCGTTACCGCTGTATTTTTTGGTCGGTCCTGTGCGATTACCATTCATGTAACTTCCATGTTGTTCTACTATTGGAATTTTTCCTCTGTTTTTTAAAGAATATGAAGAATACATTTTTGGACATGTTTTAACAGTGAGTCTTTTTCCTTTGGATCTATCGAATGTTGAATGCTGGATTCCCTTCCTTTGCTTTTTGCCATTGTTTGTTTCTATATACCTGACCCTGGATTTCCGGACCAGCGTCACAGGGATTCCCTCTGCACCCGGCCGGATTACTCCACTTGCAAGATTGAAACCAACTGTGGGTGAGCCGTTACCGTAAACTTTTTTTCTTTGATTTATTATAGTAGTTAATTTTTATAAGTAAAAACAGGCAAAAAAAATATAACAATACATTCTCATCAGAATGACCAAACAATTATTTAACAGAAATTATACATATCAGAATATAATAAATTGATAATAATATTAACTTAAACAAAGTCCATCACTGGTAAGAAGGGAAATTAGGAAATTACATGACATGATCAATTACCCCAGATATATGTTCCTCCATAACTCAACATAATTACCCTTTTTGCTAATCTCTATGGATCGTATCCACCTCAGCTCTGATAATATTAGGCTGACTGCAGTCATAGGCTGGAAGGACTCGCTGTGGGCAGACACTCTGGTCCTGGTGTGCCAGTGGTAATATTTGAGAACGGTGATGATCAGGTACATGGTCCCTCGGTCTATGCCGGTTACTTGTGGAGTCATACCATAGATGATCTCTGGGTATTTAAGAGACTGTAGACGTGGTATATTCAGCCTGCGGGACACCTCCTGCCATATCCGCCTCCCTCCCTGGCACTCGGTGGTAAAGTGCTCCATGGTCTCCTCTTGGTGACATCCTAAGGGGCACATACGGTCAGAGACGCTCAGAAACTTTAAATTTCCCCTGACAAAGAGCCTCCCATGCAGAGATAACCAGGCGATGTCATAGAACTTTGCGGGAAGCCTCGGACTATTCAGAAGCTACAGACTCTCCTGCAGGGTGGCCGTTGTGCAGTCCCTCAGAGCTGGCTGTACTGTATAGAAGGTCCTGCAGATATTGGTATAAAGGTCCTTCCTGGTCTTACTGTCCAATAATGTCTTGTCTAGCCTCCACTTTTTCACACACCTGAGACCATACTCCAGATACTGGGGGAGGAAGCCAGGAGTCCATCGGCCCCTCTTGAGACTGCCGCCTCGCACCCAAGACTCTGCAAAAGGCAATATCCAGTCCCTGACACTACTTACCCACAGGAGACCGTTATTTGAGTCCAGGCATCCAAAATTAACTTTCAGAAACATGGAGTCAAAGAACACCCTTGGATTTAACATATCCAGCCCACCCTCTCTCCTCTGCAGGTAGGTGATCCCTCTTTTTACTGGGTTCAACCTGTTCCCCCATAAAAGCTGGAAGAACAGGCTAAAGAGCCGAGCGGAGAAAGATTCTGGCAAAGGAAATACGACAGAGACGTACAGGAAGACAGGGACCAGGTAAGTCTTCAGCAGAGTAACCCTTTCTCTATAGGTCAGCCTCCAGTTCTTCCATCGCTGAACCTTTGTATTTCCAGTTTCCAACTTCTCTTCCCAATTTATTTTGGCATTGTCTTCCCTCCCAAATTTCACCCCAAGGATTTTAATATGGGTGGAGGCCTTGGCGAACTGTGGCAGATCAAAGCCAGGAGCAGTATCCAATGTCCAGAAAGCTTGACTCTTCTCAAGGTTGACCAGAGACCCGGAGGCCCCTGAGTAACTTCTGATGGCTGCAGATAACATCTCCACCTCACGAGGTTCAGATATCACCACAGTCACATCATCCGCGTAGGCGACTACCTTCAAAGGCAAGCAATGGGGGACCGGCACCCCCTGAAAATCGCACCGCTGCAGTGATCTCAGGAACAAGTCTATGGCAAACACATACAGCAGTGGACTCAGGGGGCAGCCCTGTCGCACCCCGGCCTCTACTCCGAAAGTGTCCCCCTGCCAACCATTGATCAGAGGAAAGCTCTTCGCCTCTCTATACAAAGTTCTCAGCCAATCTATAAATTGTCCCGGAATACCGTACTTTGACAAAGTGGCCCATAGATAATCGTGATCAACCCTGTCAAAGGCTTTAGCCTGGTCCAGACCTACAACATATCTCCCACACCTCAGAGCTTTACATCTCTCAAACATCTCCCTTATCGAGATGACTGCTCCAGAGATGTTCCGCCCTCTTACTGTGCCGTACTGAGAGCCTGCCAACAGTGCCGGGGACAAACAGACTAATCTAGAGAATAGAATTTTTGCCAGAATCTTCCGGTCGACATTCAAGAGGGCGATCGGCCTCCAGTTCTTGATGTCACTAGGCTCCTTACCTTTGGACAGCAGAATAAGGGAGGACACTCTCATGGATGGAGGCATCAGGTGATTTTCTAGACAGTTAGTAAACACATCCACAAGGATCGGGGCTAAGAGGTCTCTGAACTTTTTATAGAATTCAGCTGTTATACCATCAGGACCTGGTGCCTTCTTCAGATGTAACTTATCAATGGCCTCTTTTACCTCCTCCTCTGTTATTCCTGCTGTCAAAGGAGAAAAGTCCAAATCTCTAGTGTCAGGACCTGGAGTTGCCTCCAAGAATTGAGCCATTTTCTCTTTATCCAAAACCTTCTTCTGAAATAATTCAGCATAGTAGGATCTCACCACCCCCAGGATACCCTCCCGAGATTCTTGTAAAACTCCCTGGGAATCTGTGAGACCTGTGATCGATTTCTTGGCCACACGTTCCCGGCAATTTTCATAGGGATCAGGAACTCCCAGTTTTCCGTAATCTCTTTCTATTACCAGGGACATGTAGCGGCTGTACTGATACTGCTTTATTTCAGACTTCAGTCGGTCAATTTTTTGATTGCCCCCCCCTCCCGCCGAATACAGTGACTCCAATTCTCTCCGCAGCTTGAGATACTGGCTGTACTTACTCTTACCCTTCTTCACTGACAGTCTCTTTAAGAGGGATCAGATCTCCTCCTTGACGTTCTCCCACCAGTCACATATGTTGTCATAGAAGTCTTGTCTCTGGAGCTGGTCCTGAAAAAGGGAGTGGATACAATTCTGCACACAGACATCATCCAGGATGCTGGAATTGAGCCTCCATAACCCCCGACCAATATCAGAACGGTTAGAAGCTCCCATGCAAAACAATAAGGCCAGGTGATCAGAATATGGGACGACTCTCTCACTCATCCCACTAACAGTCTCTGAGGGACTCACAAATGCCATGTCAATCCTACTGCTCCTGTCAGCACAGGAGTAGGTGTACTTAGGTGTCCTACCACCAAGGGTGAACACATCACATAGATTGGCCTGTGATATGATGCTCTTTAGGACTTTGGAGTCTCTGACCACTGCTCTGCCCGAGGACCTGTCACCCGATGTCATGGTAACATTAAAGTCGCCCGCCATTATCACAGGGATAGAGGTAAATAGATACTGCTGCACCTCATTGCACAGCTGGATTCTCTCAGTCACTGTCTGTGGGCCATAGATGTTAATCAGCCGGAGCCGCCTACCATGGATGGTCACTTCTAGCACCAGACACCTCCCCATAGCGACCTCTGTCAGCCTGTGCACCGCCACGTCTGTGGTGTTAAATAGTATGGTGACCCCGGCGTACGGCTCCACAGCCAGTGACCAGTAAGATGGACCAGACCGCCACTCACGCTCAGCCTCACGGAGATGCCCCAAGGTGGTCAGACGGGTCTCCTGCAGGAAGATGACATCACCGTCCAGATATCTCAGGTGGTCATACACGGCGTGTCTGGTCCTTCTTACTTTAATACTGTTGACGTTGCTAGAAGCAACTTTTAGAGAGAACCCAGCCATTATAATCAGAAAAAGCAGAGCAGCAACCCCCATCATCATGTGTCAGAGTCAAAGTCCTCCTGTCTACCACCAGTCTCCATGTCTGACTCCTCAGCAGCCTCTACAGGAGGGGGCTTCTTCTTAGTTGGAGGATCCCCTGTGTCCACCTCACTGTCAATTCTTTCTAGCTCTTTTTCAAAGTCCCCATCTGACTCTGACAGAGCATCAAACCTGTTGGAGAGGACCATGACCCCGGCATCACCACTGGACTTCCTCCTGGTCTTAGGCTCCGCACTATACTCCTCAGGCTTACAGAAGGATTTACGGGTGGCCCATCTCTCCGCAGAGGTTACATCTGACCGTCTCACAGGTGGCACTGAGATGACCGACCTCGCCGCACAGGTTGCATTTAACTACTGTACATACTTTGGCCATGTGACCAATCCTACCACATCTAAAGCACTTCCGTGGTTGTCCGGGATAGAAGCAGATGCCCTTTTCTCTACCTATAAAGAAGCTGTTGGGGAGGTGTAGGGTAATGTTGTTGTATTGTCTCAGCTTCACCAGCACCTTCCACCCCCCAGTCCAGATACCGTCGGCGTCTCTGTTCTTAGTGAGGTCAGACAGCAGATCACAATGGCGCCTGAGCCACACTAGAATGTCCTGAGGAGGAACAGACTCATTCCAGAATATTATATTCAGCGCCACGGTACCTGGCCTGGATATGGGGACAAACATAAACTTACACCAGCCATCAGTGTCCCTGAACCGGGGGAATTTATCCCAGAACCTGTCCAGACTGGACATGAGCCTAAAACTGACATCATAGCCCTGTCTGTCTGGAAGGTTGATGACAGCCAAGATATCATCTGGGGAGAATCCCATATGGTGGCACAGGAGATCCCGCACCACAAACCTCCTATCCGGGAGATCTTCCTTAGCGCCTCTGTTCTTAAAGCGCACCACATTCCTCCTCTTAAACGCCTGCCCTGAGTACTGTGCGCCGGAGGTGAAGGAGGGAGCGCCGCGGCTCCAGGCATTTCTGGGAGGTTCCTGACGGGGCTCACTCTGATTACTGGGTGGAGGATCTGATCTAGAGGGACCCGACTCTACTAGGGGGCTCGATGTTAAAGGGGGGAAGTCACAAGCATCATTCTGCACCACCCCTGCCCCCCATCCACCTCTATGTTATCCCCCGGTGTCTGTACATCCCAGATAGACTGAGGGTCCCCTCTGTCCCCCGACCCAACAGTGTCCCCAGTCTCAAAAACATTAGACTTCTCCTGGGTCACCGCATCACCCTGACCCATAGATGAAAGTCCACCGTCAACAGACACTGCTGGGACTTGTGGTACTACAGGTCCATGCTCCTGCTCTGGGACCGCTGCAGAGCTCTGTGGCTGATCTGGTGTCTGTCCCTTCTGGAATGAGAAGCTCGCAGGCCTGAGAATCTGTGTCACACGTTGGGGTACATCTGGGGGCATGGGTCCTGCTTGTGCTGTAGGGGCCCCGGGCCCAGAGTCAAAGCTCTGCCTCTGCTGGGAGAAGCGCTCCTGGTTCCTGTATGACTCGGCCAGGGGTCCCATCCTCTCCAGGACACAGTCCATATCCCTGACCACCTGTGCCAGCTCTATGCCTAGTCCCTGCAGCTTGGAGTTATACAGGGTGCTACTTTCAGGGTGTGCAGTTCTAAGTGAATACATACAGTCAATTTGCATCTGCAGCATTTTCTTATGGTTAGTCAGCTCCCCCATCCTCCTTACCAGGGTCGGTATCTCCTCCGCCATCTGCAGCTCCGGTGCCCGTGCAGTCTCCTTCCCCTGCTGTGCTGGTCTGGGTACAGCTCCAGATGGTTTTGGTGCACCCGTCTCCTTCCCAGGCTTGTGGCTTGCACTGGCAGGGGCCTGTTCACACTTAGCAGTGCTCATGGTAACAGTCTGCGGCTTTACTGCTGACCTGGTGCGGCCTGTAGCAGCCATGCTGGACACCACATCCCTCTGCTGCAGGTTTTCTTGCAGGGTCTGTCTCTCCAGAGACCTTCTCCTCTGTCTGGGTGCAGGAGTGGGGGGCTGTGCACCTGCTGCTTGTCTCTCACTCTGCTGCATCACCTGTGCTCCTCCACGCTGCCTGCACATGGAACTTGCTGCTTTCACTGCAGTATTCATATTCAAATCGTTCTCTTTCTTCACAACAACAACATCATGTCCACAATCTTCATTACATATCACTTTGGGATTTGCATCCCTTGTAGTAAGTTTGTGGGAGTTCACTCTCGATGTAGGCCTGGAAGCCTGGGCCTTGCCTGGGGAATCTCCGCACCCAGGGTGGCCCCGCCCTGGGCTCGCTCCAGACATGAGGAGGGTCAAGAGCTCTCACCACACACAACCTCACCTCTAGGAGGCAGGATTATAGTAGTTATATTCCTGTACATAGGGGGCAGTATTATAGTAGTCCTGCTCTGGGACCGCTGCAGAGCTCTGCGGCTGATCTGGTGTCTGACCCTTCTGGAATGAAAAGCTTGCAAGCCTGAGAATCTGTGTAACACGTGGGGGTACATCTGGGGGCATGGGTCCTGCTTGTGCTGTAGGGGCCCGGGGCCCAGAGTCACAGCTCTGCCTCTGCTGGGAGAAGCGCTCCTGGTTCCTGTAAGACTCAGCCAGGGGTCCCATCCTCTCCAGGACACAGTCCATATCCCTGACCACATGTGCCAGCTCTATGCCTAGTCCCTGCAGCTTGGTGTTATACAGGGTGCTGCTTTCAGGGTGTGCAGTTCTAAGAGAGTTCATACAGTCTATTTGCATTTGCAGCATTTTCTTGTGGTTAGTCAGCTCCCCCATCCTCCTTACCAGGGTAGGTATCTCCTCCGCCATCTGCAGCTCCGGTGCCCGTGCGGTCTCCTTCCCCTGCTGTGCTGGTCGGGGTGCAGCTCCGGATGGTTTTGGTGCACCCGTCTCCTTCCCAGGCTTGTGGCTTGCACTGGCAGGGGCCTGTTCACTCCTAGCAGTGCTCATGGTAACAGTCTGCGGCTTTACTGCTGACCTGGTGCGGCCTGTGCAGGCCATCCTGGACACCACACATACCTCCCAACCGTCCCGTTTTGGGCGGGACAGTCCCGTTTTTTAACCCTTGTCCCGCCTGCACGGACCGTTAAGTGAAAGTCCCGGTTTTTTTGCGGTTTCACGGATTTTTCCGTTTTGTCCCGCCCCCGAGTCCCGCCCCCCCGAGTCCCGCCCCCGAGTCCCGCCCCCGTCCTGCTCAGGATACAGAGAGGGGCAGTATTATAGTAGTTATATTCTTGTACATAGGGGGCAGCATTATAGTAGTTATAGTCTTGTACATAGGGGGCAGTATTATAGTAGTTATATTCCTGTACATAGGGGGCAGTATTATAGTAGTTATATTCTTGTACATAGAGGGCAGTATTATAGTAGTTATATTCTTGTACATAGAGGGCAGTATTATAGTAGTTATATTCTTGTACATAGGGGGCAGTATTATAGTAGTTATATTCTTGTACATAAGGACATACGACAGCACAGGTAACGAAGGATGCTTACCCACAAGCTCTATAGCATTTCTCTCTTGTAGCGCAGGCAGTGGTTTCATCACTGCACCCGCCAGCAAGCCGGTGCCATGTGCAATCGTGAGTATCCCAGGGCGCATGCATGATCTTAAAAGCAAAGCATCCTTGGAAACCCACGATTGATTGTAGGAGGATATAGCGCTGAAACTTCTATCATATGAGCTCAAATTTTGGAATATTTATCACCATAAAACTGCCTGTGCGCCACATTTATTAAGGTATTTTATACAGGTACTGCCTGTGTATACTATCTATGGGGGCGGGTCCTCCCGATATATACTATCTATGGGGGCAGGTCCTGCCTATACAGGCAGTCCCCGGGTTACATACAAGATAAGGTCTGTAGGTTTGTTCTTAAGTTGAGTTTGTATGTAAGTCGGAACTGTATATTTTATCATTGTAATCCCAGCCAGAACTTTTTTGGTCTCTGTGACAATTGGATTTTAAAAATGTTGGGTTGTTGTAAGAATCAATATTAACACTAAAGCTTCATTACAGACACCTGTGATAACTGTTAGAGCTGATTATTGTAGCCTAGGACTAAAGTACAATAAATTACCAACATCCAGAGGTCCGTTTGTAACTAGGGGTCGTATGTAAGTCGGGTGTTCTTAAGTAGGGGACCGCCTGTATATACTATCTATGGGGGTGGGTCCTGCCTATATATACTATCTGTGAGGGGGTACTACCTATATATACTATCTATTGGGGTCCTGCTTGTATGTACTATATATGGGGGTACTACCTGTATACATTAGCATATACAGGCAAGACCTGCCCCTATAGATATCTATAAGTGGGGGTGTCCTGCCTGTATATACTATATATTGGGGGGGGTGTAACTGACTGTATATATAATCTATAGGGGCAGGTTTTTCCTGTATTTGCTATCTATGGGTGGGTTACAATGCCGCAAAATGCTAGGGGTGTAATATGAAACAAGACTGCAGCATCCTACTAATACTATACAGCACCTCTGAGGACACATCCAAATATAAATTATTGGATGCAGAAACACGTTAGGTTTAAATGAAAGTATATAAAGATTAGGCCACTGACAATCACTAGCGCTTGTTTACAGGTCTAGAGTAGCTACCAATAGCATTTTCTACTAGACCACTTGTGGCACGCACAATCGGGGCAGTGCAATACAATTCCCATAAAAGGTTTGTCCCGATATATAGGACCGCTATACTAGTCCATAGAATTACAATGATGGATACAGGTAATAGGGTTTATTTTGAGGGGATGAAGGTATCCCTAAGAATGTAAACCGGGGCCAAGTATGGGGCTCTCTGTACGGTAACCCTATCTAGTAACACACTAAGGCTATATTCACACTGCCGTTGCCCGCCCGTACCGTACCGTAGCGGGCAACGGCAGTGTACGGGGAGAGGAGGAGGAGGTGAGCGCAGCTCACCCCCGCCCCTCTCCATAGCAACCTATGGCGCACGGCGCCGTATTATGGGAAAAGATAGGACAGGTCCTATCTTTTTCCCGGGTACGGAACGGTACGGCCGTATATACGTCCCCCATACGTTAGTGTGAATGTAGCCTTATTCATAAAGGTCCTTGGGAAACAATATTGGAAGCAACTGTACCTCTTAACCAGAAGAGGAAAGAAAAAAGGACCGACTAATAAGATGCATATAAAACTAATAAATCTTTATTTGTGCCATTTTACATTTAAAAATTACAATAAAATTGTGAGTGGTGGAATACAAAAAGAAAAAGGGGGCAGACCGATCTGGACAGTATGGAGTACCATGTAAAAAACAGGAGGGACTGGGCAAGAGACTAGCCAAATGTACGTGACATGGCTGAAAGTGGATGGTATATATAAATTGACCTATGTTGGTTACAGAGGGATGTAGGCTCTTACCGAGTCGTTCTGGTGTAAGAGTTCCACTGTCCAGAGAGGGACGCGGCAAACACATCAGGCAAACAAAAAATAAGTACCGGTAATATGTGCTTTGCATTGTTAATTATTACAAAACACATGTTATATAAATAACTTATACGTGTACGTTTGGTGATGACTTTTGCCTGCTGTATTTGCTGTGCGTTTCAAAACATAATGCATTATGGGAATCCAGCCATAGGGTGGCTTTATATTAATTAAATAGGAGGGTCTAGGAGGGTCTGGTAAATATAATAAATTATTGTGGGTGCTCTACATACTTTAATTTATTTGTGGGACTTTATATAGAATGTTTTATTTGTGGTGTGAGGGGTATATATTATTTAGGAGCGCTGTTATCCAGATGACATTATACTGTAAGTTTGGTATTTATACAGGGGTTGTGTGTGGAGATTTGCTGCTCGCAGCTACTTTTGGACAGTGGTTAGGGTGCTAACAGCACCGAAGCCTGTGGGGGGGTGAGTGACCATCAGATACCAGGTACTGGTGCCATTAACCTATTACCAGTGATACCAGTGATAACCAGATTACCAGTGATGTTCACATTACAGGGAATCTGTCAGCAGATGCTCCACAATTTGTGTGTATGGAGTTATTGAAAAGTCCTATCCTAGTTCCTATAAGCAAGACGGAAGCTGTCTATAAGACTATTCTCTATGGACACCGATGTTTTAAAATATGTATTTTGAGAGTTACACATATACAATGTAGAGCTTATCCGTATTTCATTCTCCAGTTGTCACCACTAATCTTTTTCATTTTCACTTTCTCTCTACCTATTTCTTTAATACTAAGATGATTAATTTCACGAAATCATAATTAAATTTTAAAATCATACAATGAAGAGTAGTTGCACATAGCATTATTGTATTTGTGTTGCTAGCGTTGCTTTAGTGATGTATTTATGGTAAGGGCATTATTTTGGTGAAGAGGGCCAGTGGTAAAAAGCATATCTCATATCCTATCTGAAGGGGATAGTCGTTTAATGGGATAAAATCTGACCAACTCGTATATGAAAAAAAGAAGCTTCTTACTCTGTACTGACATGTACCAGTCTGAAGGTGAGGATGGCTATTTTATGGTGTCTCACTGTATATCTGATGGAGTTAACATGATGTATATGCTGCACTTGTCTATAGTGCTTACTATGTTTGTATGATAATTGTGTGCCCTGTCTGATGCGAGTGTCCAATATGTGTTCTTTTGTTTGATGTGTGATTCAAGGGGTGATACAATAGCCTTGTATTCCAATGTATTAGTATTATTTTTTATTTAAAATTATACTTTATATCTGGATGTATAAGCTTGCAGTAATACACTGTGCTAGCTCTATTAGACCTCTAATGTATGCAAAACTGATCTATGCAGAAATGTCACTTTTTTCTGACCAATTGATTCCCAGGACTTGTACAGTATATGCTCTTTTTTGTCTGGATTTAACTATGACATAATAGCAATTGTAATGGTTAGGACACAATATATACTTCCCAGTATATCAAAACCACTATCTTCCTATAATGTATTATATAGATTGAACAAAATCATTCTGCTGGAGTGCTCCTTCAATTAATATTACATGCTGTGAAAGTCATATGTCATGTAGATATATTGGCAGTAGGTGGCAGTATAGATAAAGATGTGTTGTCTCATACATTTCATGCTTTTGACATCATGAATTTACACAGGTAACATGATGTTCATAGCTTCCAAAATATGCAGAACATACACCCCTAGAAGAAGCCGGGGAGACTCGGCGAAACACGTGTGGGGACACAATCTATGCCCGCAGCCACAGCCTAGGGAAAGATCGTTACAGGGACAGATGCAGTAGCGGTACTCACCTGCAGTGGGACCGCTGTACAAGACCACACTAGGACCATTAAGTGTTAGTCTCAATAACGTGGACGCACATATCCCGAGACTACACAAGCCTCGTAGTGATAGATAGAGGAGACGCGGTGTATTAATCCACCACGATCGCCACACAAACAACAGCCGGCACATGCACGCAGAGGTATCGTGCTGGGCAGTACCGGAGGTCCCTTAAGATCTCTCACTCTAGAGAGACTCAGACTGCACTGTCCCGGATTCCCACTAGAGAATTACAGTGGGTTTCAGTTATTCTGCAGGAGGGAGTAAATAAATTATAAGGGGACTCCCACCTGTATCTGCATCTCTAGGAGCTACTCTTCAATATATGTGGCTGGGGCAACAGCTTGGCAATAAAATTTATGCCATGCTTGTTACTTTAACACTACTATATATAAAAAATGAGAATGGACTCAAGATTTTAATAAATTAATAAAAGTTAATTTTTATTACACTCACAGCTTTTTCTTTCTCCCCCACCCTTCTTCTTTTCTGTGATATATTTTAAGAGCACACAACTTAATACTGCCATATATGTACACTGAAAACATATTACAATACTTTCTCTGATAAACAAGAATGTAACTACTATAATACTGCCCCTAAGTAAAATATATTGTAATATTGCCCCCTATGTACAAGAATATAGCTACTATAATACTGCTCCCTATGTACAAGAATACAACTACTATAATACTGCTCCTATGTACAAGAATATAACTACTTTAATACTGCCCCCTATGTACAAGAATATAACTACTATAATACTGCCCCCTATGTACAAGAATATAACTACTATAATACTGCTCCTATGTACAAGAATATAACTACTATAATACTGCCCCCTATGTACAGGAATATAACTACTATAATACTGCCCCTATGTACAAGAATATAACTACTATAATATTGCCCCCTATGTACAAGAATATAACTACTATAAAACTGTCCCCTATGTACAGGAATATAACGACTATAATACTGCCCCCTTATGTACAAGAATATAACTACTATAATACTGTCCCCTATGTACAAGAATATAACTACTATAATACTGCCCCCTATGTACAGGAATATAACTACTATAATACCGCCCCCTTATGTACAAGAATATAACTACTATAATACATTATAGCCAGTATACAGGCGGTCCCCTACTTAAGGACACCCGACTTACAGACAACCCAGGGGGGGCAGTATTATAGCAGTTATATTCCTGTACATAGGGGCAGTATTATAGCAGTTATATTCTTGTACATAAGGACATACGACAGCACAGGTAACCAAGGATGCTTACCCACAAGCTCTATAGCATTTCTCTCTTGTAGCGCAGGCAGTGGTTTCATCACTGCACCCGCCAGCAAGCCGATGCCATGTGCAATCGTGGGTATCCCAGGGCGCATTCATGATCTTAAAATCAAAGCATCCTTGGAAACCCACGATTGATTGTAGGAGGATATAGCGCTGAAACTTCTGCCTGCGCTACAATAAAGAAAAGCTATAAAGATTTACCCGGCTCATTAGCAAAACATTGTTCGAATTAAGTCAATCCACTAACAATGTGACTTGTAACATTTAGCAAATTCCACCCACATCACATGACCTCGCCTACTTCATTTGACTCCAACCACAACATAGGGCCACTCTTACAATTTTTTCCAGGGCCTCTTTAATTTTTCCAGGCCGCCCCTGCGTGTAAGGGTACCACGTCATGCTGGGTGGAGTGCAGAGGCTCCTGGCTTGTGATTGGCTCTGTTTCTGGCCACCAAAAATCAAAACGGCGGGAGATGCCATTTTCTCGAACTGGCGAAGTATTCGTCCGAGCAACGAGCGGTTTCGAGTACGCTAATGCTCGAACGAGCATCAAGCTCAGACGAGTGTGTTCGCTCATCTCTAATAATAATCTCTAACATTGCAAAACACATGTTGCTACTTTTAAAAGATACGTGTTTTGGAAAAAAGTTTCCTGATGTGTTTGCAATGCATTTTTTGCTATTTTGGTATACCAGTACAATATGTGTTACATATCTGACATATCTGAACTATAATTTGTCCCCATTTTATTGTGCATGGCAACTTTTTTTCAATATGTATTTTTTTCATTTTGTGCATGATCTGGGCAAATATTTATTGTTGCTGGGGATTTTTATTAGCATTTTACTCCAATCTTTACGCCAAACTTTTTAGGTGAAGGTGTTTCAAAATACCTTCAAAAAATAGGGTCACAAAAAGCTTTTTTAAGGGGAAAACAACATATTTTGTTGGATTTTTACTGCATTTTAATTGACATTGTAGGGAATTATAGATTCAAAAGTACATTTTTGTGGTGTTTGTCTTCCTCTATGTGTGGATTTTTATGTGCTCTGTAATAGGCCTGTCTATTCTCCCTTTTCAGTAAAAGCTGAAAAAAGAAGTAAAAAGAGGGCTAAACGGTGGCAATTTGCCAACTAATATTATAATAATTATAATTAAGTAAAGAAGACACAAAAAACTATTAAAGGAGGTAATTTATCAGAAAAGTCTGAGGTAAAACTGTTCTAGTTACCTATGGAAACCAATCAGAGCTCAAATTTTATTTTATGAACGGCTGTGGGAAAATGAAAGCTTAGCTCTGATTGGTTGCATTAGACAACTAGAACAGTTCTGCTCTGAGACACTTCTGATAAATTTCCCTCATTACGTGTGAAATTTATCATACCCTGTTTTGTAATAATAAACCTTTCAACTCAATTGTAGTGTGCCTAAGAACAGGTAAGGTAGTCAATCTACAATTTTAGTCATGAACAATCAATAAGATAAGCCCTGACCTTGTGACCGGGTATAAATTACAGAAAGATAGAAAGCTTCCTTAGTGTACATCTCATTTGTCAATTGACATGGATTGATCTACTACATAACCTATTATTAGGTCCATGGGAGGCCATGCTTTTCAGTTAACGTGGCTTCTATGCAGTATATGTCCCATCAATAAACTATAAGACTTAATTTTCAGAAGATAAATGATCACACAGCTGAGAATAGCGTGCGGGATATCAATATACAAGTGTCAGGGAGTTATTGGACTCAGTTTATCTTTTTTTTTTTTTTACTATAGTATTTTTAAAAAGATATAGTGTTCTTGAGAAATATGTCTAACACCATTCATGTTTTCCTTATATTTATCAATCTACCTACTTTATACTAAGATATATCAAAGTACAACGCAACGTTTTCTCCACAATTGTTGAAAGCAATTTGTGCAAGGTCCTGTCAAAATGGACACTCAAGCTGCTAATGTGTTTTCAATCTCGCAGCCTGGCAGATCTCCTGCATTGCACTTTCAAGTTGATAAATGTCAGTTGTGTATTACACTGTGTACAGCTATATTACCTAGTCCCCTGGCTACATTTACAATAAACCATATCTATACACTAATTAGCTATCCATGAAAGGTATAACAGTCCAAAATCAGTGAGGATTAGCAATACTAATGCACAATGCTTTTACCTTAAAGGACATCTACCATCAGGATTATAGATTACAAACCAAGTACACATACATGCTAGTGTGTGCCCCCTTTGTCAGGTCCGCTCTTCTTTAAGCTTTTTATGCCTTTGTTTTTACAAAAAAAAGGCTTCAAAATGAGACTGAGGGGCTCCACGCTCCATAGAAGTTAATGGAGCCTCAAGCCCTTCATTCTCATTTGCATTTGTTTCAATGCATATTTTCTTAAAAATTGAGGGTATAAGTAGTTAAAATAAGAGCATATGCGGATGAAGGGGCACACATGTAAGTGTATTTGGTTTATAATCCATGATCTTGTTGGTAGATTTCCTTTAACAGTAAGATTATCCATGATGCAATTTGCCATTTCATAGCAGAAAATGTGTGGCAATAGTCTTCTCTTTAAACAATCTGTCACATCACTGGTTAGCACTGTTCCTTTGCAGCACAGTTCTGTATTTGAAACTAACTAAAAGAGCAGTAGCATATACTGCAGTGTGTCCTCCCTGATTTTCCATTGGTTCCCTCCTCCAATCCCAAAACATTATTTTTTGGTGCAGTTTTGAATCATCCTTCTTCAATGGGAGTTTCTGAATGGAATATACGGAATGGAATGGAAATTATTGTTCTACTGAAATTAATTGGAAGCTGATTCTGATTGAATAAGTAGGAATACTAGTCAGGTATTTACATCTCTACTACCATAGACCACCAGATAAATTAGTTCTTAAAGGGGTATTCCAGAAATAAGCATAATTATTATTCAAATCGGTCATTAAAATATAAGCTAATATGTAATTAGTTGTTATTTAAAATTTTGCTCCTCTTAGCAGAAAAATGATGTGGACTATAATGAATAATTAAAATGCTACTGGCCCTTTAATCCATTGAATTTGTCCCAGTGAAGCAGTGATATGGCCGCTGGTCACATGTCCACATCATATGTCCTGCACCTGCCTGGGCAGGTCATGTGATCATCACTGTGTCTGGCTGTTAAGAAAATTAAAGTTATTGACCATTGAACAGTTTACATCTGAATAATGAGTTTAATATCTTTGAAAATAATTAGCTTTAAAATACTCTTCCTATATCCTGAAACCAGTGCATTATGGGAGCTCAGATGGCAGATACACAGATAGCTTCTAAGATGCTAATCACTTGAATGTCTGCAGGGAGGAAATGATCCAAAGAAAGAACCTGGTGTGAATAACAAAAAATATTACACCTGAAAGTCAGTGGAAGTAACAGAAAGAGTTTATAACACTACTGAGTTCTTTATGCAGATTTTAGCTTTTTTCAATTGGACTGACATATACATTGTAGTACTCATTCTTAATCACTTAAAGTAGAGCTTCTGATCTATGGATGACACATGACATACGTGTGAGGGGTAACCATTACCCCCACATGGAGAGGGCTCAGTCGCTATCATGGTGTCATATTGGAGGATCAATTGTTTGGGTCCCATGGCTTTTATTCAACCATCACTATGATAGCCACTATTATTCATCACAATTATGTCAGAAATATACTGAATATACGATTCATATCGCAGTATATTGTGCTATTGTGACACTTGAGGTGGGTCCTAAAAAATATGTTTGTTATGTTGGTTATACCCGCACTTCAATGTGATTGATTATTATAACATAAAAATAATGATTCCATACATTGGGATGATAGAAAAAAATGGAATTAATGAAAATATCAGCTTGTCTGGCAAAAAATGACACTGTACACAGCTCTGTACACCAAAATATAAAAAAAATTACAAGTGTAAGAAAAATGACTATACAAAGAATATTCTTTCAGAAGGACTAGAATTTTTTAAGGTATTAAAACATGACCATGCTATATAAAATTGGTATCTTCACAGTCATAGTGACCAAAAGAATAATGGGGATGTGACATTTGTGAAATTAGTAAAAAAACAGGCATTAAGAAAATAGCGCTCCAGCACTAAGGAGGTCTAATTTGTTCTGTTGAAAACAAGCCCTTAAACAGCTCCGTGAACAGACAAATAATAATGCACAGGGCTGCAACTTTAAAAGGTTAAATAACCTAGTAACTATATCCTAATAGTACATTTTATCTGTCTGCTTAAAAACTGATAATAGAAACCATATAGATAGTTAACCTACCGGGCCGGGTATTACTGTTTTAGTTATGAAGTTGTGGTTGCCATCTTATGTTTGGGATGCTTTTGAAGTCTATAATATGGAAAATATGGAACCAATGTATATTGTATGCGAATATGCTGAATGTCAAAAATTAAAAAAAATAAAGCTAAGTTAATTAATTTTAGTCTTGATAGTGGGAAGAAATAGTCTTTTACAAAATGGGAATTTCTTGCATTGATAAGTCCTTGTTATTTCATTTCTACACAAGTAGTGCAAATTGCATTTTGGCACCACCACGATTTCTAAATACCTTCTCTTTATCCACTCAAAATACCTGGTCTTCTGCTCATTGCAGGCAAAATATACTTAGTTAAATCATTTCCCTGTTACAAAGAGAGATTGTTCATGGTGAACCATTGCAGCCATGACCTAAAGTGATTGTAAGATAGAGAAAAGTGTAGAATATATGTGCACTTTTTTTTCCATAGAATTATATTATTATAGTATATAGCCAGCCTACCCCCATGTAGAATATAGCCAGCCAGCCCCATGTTGTATATAGCCATCCGGTCCCCATGTAGTATATAGCCATCCGGTCCAAATGTAGTATAAAGCCATCCTGCCCCCTGTAGTATATAGCCATCCTGCCCCCTGTAGTATACAGTCAGCCTGCTCCCTGTAGTATATAGCCAGCCCCATGTAGTATATAGCCATCCTGCCCCATGTAGTGTATAGCCATCCTACCCCCATATAGTATATAGCCATCCTGCCTCCATGAAGTATATAGCCACCCTACCTCCAGTACTATATAGCCATCCTGCCCCCATATAGTATATAGCCAACTGTCCCACTGTAGTATACAGTCAGCCAGCCCCCTGTAGTATATAGCCGGCCAGCCCCCATGTAGTATATAGCCAGCCAGCACCCTGTAGTATATAGCCATCCACCCCCATGTAGTATATAGCCATCCTGCCCCCTGTAGTATAAAGCCATCCTGCTCCAATATAGTATATAGCCATCCTGCCCCATGCAATATATAGCCACCCTGCCTTCTGTAGTATATAGCCATTCTGCCCCATATAGTATATAGCCATCCTGTCCCACTGTAGTACAGTCATCCAGCCCCCAGTAGTATACAGCCGGCCAGCCCCCACATAGTATATAACCAGTCAGCTCCATGTAGTATATAGCCAGCCACCCCCATGCAGAATATAGCCATCCTGTCCCCCTGTAGTATACAGTCAGCCTGCCCTCTGTAGTATATATCCAGCCCCATGTAGTATATAGCCATCCTGCCCCATGTAGTGTATAGCCATTCTGCCCCCATATAGTATATAGCCATCCTGCCTCCATGTAGTATATAGCCACCCATGTAGTACATAGCTATCCTGCCCCCCTGTAGTATAAAGCCATCCTGCCCCAAAGTAGTATATAGCCATTCAGCCCCCTGTAGAATATAGCCATCCTACCCCATGTAGTATATAGCCATCCTGTCCCCCTGTAGTATACAGTCAGCCAGCCCCCTGTAGTATACAGCCAGCCACCCCATGTAGTATATAGCCATCCTGCCCCCATCTAGCATATAGCCCCCCTGCCCCCTGTAGTATATAGCCATCTTGCCCCCCTGTAGTATATAGCCATAATGTGACTACCAGCATAGCCATGAACTTAAAACATATTTTATTAAAATGAAACCAACATGTTAAAACCATCAATCCGATATAAAAATACAGAACCCTGCATCTATATCAAATACCATATCCAATGTGGCAACACAAATGGTGATAGACACGTACCCTATGGCCTCGCAAACAGCAAGTACCATGACAAATGATACACAGCTTGCAAAAAGACGGATAAAGTACTCTTACCAGTTCTGATGTGCGATGCTGGTTGAATGAGGACCAATAGTGCCTGTTTGTCAGCTGGACTGCCTTGATGTCGGGTATGTATACGGACGAGAGCACGTATGTTGACAGGAGATGTACCTGCATGTGGTAATAGAGTGTGTAAACTCAACCAGTACCTACTGCTGACCCTATCACCCACGACGGAAATAGCACCAGCCCTTACAAGAGCAGTACCAAATATTTGCCCTATTTAAAAAACACCCTGCATCCACCTCCCTGACGCGTTTACTCCTTCAAAGGGATTACGGTGGAAATGCTCTAGAATAACTAAGGGGACCTTCAATATTTAGGAGTGTCCCTCCGGGTGTAACAGAATGGGTAAGCCCAAGTGTAGGGTCATACCCTGGGTGCCCTATGCTTGCCCCATCAAGCGCCAGATTATAAACTCATTGTCAGGGTTCGAGGTTGTGGATCCTCTGGACCACTGCGGACGATAACACAAGCCACAACCTGGGACCGGAGTCTAAGTGATACCCGGTTTTCACCAGAGCCCGCCGCAAAGCAGGTTGGTCTTGCTGCGGCGTGGTACCACCAGGTCGTTCCACAGGCATGACTTGTCCGCAATGGCAGCCAAGGTCGGAGTACAGAAACGGCAGGCAAACTCGTAGTCGGGGACAGGCAGGAGGTCAGGACAGGCAGCACAGGATCGGAGTCAGAGACGTAGCAATAGGTCAAGGCAGGCGGCAAAGGAGCAAAGTCAAAAACAGAACTAGGGTCACAACGGAAAATCACATAAACAGCGCACGGCATAAACAAAGCTTTCTCCAAGGCACAGGGCACAAAGATCCGGCAGGGATCACAGGAAGAGGCAGGAATAAATAGTTTACCTGAAATGGCCAGCGCCAATTAGCGGCGCGCTGGCCCTTTAAATCTGAAGAAGTTGGTGCGCGCACCCTAGGAGCCGGGGACGCGCGCGCACGGCCGAGGACGGAGGAGCAGCAGCAGCCGGGATTGGAGAGGCCGCGACAGGAGCCGGGACACATAAGCTGCGCCTGCGGCGCGCAGGCGGGGAGCGAGAGGCACGGGTGACCCCGCGATCCGTGATATGGATCGCGGGACCACCCGTGACACTCATATTGATACTGCCCCCTGAACATCACTTACCAATCATGGACTCTGTGACATAGCACCCGCCGGTGTTTCCAGCCACGTTCTGAAGATACAACGGGTGCTGCCATCTCAAGCCGGCAGAACTTCCGGTCAGAAGACCACGTCCTGTGACCGCTAAGGGGGAATTGTATCTTTCACAGTCGTCATGGAAACATGATGCAGCTGTTAGTAGGAACATCGGCTCACCACTGAAAGAAAAACGTGGATTCAAAAGGCTGATAAAGCGCCCACAATAGGTATAGTAAAGCAGCAGCCACCCGATTCAGTGGGTGTTAGATCGGTATTTCATGTAATTATTGGCGACCTCTCAGCAGTGGCCATATAGAGAGAACGCATATGGAAAACGACACGAAAAAGTACATAAAAGAGGAGCAATCTATGCAAGCTGTGTATCATTTGTCACGGTGCTTGCCGTTGGCAAGGCCATAGGGTACGTGTCTATCCCCATTTGTGTTGCCACATTGGATGTGGTATTTGATATAGATGCAGGGTTCTGTATTTATATATCAGAATTATGGTTTTAGCATGTTGGTGTCATTTTAAGGCATATCTAATAAAATATTAACTCCAAGGAAGGAAGCATCATGTGACATCATGATTACAAAAACAGGTGGTGTGATTATGAGTTGTTAAATCATGCTCAAAAAACATATATAAAAGGTATATACAGCATATCAGTGTGCAATATTATTACATCATATGATCATAACAGTGTAGAGTGTACAAAAAACAGTGTAGCCAATCGATAGTCCCCCGCACGCTGTCTAGCCAGTGTGTAAACATCATGTTAACTCATGTGTAAACATCATGTTAACGCATGTCCTGAACCCGTTGCTAAGCAACATGACACTGCACAGCGAATACAATCAAAAAAGTAAATAAAGAGAAGCATGCTCAGTGCCGGAGTACTACTTACTGCGCCAACAACAAACGGAGGCTCATCCTTACCAAGGTAGAGGAGATCCTGAGGTTACAGGCCAAGGCGGTATGATTGCTACGCAGGGCTGCGATCAGCTCAGTTGCGATCCACCATGTCACATGGCTTTGTCAAACTCTCAGTGATCGGACCCGCTATCGCGAGAACTACCAGGTGGGACGGCAGACATCTTTGAAGTGGGCAAGCGCACATTTAGCTAATGAGCAATAGAGCTGCCACAAAAACTAAGGTATGACTGCGCTACGACAGGTAAGTAATAACTTTAGGTGTATTCCCAAGGGTATCATGAACAAAAAATAGTGATTCCAGGCGAATTCAGCCCAACATCATGTGGTCAGGCGGCGCCCAGGAGAAAGCTGCCAGGTCAGATGCAGGTCAAATGTATGATGTTAATGTTGATAGAATACACAATGTGGGACTCCTTCCTGTACCCACAGTGGGTCAGATAAAGAGAGACTCCTCTCTCCCTCTTTTCCTACAGATGGGAGACAAACTCCAAGGAAGGAAGCAGCACTCCAAGATAAATAGTGAATGTTTATTCCACCAGTGGTAAGTGCTACATTTCGGCTGACTCTATGCAGCCATTCTCAAGCATAGTGAAACAGTGATACAGGGCGGGTTTAAATCCCCCGCAGGATGTGACATCATGATTACAAAAACAGGTGGTGTGATAATGAGTTGTTAAATCATGCTCAAAAAACATATATAAAAGGTATATATAGCATATCAATGTAGGTTGTATGCAGGTCAAATGTATGATGTTAATGTTGATAGAATACACTACACAATGTGGGACTCCTTAACTGCGTACTGTCAGGCGGACCCGGGAGATCGCATGAGAGGAGAAGAGAAAAAAAAAATATATATATAAACAAAGGTAGTGGCTGATTATCAACAGGCATCAGGTGAATAGTGATCTAGATCAAAAAAAAAGAAGAAAAGAAATATTATTTAATGCAAAAAACATATGTCAGTAGAAAAGGATTTCTAAGGATTTCCTAACAACATTCATTGTGTGATCGTTAAATGATGTATAAACTGGTAAATCTAATCCAGAATGTGTACATTAAAATCAACATTCAAACCGCGTGGTTGTAAAGAATTAAGCTTGTGAATCTATTCGATCTCTCTTTTTAGCAATAGTTTCTGACGATCACCGCCTCTCCTAGGAGGAGGTATGTGGTCTACATCTGAAAAATGTCGAGGTACAGGTAAGTTGTGCTGAGATGTGTTGATAGATGACCTGTGGTTATCAACCAACATACAATTTGGGGCAGGGGCAAACCAACACATAAATTACATGATCCAACCTGCGTGTCAAATGCTGGCGGATCCTATATTTTTTACCAGTAAGTGGGTCAGTGAATGAATCTCCCTTATTCATGTCACTGCAGTTCTCACAGTGCATACATGGATAGGATCCCGGCTTAAGACTAGAGGCCAGGTTCTCTTTTCTGTCGATAGGGCCAAAGTCACCTTTAACAAGATTGTCCCTTAGATTTCTGGGTCTTCTATAAGAGAAAAGTGAAGGTACCTGGAATTCTTTAATGTCCCTATGGTAACAGGAAAGGGTTGTCCAATGTTTGCGAATCAAATTTGATGCAAGCTGGTTATGAGGGCCAAAAGTGGACACAAAAGGTATCCTATCTGGTGCCTTAGTGTCCCTCGTGTTTGGTGTCAACAGGTCAGTTTTAACAAGTCTCTTTACCCTTTCCTTGTGTCTATTAATCAGCTGAGTAGGGTAACCTCTAGCTAGAAATTTTTCAATAAGTCTAGTGTTCACCCGGTTAGGGTCATCCACGATTCTCCGAACCCACATAAGCTGGCTGAGTGGGAGAGAATCCACTGTGCGTCTGGGATGTGCACTGTCATATCTCAGTAAATTATTCCGGTCAGTCTCTTTGACAAAAAGATCAGTCTTCAGCTTGTTCCCCTCAATGTATACATTGGTGTCCAAAAATTGAATTTGTGATTGAGAAACAGATTTGGTGAATTTAATATCTGGATTCACCGAATTCACAAAGTCAAAAAAGGTCAAAAAAGTCTCAGCGTCACCTGCCCAAATCATGAAGGCATTGTCGATAAACCGCCACCACCCCAAAACGTGTGTAAAGAGTGGTGACTTGTATATCGACGCCTCCTCCAAGTCCGCCATGAAAATATTGGCGTAAGTAGGGGCCATATTGGCCCCAATCGCCCTCCCACGTAATTGCAAGAAGTAACTGTCACCAAACAAAAAATAGCTGCATGATAAAATAATGTCCAAAAGATCAGATAGGAGAGATGCAAATTACCTCGGTGTCACCTTGTCTCCTGGAGGCTAAATCCCATCTGAGCGCGATCCAAAGTTAGGGCTTGCACCCCTTCCTGGGTCTTCTGCATACAGCAGCTTCCCCTACGGTCTGGTGCATGTCCAAATGGGAGCCATGGTGCATGTGTAGAGTCCTTGATGTCTTGTGCCTGCAGCTGGACTTGATGCTCTAGCAGTACGAGCTACAGGTATTCCACCAGGTGCTGGAATACAGTTCTTCATCCTGGTAGTAGATGTCCTTTAATGTCCACCTCCAAAAACTGCAGATATGATATGTGAAAAAGCAATACACTTCCAAATATATCCTTCTCCACATGTATAACTTAACCCCTTAGTGACCACCCATATAGATTTCTCACTAAGGGGCCTTAGGCTAGACCCACGGGTTTCTCCGTCGGCCTATTCTAGGGACTTCACAGGTCCCCCGTGCAGTGAAGAACAGTGACCCGGCTGTCCTATGACAGCTGGGACCCTGCTCTAACAGTCCGGATCAGAATGAGTTCCGATCCGGCTGTTGACCCGATAGAGCAGTGATGGCGAACCTTTTTTGAAACAGAGTGCCCAATCTTCAACCAAAACCTACTTTCATGCCAACATGACAATTTATGCAGTAACCTATTGGTCCCAGCTGGATCAGTCGTGTTAGCGTCTTGAGGACACCAATACAATAGAAAGATGATGGAGAAATTTGGATTATAGCTTCCTCACAAGTCTCCCCCATAGCTGTTCCCTGGAGCTGTAGGAAAAAGCGATCTCGAAAAATAAAAAAATTGTGTTTTAAAACAAAATCCAAAAGTAACAAAATAAATTCCACTAGTCCAGTATCAATATTGGACATAGATAAAAAGTACTTAGACGCCCGCATCCCGTGGTCATGGCATATACACTCACCGGCCACTTTATTAGGTACACCTGTCCAACTGCTCGTTAACACTTCATTTCTAATCAGCCAATCACATGGCAGCAACTCAGTGCATTTAGGCATGTAGACAAAGTCAAGACAATCTCCTGCAGTTCAAACCGAGCATCAGTATGGGGAAGAAAGGTGATTTGAGTGCCAAATTCATTGTGTGATCGTTAAATGAGGTATAAACTGGTAAATCTAATCCAGAATGTGTACATTAAATTCAACATTCAAACCGTGTGGTTGTAAAGAATTAAACTTGTGAATCCATTCGATCTCTCTTTTTAGCAATAGTTTCTGACGATCACCGCCTCTCCTAGGAGGTATGTGGTCTACAATGCAAAATCTGAGCTGCTGAACACTATGTCCATGATCTGAAAAATGTCGAGGTACAGTTAAGTCGTACTTAGATGTGTTGATACGTTCTGGCACAGTTGGAATGTGTAACACATTTATCATGTAGTTTTTCGACAGAATTATGTTGCATGCCCTATGTTAAAGGTGCACCAAAAAAAAGTTGGTTCATTCTGGGAGCAGTGCAGGGGGTGCCAGATTCATGAAGAAGGTGCAACCCATTTCATTAATCTGTCACACACTGCACCCTCTACAGGCAAACTGGATCTTGTGCAATTTGCACTATTTTTTATATATACGTGGACCACTATTTTCAAGTAGCAGGTCCTGTTTTGTAGCATATAACTGTGCCCCTGCTCATTGTAACAGCATGCGAACCTGCAGACCTGAGGGGCCCAGAGCCCCTCATTGTCATTAGCATAATTTTAAAAGAAGTTGTTTTTAGAATGAAGGAATATAAGAGGATTACCAATCAATGTGATTGGTTCTATGAGCAAGTGTCCCTGGTTTATCATGCTTGATTTTGATGAATTTTCTTTAAGGATGGCTTATTTGCATGGGGAACTCCTTTGACCGCATGTTTTCTTTACAGCTAAATCTTTCAAATGCAACAACCACACCTCAAATCAATTACAGGTCTTTTATCTGCTTAATTGAGAATGAAATCTTGAAGAAATTGACCGGAACTGCCCATTAACCCCTTAAGGACGCAGGGTATTTTCGCTCATTTCTCGCTCTCCATCTCAAAAATCTATAACGTTTTCATTTTTCCGTTGTACAGAGCTGTGTGGAGGCTTATTTTGTGCGTAACAAATTTTATCTTTCCAATGATGTTATTTATTATTTCCATGCCGTGTACTGGGAAGACGGAAATCGTCACGTTTTGGGTAGTTTTACGACTTTCACTCTTCGCTCCAATAACCACCTTACTTTATTCTTTGGTTCGGTACGATCGCGGTGATACCAATTTTATGCAGGTTTTATTGCATTTTCATACATTTTCAAAAATTAAACGAATGTGTACAAAAAAGAAATAAATTTTTGCCATCTTTTGATGCTAATAGCTTTTTCATACTTTGGTGTACTGAGCTGGGGGTGGTGTAATTTTTTTTAAAAATGAGCCGACGTTTTCATTGCTACCATTTTGAGGACTGTGTGACATTTTGATAATTTTTTTTTACATTTTTATGTCATATATAAAAAGGTGTAAAAGTCGCATTTTGGACATTTGGGCGCCATTTCCTGTCTCGGAGGCACCACAGTTAATAACCGTTTTTATATTTTGATAGATCGGGCATTTTGGGACGCGGCGATACCTAATGTGTCTGTGATTTTTACTGTTTATTATATTTTATATCAGTACTAGGGAAAGGGGGGTGATTTGAACTTTTAATATTTTATTAATTTTTCAAATTTTTTAAACTTTTTCTTTCTTTTTTTTCACTATTTCTTAGACCATCTAGAGTACATTAACCCTAGATGGTCCTATCGTTCCTACCATATACTGCAATACAACTGTATTGCAGTATATGGCATTTCTGCACACTATACATTACAATGAGCCACAGGCGATATGCAGCAAAGCCCATCTCTCTATGAAGAGGACTCAGCCCGTGAGCCCTCTTCATACAACCTTCATAGCTCCGTGAAGGGGTTAAACAGCCTGTGAGTCAATTGTCCAATAACTTTTGGTCCCTGTAAAAACATCATGGCACATATTAAAGGGAACCTGTCACCTCATTTTCACTAGACAGGTTGTAGAAGCCCATCACACCTGTGGCACAAATATGTATTTATGCTTTTTCTAAGCATTTGCATTACAATATAATGGTGTGTCATAACTTACCTTGCACCCCGACAGAATCCTCTTTGTAGTCACAGGGGTTAGGCTTTGGTTTGGATGCTTTTCAAAAATCAACACGTGGCTTGTCTTTTCTGCAGGCTGCCTCCATTTTTGTGCTCCTGTATAGTTCCTCCCTCTCCCATTGATGTTAGCTTACCAGGCTGTGACCTCTGTGAAGGAGTAGAAGGGAGGAGCTGTACAGGAGGCGGGAGAACAAAGGTGGGGGCCAAGATCTGAGGAGTGAGTAACACAGACAAGTCACATTTTATTTTTTGAAATGCATCCAAACCAAAGCCCAACCCCTATGACTACAAAGAGAATTTTGTCAGGGCAAGTTATAACACCCAATTATATTGTCATGCAAATTCTTAGAAAAGGCCGAGAGGCATTTTTGCAATGCAGGTGTAATGGGTTTCTGCAACCTGTCTCAAGTGAAAATTATGTCCCAGGTGAAACTGAAACTCCTAAACCCCTCATTCAATTTTAATGTGGATAAGGGGAGTTTTACCTGCTGTCAAATTACCGTTAAATGGGTTATCTAGACTGATACCTACACTTGACTCCTTTACCTTTTCATCAATTTTTTGGCTACATATTTCCCCTTATCCAGAGAATTAACCCGTTTCCAAATACCCAACACACAAACCATGAAATTCAGGGATTTGAATTTCACAACACCTCTTAATTACCTTGATGACTTCTTCCCAGAAATTTTTAATAAACGGGCAAAACCAAAAGATATGCACATCATCAGTTTTCTCCCTACCACATTTTACAACAAATAGTTTCTCCTGAAAATTTTAAAATTCTTTTAGGTGTATAATATGTTCTTTGGAGTATGGATAACTGGGCAGGAAAATAATACTGATATCTCTACAGGTATAAAACCACACGTGATCCTCCAAAACCCCCCCCCCCTACTCTACCCATCTTTCAGCCACTCTGTTAGAGTACCTATGCTGTCTTTGTGTTACCAATGTATTATGTCAACTGAAACCCACATTGCATTTATCACCGACGGCAATCTGTCCCATTCCATTACAGTCCTATCGGAGGTAAACCACCAATGAGCCAATTGTATATACAGAAAATAACAGACTTGGGAAATCCCAAATTCTTCTTGGATGGTGGAGAAAGATTTCATATTACCATTCCTGATTACTTGGTGGATATATATTACCGATTTTTCAATCCATGGAAAGGCCAACACCCCGGGCATCCCCAAATTCTGGTTCCTCCATAGAGGGGTTAATGGCAGTAATTCTACCAAATTCCAGAGGGACTTAAAGGACACCTGTCATCAGGTCTCTGCCACTAGTCCTGTCACCTCTACCTGTTGGAGCAGCACAGATGGATTCCATCCCAGCCTTTATCTAGTAATTTCATACATTATTCATTGTAAAATCATCTATTCTTTATCATGTAAATGAGGCTGGTCACATGGTCAGAGGCAGTGATGTCATCCGTTACCCCTCCCCTCTCCTTCTGCTGCTCATGTCTGTGTGTAATGTATAGTAAAGCATTGCTAGTGTGTGTGCTGTATCTGCTGACATGCTGCATCCTCCTAATATACAGGTGAGAGACACAGACATCAGCTACACATGAATCTGACATGTTCTGCTGTAACATGGCTGCATGGAGCTGCTGTATCTCTCCTATACACCAAAGCCATGTGAGGGTTATTACAGGGGAGGACATAAGCCATGTGAGGGGGTTATTGCAGGAGAGGACAAAGCCATGTGAGGGGGTTATATGCAAGATGGACACTACTGTAAATTGAATTTGAAGCCTTGTCCTGCATTTAAATGCAGGACAAGGCTTCAAATTCAATTTTACAGTAGTGTCCACTCTGTGCATATAACCCCCTCACATGGTTTGTCCTCTCCTGCATATAACCCCCTCACATGGCTTATGTCCTCCCTGTATATAACCCCTCACATGGCTTGTGTCCTCTCCTGTATATAACCCCTCACATGGCTTGTGTCCTCTCCTGCATAACCCCTCACATGGCTTATTTCCTCTCCTGTATATAACCCCCTCACATGGCTTGTGTCCTCTCTGCATATAACCCCCTCACATGGCTTGTGTCCCTCTTTATATAACCCCTTCACGTGTCTAGTGTCCTCTCTGTATAAACCCCCTCCATGGCTTGTATCCTCTCTGTATATCCCCCTCACATGGCTTGTATCCTTCCTGATATAACCCCCTCACAGGCTGTTGTCCACTCCTGTATATACCCCCTCAAATGGCTTGTGTCCACTCCTGCATATAACCCCCTCACATGGCTGTGTCCTCTCCTATATAACCCCCTCACATGCCTTGTATCCTCTCCTGTATACACCCCTCACATGGCTTGTGTCCACTCTGTATATAACCCCTCACTGGCTTGTATCCTTTTCTGTATATAACCCCTCACATGGCTTGTATCCTCTCCTGGATATAACCCCCACATGCTTGTAATCCTCTCGGTTGTATACAGGAGAGGATACAAGCCATGTGAGGGGTAATATACAGGAGAGGATACAAGCCATGTGAGGGGGTTATATACAGGAGAGGATACAAGCCATGTGAGGGGGTTATATACAGAAGAGGATACAAGCCATGTGAGGGGGTTATATACAGGAGCATGTGAGGGGTTATATACAGGAGAGGATACAAGCCATGTGAGGGGTTATATGCAGGAGAGGACACAAGCCATGTGAGGGGTTATATACAGGAGAGGATATAAGTCGGATCATTCTCTGTCTGGATGCCGCTAGGGAGAGAGCTGCTGCTGCTCAGGGAAAGCGTTAGGGTGTTCTATTAGCTTACTGTTAGGCAGGAGTGATTCTTAAAGAACCCAACAGCCCTTCTTAGGGCTACAATAACGTTATAATTTTTTTTTTTTTTATTTGCAGCTAGTACCATATTGTGAGGAATTAGCAGGGGGACTTGCTACCGTTGTGTTTAGCTCTTAGTGACACACATATCCACCTCAAACACCAAAGTGGGAAAATTTATTAGGGGTTTGATTTCAATTAGGCACAGTCTTAGCCTGGAGATGCTGCCCTATAGGCTGGTAGAGACCGAGGCCTTTCGAAACCTCATGGCGGCGGCCGCCCCTCGGTATTCGGTCCCCAGCCGCCACTACTTTTCCCGATGTGCCGTCCCAGCCCTGCACCAGCACGTGTCAGACAACATAATCCGTGCCCTGACCAACGCCGTTTCTGACAAGGTCCACCTGACCACGGACACGTGGACGAGTGCTGCCGGGCAGGGCCACTATATATTGCTGACGGCACATTGGGTTAACTTGGTGGAGGCTGGGACCGAGTCGGCGGCCGCCCCTCGGTATTCGGTCCCCAGCCGCCACTACTTTTCCCAATGTGCCGTCCCAGCCCTGCACCAGCACGTGTCAGACAACATAATCCGTGCCCTGACCAACGCCGTTTCTGACAAGGTCCACCTGACCACGGACACGTGGACGAGTGCTGCCGGGCAGGGCCACTATATATCTCTGACGGCACATTGGGTTAACTTGGTGGAGGCTGGGACCGAGTGTGACCCTGCGGCTGGTCATATACTGCCGACGCCGAGGATTGCGGGGCCTACCTCGGTCCAGGTGTTTGAGGCCTACTATGCCTCCTCCAAATGCAGGACCAGGCTTCAAATTCAATTTACAGTAGTGTCCACTCTTGCATATAACCCCCTCACATGGCTTGTGTCCTCTCCTGCATATAACCCCCTCACATGGCTTATGTCCTCCCCTGTATATAACCCCTCACATGGCTTGTGTCCTCTCCTGTATATAACCCCTCACATGGCTTGTGTCCTCTCCTGCATAACCCCCTCACATGGCTTATTTCCTCTCCTGTATATAACCCCCTCACATGGCTTGTGTCCTCTCTGCATATAACCCCCTCACATGGCTTGTGTCCCTCTTTATATAACCCCTTCACGTGTCTAGTGTCCTCTCCTGTATAAACCCCCTCCATGGCTTGTATCCTCTCCTGTATATAACCCCCTCACATGGCTTGTATCCTCTCCTGATATAACCCCCTCACATGGCTTGTGTCCACTCCTGTATATAACCCCCTCAAATGGCTTGTGTCCACTCCTGCATATAACCCCCTCACATGGCTTGTGTCCTCTCCTATATATAACCCCCTCACATGCCTTGTATCCTCTCCTGTATATAACCCCCTCACATGGCTTGTGTCCACTCCTGTATATAACCCCTCACTGGCTTGTATCCTTTCTGTATATAACCCCTCACATGGCTTGATCCTCTCCTGATATAACCCCCACACTGCTTGTATCCTCTCCTGTATATTACCCCTCACATGGCTTGTATCCTCTCCTGCATACAACCCCTCTCACATGGCTTGTATCCTCTCCTGCATATAACCTCTCACATGGCTTGTGTGCACTCCTGTATATAACCCCTCAAATAGCTTGTATCCTCTCCTGCATGTAACCCCTCACATTGATTGTACCCTCTCCTGTATATAACCCCTTCCCAAGGCTTGTGTCCACTCCTGTATAAAACCCCTCACATGGCTTGTATCCTCTCATGTATATAACCCCCTCACAGGGCTTGTGTCCACTCCTGTATATAACCCCTCACATGGCTTGTATCCTCTCCTGTATATAACCCCCTCACATGGGTTATGTCCACTCCTGTATATAACCTCCTCACATGGCTTGTATCTTCTCCTGTATATAACCCCCTTACATGGCTTGAATCCTCTCCTGCATATAACCCCTCACATGGGTTATATCCTCTCCTGTATATAACCCGCTCACATGGCTTGTGTCCTCTCCTGTATATAACCCCCTCAAATGGCTTCTTTCACTCCTGTATATAGCCCCCTCACAGGGCTTGTGTCCTCTTCTGTATATAACCCCCTCAAATGGCTTGTTTCCTCTCCTGTATATAACCCCCTCACATTGCTTGTGTCCTCTTCTGTATATAACCCCTTCACATGGCTTTTATCCTCTCCTGTATATACCCCCTCACATGGCTTGTATCCTCTCCTGTATATAACCCCCTCACATGTCTTTTATCCGTCCACCCCTGTTTATAACCCCCTCACATGGCTTGTGTCCACTCCTGTATAAAACCATTCATGTGGCTTGTTTCCACTGCTGTATATAACCTCTCACATGGCTTGTGTCCTCTCCTGTATATAACCCCCTCACATGGCTTGTATCCTCTCCTTCATATAACCCCCTCACATGGCTTGTGTCCTTTCCTGTATATAACCCCCTCACATGGCTTGTGTCCTCTCCTGTATATAACCCCTCATGTGGCTTGTTTCCACTCCTGTATATAACCTCTCACATGGCTTGTGTCCACAGCTGTATATAACCACCTCACATGGCTTGTGTCCACTCCTGTGTATAACCCCCTCACATGGCTTGTGTCCTCTCCTGTATATAACCCCTCATGTGGCTTGTTTCAACGCCTGTATATAACCTCTCACATGGCTTGTGTCCTCTCCTGTATATAAACCCCTCACATGGCTTGTATCCTCTCCTGCATATAACCGCCTCACATGGCTTGTATCCTCTCCTGCATATAACCCCCTCACATGGCTTGTATCCTCTCCTGCATATATCCCCCTCACATGGCTTGTGTCTGTCCACTCCTGTACATAACCCCCTCACATGGCTTGCATCCTCTCCTGCAATAACCCCCTCACATGGCTTGTGTCCACTCCTGTATATAACCCCCTCACATGGCTTCTGTCCACTCCTGCATATAACCCCATCACATGGCTTGTATCCTCTCCTGTATATAACCCATCACATGGCTTGTATCCACTCCTGTACATAACCCCTCATATGGCTTGTGTCCTCTCCTGTATATAACCCCCTCACATGGCTTGTATCCTCTCCTATATATAACCCCTCATATGGCTTGTGTCCTCTCCTGTATATAACACCTCATATGGCTTGTGTCCACCCCTGTATATAACCCCTCACATGGCTTTTGTCCATGTGGATTTGAGACATTTGCAACAAAAAGTCTCAAAAAGAAGCCAAAAGTTGCACCTGCCAGGGCGGGAAAAACTAAACATGTATCACAAGAAAAAAAGACATAGACATACATAAGGTGCAAAAACACCTTCTAAATGTCTCAATTATACACCACACTATGATGCATGTACCACATTGTTTCAGTTTGCTTGTAAGTGTTCTCCTCATTGTATCTGAGTCGATGTAATTGATTATTCAGATAAGTTCTCCATAGTTCCTTGATCCTGGTGTGTGAGAAACATTGGAATAGGAGATGAGGGAGGGGAGGAGAGCTCGGGCGGGAGGAGGGCAGCTGCCACAGCTCCTGCATCTCTTCCTCCTTCCCCTCAGCATCCCTCTTCAGTTTGTCTCTCGGTGCACAGCTGTCCAGAGCCCTGTACACACCTGAGGCAGGACTGCTCTACTGCTCTCACCTACCTCAGACGCCTTGGGATTCCTGTATGTCCACAAAAGGCAGGAAATGCAAGGAGCTGCCCTCTGGCAGGGTCAGCTTCCCGGACCTGGGGGAACGTGGGGGATGGCTGGCAAGAAACGGGGGTCAGTGGGCGCCCCTTCCTCAGCCCCGGGGAGTGCTCGTCTTACCTGCGGAGAGCAGCCCCTTCATTGCCGGGGGGTCGGCCAGTGACTGCTACCAGCACCACTCTCTGTGAGTATACTTTATATTACACCTGCACGTATTCCAGGCAATGTGACCCCATCACAGAGGACACATAACCAGGCCTGGGGGCAGGGGCACAGTATAATAATCTCTCCTGCTACGCATGAAACTTATAGAGGAACTTTCATTATGTGATTTCTTAGTTCAGCAGTCATACATACAGCTGTGGGAAAACCAGGAAAACTACTTCAATCCGCACTAATGCATTCATACACACAGATGTTATCAGATACGATCGCATGCGTTATTCCATCCTGAGGAATGATCATAGTAAGTGGATAGCTTCAGTGTATCTTCATGTCACAGTTTCCTGCTTATGAATCCATTCACATAACACTCCAGTGACAGCCATGCCTGATGTTACCATTATGAGATCTGCTGTGGATAGGGGATCTAATAACTGAACTATACTGCACATATGTCATCCATACACTCCATCAGCAGCTCCCTTGTAAGGTCCTTTAATATGATGAGAAACCATTTATTGATTTTAATTTCATGGAGTGAATTTGGTTGCAGATCATTCATAAAAGTTCCTCTAGGACAGAGCTCTAGACTCAGATGGACATATATACATTATGTGACTATAGGTGCTCACATTGAGTAAGGATGTCCATGTTTCCTACTTATATGTCATTTATGCATGTAGAATTCTAGTTGTATATGATGTATATACTTCCATGTTTAATAATACTGTATGCTCATTTGTTAATATATATATACATATATATATATATATATATATATATATATATATATGTATGAAAATATTTGAATGCTGATATAAATAGAAGATACAATGTATGAATATTTAAAAAAAGAGAAAAATATTCATCTTCAGACATGACCTACGAAATATAGCTTATTGGGATCTCTAACCTCTATAGACCAGGCAGTTGACCCAGAGATATGATACTAGATCACAGTAATATATGACTTAAATGTTTCACAATACCAGTGTGAGTTTTTAGAATATGAATGGATCTAATGGCCATTACTCTATGTAGTAGTACCGTAGTAGTTCTGTGCCAGGATGCTGGCAATTTCTCTATATATTCTAAAGCTGTGAAATCAGCTTTAAACTTCCTTGAGCAATACTCTCTATCCCTGAAGGTTCTAGTTTCACCTTCCCAAATTGCAACCCTTGCGTCTGTGGCTGAATATAAAGGAAGTTAGGTGAGTTCTATACCATCTGTTCCAGAAGCCATAGATAGTATAAAGTACAGTATGTTACAATAGACTGTTTGAAATTCAGACTTTGTGCAAACAAGGGCAGATATTGTCACTTCTTACGTTATTGTCTCGTCTTTATATTTGTGTTTGAATATTAATGTTGTCCAGTTGCAGTCGAGTAATGAAAGTAAAATGCTATTCATTATGTATAGTGCCCTGTTAATAAGAGGTTAATCATAATCACAGTAGGAGTATCTTATTGCTTAACTGGGTCATTCAGATGTCAGATCAAATAGCCTGCTTGTTCTTGGAAGCAGTCCTGGATATAGAGGCTACTTTTATGACTGCTATAGGCCCATTGTTAGAGATGCACCAAAGAACCAGGGTACAAACCCATAGATTACACCATCCTTTTCTTCAACATGGTATGTGAAATGAGTTAAACTCCTAACCTTGGACAGAGGATTCTTCTAGGCATCCCTTTTTTCATTTAGGATGAATTATCTATGTGTGGTCCTATTTATTTACTGTATGTAATATAGTCAAGGTATTGAATATGTAGGTTTTTTGTGACCTGGTCGCTGTGACCTGTCTAGTGCAGTTTGCATGTGTTCAGATTCTCAGTTTTTTCACTTGGAGGTTACTGTTCGAAGACATTCAGAAAATAAGTTTCCATTTCCCTTAATGATTGAAGACTTCCTATTAATATGATTCCATATTATTTTGGGTTATGAAATATGTTATTTTGCTTCCTTCCCACTTTTAATCCGGAAAAGATTATAAACTGAGCTCAAAGAGCAGCTATTGCTGAGAACTGACGGTTCCTTTGAATGTCTTAAACTCACAGCTAAATGCGCAGTAGTGTGAGTCTGCAATGTGTCAATCCTTTTATCTTCCTGTCTGCCTAATTAAGCAATTATCTATGTACTGTATATGATTAATGCATTAGCAATTGCGCCCTCTACTGTGCAGATGCTGAGGCTTTCTTGTTACTCTTAACCTGTTCAGAGATGGATGGTGAATTTTCTTATTAGGCTTTCATTTTATTAGGTTAAACGTTTACCGTAATTTCTCGTCTGTATTGAAATACATATTTATTTATGACTTTTCTGGATAAGTTTAATCTTATATAATGGAGAAATTAATTAAACTGACTAAGACTTCATACCTTAGTTGCGGTTTCTGATAGAAATTTTGAACAGTAGTGTAAGGGATCTTCCACATCATCAATGGGATCTTTTGAGTTACATTGGTGTCAGCCATTTTAAACATTCAGTTCTCCTTTATTTTTGGTATGCTGATCCTATCATGCTTTAGAACAACTACATAAGCAGGGCAATTGGTCACCATGGTCTAGATCAGTTATATTTTATTTGTAGAAATGTATGTGAAATAGTTGCTTTTCCCAGGTGAATTCAGGTTAAAAGGAACCTGTCAGCAGAAATTGACGTAATAAACTACAAACAGTATGTTGGAAAGGACACACGGTACTTTGTCTATAAAAATAGTTTCAAAAAAGTATGTTGTAAAGCAGAGTATTGCCTTCCTGATCTTGTTTCTTCAATCAACCAGAGTAGTGGTATCATCCAAAAAATCAACTCAAACCCCTTAAAGGACATCTACCACCAGTTTATTGATGGTAGACTGTCCCCTTAAGCATGCTTGTTACCTCTAGAAGATGATAGCAATGTCTTTAGTTAGTTCCAGGGCTCCTGGATTCAACAAAAAAATAACTTTATTAAAATATATAAATGAGCCGGAGGCGCTCAGGCTTACGTCACCCGAGCGCCTGATCGCTCTGCTATTTACGAATTAATTACCCCACTCAATATGCACCCCTCTTTCCCAGCCGCTATGCTCAGACAGGTGATGTCAGCTATTTTACTATTCTTTAGGCCCCCTTGGCTACTTAACCGGTTAAGGACCGGGCCCTTTCCCGTTTTTTCATTTCCATTTTTCACTCCCCACCTTCAAAAATCTATAACTTTTTTATTTTTACACGTAAAAAGCTATGTGATGGCTCGTTTTTTGCGTAACAAATTTCACTTCATAGTGATTGCATTTAATATTCCATGCCATGTACTGGGAAGCGGGATAAAAATTCCAAATGCAGTGAAAATGGTGAAAAAACGTATTTGTGTCGTATTCTTGTGGGCTTGGATATTACGGCTTTCACTTTACGCCACAAATGACGCATCTAATTTATTCTTTGGGTCAGTAAGATTACAGGGATACCAAATTTGTATAGGTTTTATAATGTTTTCATACATTTACAAAAATTAAAAAACCTCATGAACAATTCTTGTGCTTATAACTTTCCATACTTCGTTTTCTGGAGTTGAGGGTGGTGTCATCTTCTGCGACTTTTGATGATGTTTTCAATGATATTATTTTTAGGACTGTACGACCTTCTGATCACTTTTTATAGAATTTTTAATTTTTTTTTTAAATAGCAAAAAAGTGCCAGTTTTGACTTTGGATGTGATTTTCCGTTACGGGGTTTAAACGCAGTGAAAAACCATTATTATATTTTGATAGATCAGGCATTTTCGGACGCGGCGATACCTGATGTGTTTATGATTTTTACTGTTATTTATATTTATATCAGTTCTAGGGAAAGGGGGGTGATTTGAATTTTTAGGGTTTTTTTATTTAATTTTTTTTTAACTTTTTTTTTTTATTTTTTTACTATTTTTCAGACTTCCTAGGGACTTTAACCCTAGGTGTCTGATCGTTCATACCATATACTGCATACTACAGTATGGTAGATATGGGGATTTTACTCCTCAATATTACAATGTGCTGTAGCAAATGGTAATGAATGGGTTAACCCGAAGTAGCTTCGGGTCTTTGGGAGACCCGAAGCTACCATGGCGATGGATCGCCGCTCCCTGATGACGTCACGGGGAGTGGCGATCCTCGGGAGTGGCGATCCATCTGTTTGAAGCCGCCGGCAGCTTTGCCGGCGGTGATCAGCAAGAAAACGGTGCCGGCATGGATTGCGGGTGTTACTGGTAAGCCTTTGCTGCAATATGCAGCAGAGACTTACCAGCCATGGAGAGGGCTCGGCCCGCGAGCCCTCTCCATGCATCGGAATGCGACCCCCGCCGCTAATACACGGCGGGCGGTCGTGAACCGGTTAAACCCAAGGGACACCAGGCTGACAAATGCCAACAGATAGTCACTCTCCAGCTTTGCTGGTGGCAAACTTCCGAAATTGGTTCCAGAACCAACCATGGGTTTTAGCATGGTTGTACCCTACAATATGCAGCAGATACCTGAGCCGTTGACAGCTCAGTCCTCTCCATACACCTTTCGAAAAAGTACAGAAAGAAGTTATAGCTCTTATACCTTTTTTGTCATCCCTTATCCTTACTTCTATTGTTCCTTATTACCAGGGGCGGACTGGGAATTTAAAGTGGCCCTGGAAAAAAAAAGTGGCCCCATTTTGTGGGTGGGGTCAAGTAGGCGTGGTCATGCAATGTGGGTGGAGTTCCTAATCTCCACACAAACTATTTATAGGTGGTCTAATTTAGTATATAGCCAACCGGCCCCCCAGTATATATTGGGGCGTCGGAAAGGTGAGTTCATTGTTTATTTTTTTTAGACCGGCCTCACGAGTCCCAAACCGGCCCCACACCAGCCCCAAGCCAGTCGGCCCACCGGGATTTCCCCCAGTGGGTTCAATGGCCAGTCCATCCCTGCTTATTACCGTTTGTACTCTGTAATGTAATATTTTATTTGTATATGTCCCCTATGATTTGTAAAGCGTTACGAATTATGATGGCTCTATATAAATAAAGATCATATAAAGATTTTAAATTATATCAGAATTGTTTTTCTAGGTTCCAGAAAACCAGAGATATTAACTGTGAGAGTTGGGTTGTTAAAATCGTACACCTACATTTCACTTTAAAAGTTGAATCTCCGATTCTCTGGCACCTGGTAAGACAAACCTGTAAAAATGTGTTAGTCCCACCAACACATCCCTATCATCAATAGGAAAACACCAGACAAACCTGGTATCCTTTGAAAGAGGAGATTTTCTTTTTGTATATGACACCAGAATTGTGATTAGGGGTCACTTATCCGAAAGTCATGCTGTTAGAAGCCAAGATGTATTAGATAAGTCCTTATGTATCCGATATATCTTTGGCAGGGAAAGAGTTAAAGCATAAACGGATATTCGAAAAGAATAACACAGTCAATTTTGTTAACAGATACAAAGTGACCGGGGCATTGTATAAAGGAAAGAGCATTGTGGGAGCTGGTGGGATAAACTAGAATGTGAAAATTGGAGAAAAGAGAGATTGCAAAAAAATGTTTGGCTTGAGCTCCTAGTAAAGTGAAAATAAGGATTTGACTGGCGAGTCATAGAAATTAAAAAAAAAAAAACCCTATAATCTACTAAAGATGCCTTACTCTATAAAGCCAGCAGCTTTGTTGGAATGTGGCTTTCACCTCTTAGAACCCTTGCCAACCATGTCTGACGCATGAATTACTGTCCTATGTTTATGTTAAATTCATTCAACGACTTTTCGACTTTGGGCGCTATTTTCGTTAGGGGTGTTAAACGCATTGAACAACCTTTATCATATTTTGATAGAACGGGCATTCGACGCGTCAATACCTATGTGTTATGATTTTTACTGTTTATTATATTTATGTCAGTTCTAGGGAAAGGGTGTGATTTTAAATTTTAGGTTTTTTTATTATAATTTTTTTTTTAAAAAATCTTTTTTTTTTTCTATTTTCAGACTCCCTAGGGTACTTTAACCCTAGATTGCATGATCAATCCTATCATATACTGCCATACTACAGTAATGAAGGGGTTAAAATGAAATGGCCTCAGGTCTTCCGAAGACCCGAGGCTACCATGGAGACGGATCGCTGCTCCCCGATGACGTCACACGCCGCTATCTTTTTGAGGCTGCCGGCAGCTTTGCCGGCAGCCATCGCAGTGATAACACATGCGATCGGTGCTAGCAATATGCAGCAAAGACTTACTGGCTATGGAGAGGGCTCAGCCCGTGAGCCCTCTCCATGCAGCGTGACCCAACTGCCGCCGTGAATACTGGTTAAATAAGGACTTCTTGTTACCCCACCCAAGACTAAACAAAATGGGGAACATTTACTTACCCAGTCCCTGCGCGATCCCCGATCTGGAATGTCCGACAAGGATGAACTTTGCCGCGATTCATGTAAGTGCTTGGCTTGCAAGACAATTCTGAAGTTAAATCCTGTCCGAATCCTTCCGATCGTCTGACGGCCTGCCCCTTGATTTGTTTTGCATTAAAGCTGGCGCAATTGCGACTAAATCTGTTTGCGTGCACCAAAAACCCCTTTTAAATCCCTATCCCAGTGGCGCAAAACAGAAATCGTTGGGATGTCCGACGAAAATGTGGTCCGCGCGACCCTTAGTAAAAGAGCCCCAGTACATTGAAAAGGAGGAAGTAGAGGTGTAAATTAAAGCTGCAGAGCCCCAATACAAAATTTCTAACAGTACCCCCACTATAAAGTATTGTTTATAGTACTAGTCTTCTTATATTGGCACAAAATGAACCCCTAAAATGGACAATGGAGGAGAGGAATCAAGAAAACCAAAGCATGGATGAATGCTATTGGATAGCATTGGGTAGGGTAGTGCTAATTTGTTCAATACCCCAGATGTAGAGATGGTCCTTAATCTACAATATTATTAATTTACACATTTCTATATTAAACGATTGAAGTTCTCCAGCAAATGCTTGTTCTCGATAATTGGCCCAAAAGTTGGTAAATATAAGTGTCTAGGATAATATATACATTATATTTTAGTATGTACATTTACAAAAGCTGAGTAGAATTGACAACCAAAATACACAAGAGAAGAAATATAAAAAATAATGTTTGCTTTGAAGCAAATTCTATATTAACCCCTTAAGGACACAGCTATTTTGTAGCTTAAGGCTCAGCCCCATTTTTTGTATTCTGACTTGCATCGCTTTATATGGTTATAACTTTTGAACTCTGTTACTTATCAAAGCGATTATGAGATTGTACTTCATTTTAGTGGTAAATTTTGGCTAATAAGTTTTGTGTTTATTTGTAAAAAAAAGCCATAAAAACTGATGAATTTTTAGAAAAATTAGCTATTTTCAAAATTCGAAAATCATTGCATTTTCAGGCAGATAGTTTTACCACCTAAATAAGTTACTGAATAACATTTCCCAGAAGTCTGCTTTCCATTTTCATAATTTTTTAAATGTCTGGATAATTTATGTTGTTATTCAGCTTCAAATCGAATATCCGTTTTCTGTATTTTCAGAGTTTACTATTTTGGAGATAATTGCTGTTTTTAATGAAATTTACATATATAACATTAAACCCCCCTATATATCAACCCATTTTCAAATCTGAACCCCTCAAACTATAAGAAACAGCTTTTAGGAAAATTGTTAACTTCTTAAGATCTTCATAGTAATTAAATCAAAATGGAAGTGAAATTTTGAATGACGGTAATACATTCATTTAGCCCTAAAATTTTCACATTTTCAGAAGATAAAAAGTAAAACTCATATTAAAATTTGTTATGCAATTTCTCCAGAAATTGCATAACAGAGATACCATACATGTTGCCGAAAGGAGCTCCCGGCAGCTGCCAGGATTTTAGTTTCCTCATTGCCGCTCTTTTGTGGGCTATAAAATTTAAACTTTTTTGTTCATGGTGCCATATTAGCAATTTTTTTGCGGGATGAGATGCTTTTTCCAGAGTTAGCATTTTGGGTTGGTATCCCCTATTGTTTAAAATTTATGAATTTTTTTTGAGGGATAGAGTAGAATAGCATCAATTCCGTACTGGATTTTTTACTTTTTTTTTGGTGTTCAGCTTATATAGCCTAATCAACATGTTATCTTTATTCTATGGGTCAATACAATTACGGGGATACCATATTTAGATATTTTTTCTTACATTATACTAATTTTGCTAAATAAAACCTAATGTGGGGAAAAAAACGATGCAATACCACATATACTCGAGTATTAGCCAACTCGAGTATAAGCTGAGCCCCCTAATTCTGCCACCAAAAACTGGGAAAAAATATTGACTCGAGTATAAGTCGAGGGTGGGAAATGCATTGGTCACGCCCCCCCCCGTATATAGCCAGCAAGCCCCCCCCACGTAACAGCCAGCCAGCCCCTAGTAGTATACAGCCAGTCAGCCCCCAGTAGTATACAGCCAGCCAGCCCCCATGTAGTGTACAGCCAGCCCCAATGTAGTGTACAGACAGCCCCTAGTAGTATACAGCCAGCCAGCCCATAGTAGTATACAGTAAGCCTGCCCCCAGTAGTATACAGCCAGCCTGCCCCCAGTAGTATTCAGCCAACCAGCCCCTAATAGTATACAGTCAGCCTGCCCCCAGTAGTATACAGCCAGCCTGCCCCCATTAGTATACAGCCAGCCTGCCCCCATGTAGTATACAGCCTGTCCCTAGTAGTATACAGCCAGCCCAGCAAATTAAACGTATATACTCACCCTCTGATGCTCAGCACAGCTCCCCGATGTCGACGCGGCTCCCCGATGTCATAGTATGCACCAGCCGGCCGGAAGATAACTGAGGCGGCATCAGATATACTGGAAGCAGAGTTGCATGAAAGAAAATTTTACTTTGATGCTGGAAATCTTAGAACAGTACAATACAAGGGAAATTATTGTTACTGAGTGACTACAGTGTTCTATGTATTCAGTAGATGTGTCGGGCCATCGGTACAGTAGGAACCAACATCATCATCAGGGAAATCACATAATCTATGCATATATTAAATATCCCTGACTCTAGGTCTTTAAAATTTTTAATGTTATTCATTTAATTTATTTTTCTGTCAGATGGGATTTGAATTCACAACATTGACATTTGTAGGCAATAGTTTTACCAATGAGGTATAGACTTACCTGCTGTCAATGGGAGGATTTTCTCTAAGATCTTCAATAGATTTATACAAGCTTACACAAGCTTAATGGATTTTCTAAGATATATCTCTCAAAATCACTACATTGTCCTTTTTCTTTCATTTTTGTTATATAAAGAATCTAATAAATATAATTGAATTTAGTTCTTAAAAATGTATAAGAATATATCATACATTACAACTTTTACAGTAAAGTCGTAAATTAAAGGAAATCAATCAAGTTAAAAATAAAATAAAAAAACATCTAAATACTTGAGGGCGTGCATAATAAGCAACCCTGAGTGCCAAACATCTTGTCTAGGTGATCAAGGTGTGTCAAACTCAGCGACAGACAGCGCCGGGATGAAGTTGAATTGGGTTGGGACGAGTATTTATAGTTTTTTTTTGTTTTTATGTGGTTGATTTCCTTTAAAGGTTAACGTCTAAAAACTGAAGCTTACCTTGCAAAATGTTCATACAAGAAGCAGTGCATCTGTGCACATTGTGTGTGGATTGGCTGCACAGCATTTCATACTGAAAATCTGAAATTAATGGGGATCCAGATTTTAACACCCAAAAATGACTATTAAATGGGGCCACAATGTCACGGGTGCTCTCTGTGCCCCCTCACGCCAGCAGCGGCAGCTTCACTTACCTAGCCACACTCCAGCGACGGTTTCCTCGCTCCAGCAGGAGCATCCCCCCTCCAAGGGTGTGCACGTGCTGGCCGTCTGAAGTTTGAAGGGCCAGGGCACCGCAATTGTCGCTGGCCACCTGACAACCTAAAATGGCAAGCTTCTTCCTGTGACCCCTGCCGGATCTTTGTGCCTCATAACCTTAGAGAAAGCTTGTTCCTGATTCCCTGTGCTCTTGTTGTGAATTCCCGTTGTGACCCAGGTTCCGTTATTGACTTTGATCCCTTGCTGCCTGTCCTGACCTTCTGCTACAGAAGCTATTTCGCTTTTGTATGATTTTATAATCAATAGGAACAGAGCAGCTAAATCGGCATATATATTGGGGTGGGAAGAGGAGCTCAAAAGGACCTACATAAGCACAGATATCAGTCATCCATAATAGGACACAGTTTTTTGAGGTATGTATGGATTCAGGAGAATTCCTATAAAACTGTTACAAGGTGGTACAATACACCCTCCATACTCAAAAAGAGAGGGTTAACTACCTTCAATCACTGCTGGTGCTGTGGAAGTGGTCAGGGGACATCAGGTCATATACAGTGGTCTTGCCCTTCTATTCAGAATTACTAGGCTATAGTGAGAGACAAAATATTCCAAATCCCGGGGAATCAGTACTTCCGGAGGATAGAGTGGACCAAATCCACAGAATGGAGGAGTTGGCAAGCTGGGAGTCTAGGACACATCACCAATTCGCTTTAATCTTGGGACTATGGAGAAACTTTTCCCAACCCATTGTTTTCAGGGCAGTTGTCCTGTTTAGAGATGAGAAGATGCACCCGAATACCCATTATATCTTTTATGGCAGTGTCTTTATGGTGGTGAGAGGAAGGGCCTGGTTTTTCCTTTGCGTCTTTTATGGCAGTGAGACGAACTCCACTAGTGATTGAGTTTGCATCTGACATTGATGACTCAGTTGTTGTTATGTCGAGGACTATGCTCCCCTCCTGGAGATTACAGATGCCACAGGCGTCATTCAGTACAATTTCCATGAAAATGCTGGTGTGTTAAAGGGGTATTGCAGGAATCAGCATAATTCATATACAAGTGGGCACTCAAAATATAAGCTAATGTGTAATTAGTTGTTATTTTTAAATGTTGCTCCCCTTAGCAGAAAATGCTGGTGACATAGACAGTAATGAAGAATTAAAATGCTACTGGCCCTTTAATCAGTCCGTTAATTTCCTCCGCGCGGTCCGTTGCAGAAAAGAAGATGGCCGCTGGTCACATGTCCACATCACATGTCCTGTACCTGCCTGGGCAGGGTCATGTGATGACCACTACGTTTGGCTGTAGTCGGTTGGTTGCAGTGCATCCAGTATGGTCAGTGTTGTGGTGATGGCAGTTACACATCATTACTATGGTAACAGAGCAAGAAAACCTGTTACATCATCACTGTTAGCAGAGCATAAGTGGTAGGAGGAGTTACTGAGAACTAAAGGATCATGGAACTTGTAGTTTCCAGTGGCGGCCATCTTAGTGATAACTCCACCTACTTTAGAAAGGCCATAAATTTTGTAAATCATAAAATCATATTATTTTAGCTCCGTTTTGTGACTAATGACATTGAGTATTGTTGTATTCATTCATTTATATCATCAAGGGTTTTTGTGTCAGACGTTCATATTCCCGGAATACCCCTTTAAGTCTTTGTCTGTTTCTTTGATTATATTCAATATAGAATTGATAAGATCTAAGTGGAAAATGACCACTGTTCAATGGTTGTCTTTCTATGTCTCCAAAAATAAGGTCTTTGTTCCTGTGTACATTTGCTTTGACCAGCAACATTGAATTTTTTTTTTACTTTTGTTCTTGGATTGATATGCACATTTCGGAACAGAGCACATTTATCTCTGGGACATGGAATCCAACTCCTTACTGAGCAGTTCCATGGCTGGAAATTCCCATCTTTAATGTACTTGCATATAATTGTTTGCACAGATGAATGAGGCACTTCAGGTTTTCTTTACGAGGATGAACTAGACTTGTGCAACTCCACAATTCACTGATATCTAGGCTGATTTATTTAGAATTTTCCATGATGTAACTCAAAGAAGCCATGTGTTTCAGGTGCGCCTTCAAATACATCCACATGTGCATCCCTTATTAACTCTATCTTCTATAGCTACGGGCTGTCCCAAATTGTTCAAAGGCATAGTAATCTTAGTGTATGTAAATTTTTAACTTTGCAGAAACTAATAAAAGTAGCCTTAGAAATTATCTATTTTATTATTCTGGCAATTGGCAAATAATTTTGGTAATCCTAATAGGAACAGGAAAGGTTTATTCTAATTTCATGTCAGACAGTGAGAAAAAAAGTGCATATATGTTTGTTTATATAGTGTATGTAAACTTCTGGTTTCAACATTTGTATAAGATACTGTGCCAAAACCTTATGCTCAGACTCACACTCCATTAACCTGCTCATTTGGCTCGGCAAGATTTTATAGATATGAAATGGTAGAGGACTGATCGACCAGTGTCTTGGGAAATGAGGTGTTACTGCCCAGATCATCAACACAAACATTGAGCAGAGTAACAGCTGTATAGCCACACATATGCAGAATATATAATGGATTGACATTGTCACCAATTTTACATATAAACTAGATGAATATATGTAAAGGGGTATGAATTGAGTAGAATGGGCTATGATGCACTGCATTGTACTGCATTACTGGAAGAAGAAAATTATGAAATTTTTTACTTCAATTTTAAAAAGATGAAGTTCTTTATTCAACCAGCAGAAACAGCTAACTTTCAACTTATGTGGGTGAATAAAGAACCTATCTATTATTACTGTTGTTTTATATATTATTAATATTACCCTAATGTGATGACTCAGCATCACAGTTTATTTGTAATATCAGGAACTCGCCCAAGGTAGTTTTTGTTATTCCCCAATTTCTTCCAGTAGTGAATGCACGGCTGGGCTTACAATGCCCCAGTAGACAGATGAAAAATATACCGTATTTTCCGGACTATAAGGCGCACTTAAAAGCCTTGGATTTCCTTGGAAATCCAAAGTGCGCCTTATAGTCCGGTGCGCCTTATGTATGGCGCTGGGCAGCGGACCATACTTACATAGGTCCCCGCTACCGGAGACCGGAGACAGCAGATCTCCAGCGGGAACTGCAGACCACGCGGCACGAACACGTGTCTGCAGTTCCCGCTGGAGATCTGCTGTCTCGGTAGCGGGGGGCCTATGTAAGTATGGTCCGCTGCCATCCTCCACCTCCCCCTCACCTTCCCCACTCACCTTCCCCGCGTCGCCGCGTCTCTTCTCCGCGTCGCGTCCCGTCGGGTCTCCGCTCCGCCACGGACCTCCGCCACGCCCCCGGACCCCGCGCCTTATAGTCCGATGCGCCCTATATATGGAATTATTACATATATAAGGCGCATCGGACTAATGCGCCTTATATTCCGGTGCGCCTAATGGCCCGGAAAATACGGTAATAAGATAAATAAGGTGTTACAATTTATATATCGTTTAATTTGATATTCCTCTCCTGTCACTACTGACCTAAACGTTTTGGTGGGTGTTAGGTAGGAGCATGTTATACAAGTGTTTCGTCCGCATTTATAACAACCAGTAACTGATAACCAATGTTGGTTTCCATCTTTTTGACGTACACTTGAGAACATGCTCGGGGATAATTGCATCGCCAAGGTGGGTGCTTTTTTTGGCTGTAAAACGCACTCCTGAATTTAATATGGTATACAGTGTTTCATCTGTTTGTAATATTGGAACATGTTTTTTGATAATGGAAACAATGTTGTGAAGTATGAAAAAGTTATCAGAAGAGGGCAAAATAAAAAAAAAGTGGTTGGCTGGCCAGATCAGGTGACCCTGGGATAGACTAGCCGCTGCCCGCGCTGCTCGGATCATTCTCTGTCTGGATGCCGCTAGGGAGAGAGCTGCTGCTGGTCAGGGAAAGCGTTAGGCTGTTCTATTAGCTATGCCTCCTCCTCCTCCCACCCCTCCTCCACCTCCTCCTCCGAACGACCATCCGTGGGCATGGCGCCATCAGTCGGTAGCTCTAGGCACAGCAGCAGTGCCCTCGCTAAGCGACAGCAGGCGGTGCTCAAACTGCTGAGCCTAGGCGATAAAAGGCACACCGCCCAAGAGCTATTACAGGGCATCACGGCGCAGACTGATCTGTGGCTGGCACCACTGAACCTGAAGCCAGGCATGGTTGTGTGTGACAACGGCCGTAACCTATGTTTTAGATGCTATCTAGCTTCATTCTGTCACTCTGTCATGGCCATGCTGTTGCCCATAATTTTGGCATAATGGTGCATTTAAGCAGCCTCAGAGGCATCCATGCATGCTGCCCCTGCTGTTTCCTGTCCATTTCCGTGGTGTTTCCATCCTTTTCTGAGGTTCCCAGGTGTTTGGCCAAGCTTCCCTGTGCAGAGCCTTGGTCCACTTGAAAAATGCTCGAGTCTCCCATTGACTTCAATGGGGCTCGTTACTCGAAACGAGCACTCGAGCATCGGGAAAAGTTCGTCTCGAATAACGAGTACCCGAGCATTTTAGTGCTCGCTCATCTCTAATATGGACCCTTCTGTGTAATGTGTCTGTTTTAATAGAGCATAAGATATGGACAAGTATTGTCTTCATGAGACCACGGATTAATATTTGGAGTTAAAAAAAAACATTGTTAGAAAATATTTACTTACCTGGTCCCTGCGCGATCCCCGAGGTGCGTTGTCTGCCAGAATCCACATCTGCTGCGATTCATGAAGATCGTGCGCCCGAGTTCCTGCATGTGACGCTTCCCCGATCAGGTCCGCCGGAGTTCACCATCTTCCTCCCGGTGCTTGTAAGTGCATATCTTATGACACAAATTGCTTTGTTAAATCCCACGTGTAGCCCGAATCCGTTGGATCGTCCAACGGCCCGCCTCCCGATTTGTGTCGCTGATGCGCCAAAATCCGATCGCTTACGCCAAAAACCCTTTCTAAATGCAGTGCACATCGGAAATCGGTGGGTAAATGAGCCCCAATGTTTCCTTCCTTTACAGTGCATTGAAAACTTGCTGACTTTACTTGAAAAGTGCTGAACTTATTAGATTGTATAAGATTCTTCAGCGGCTTGGAAACATTGGGGCAGATTTATCAAGCTGTCTGAAAGTCAGAATATTTCTAGTTTCCCATGGCAACCAATCACAGCTCCCCTTTAAAATATTCATGAGCACTGGTAAAATGAAAGCTGAGCTATGATTGGTTGCCATTGCTTGCTTGATAAATCTGCCCCACTTTCTAGAGAGTATTTCCCTAAAATAAAAGTCTAAACATATAAATTTTAGAGTTGTCCTCTTATTTTTTTTTTTAGAAACGTCTTCATCACATTAGGGATTATTTACTAAGGGTCCGGTGGACCGCACTTTAGTTGGATATTCCGACGTTATCAGATTTTTGCGATGCAATTAGAAGGGGATTTTGGAGCACACGATTGGATTTTGGCGCAGCGGCACTGGCTTTCATGGGACACAAATCGGGGGGCGGGCCGTTATACGATCGACTGATTCAGACAAACTGAAAATTAAACTTTAAAATTGTGTCTCACACAATGCACTTACATACAACTAGAGGAAGATGGTGAACTACGGCGGACACTTTCAGGAAATCGGGAGTAAGATCTTATTGAATCACGGCACAGTGCATTGTCGTCAGACAATGCACTTTTGGGAAATCCTCCGGACCGAGTAAGTAAATGTACCCCATTATCTTCTCAAGATGCAGAGTGGCACTGCCTATAGCAGGCAAAGGCAAAAGTCCCTCCTAAATATGCAGCAGTACAGGAGCAAAGTAGAAACATAACATGAGTTAATATTAAAATTAATCAGGTAGTAGAATTCATTATACAATTCTACGCAAAAAAACATTGGCCATTCTAAATAATTTTGTACATAATATAAATGTAATAGCCTGTTTATGGAGCAAAGAGTTCCACAAAGCAAAAGAATAAGAGAAGCAGCAGTCAGCTTTGAGTTTTTGCACATTGTCATGTTTGTGCTTTTCTAGTGAATAACGACCTGTGAAAATCTATAAATGACAGTTTTATCCGTAAAGCTTACAAACCAGAAAGTCTGGGTCAAAGACTGCTGTTTTTATGCATTTTTCCCTTGTACAATTGAAAGTACTCTCAACTTATTACAAGCCAATTCCTTCTCCCTACTCCCTGATAAGTGTATAAATCCCTACTATACAGTGTTCTGTAATACCTATTTGTTCTATGGATTTGGTGCATGCAAATCTGGGAGATGGAAAAAGTAGGTTAATGTATTGTGAGCTGCACAGTGTTCTGCGGAGAAATGACATTATTATAGCATATATTGTTATTATGTGTCGATTCCATAACACCCGCATTTATACAGCAGGGGGATTAGAAATCATTCAAAATTGCTATATTTTCTAGCAGTGAATATCTTTTGTGTGACACAATGTCCTTATTTTCTAATGTTACCCTTCCTTAGCAAGTCTGTCTTACAACAGAAATAGCAAAAAACCTGAGAATCTGTCAGAGATTTACAGACCTTTTCTTTGAACCTCTGCTCTTATTGCGCAGCACTTACATAGTTATTAGAAATTCATTTTGAATGGACTGAAGGCTTTCTTTCACATTTCTCCTGCTGGATAAAATAAAAAATACTTGAGATGACAAACATGGTGATGTACACTAGGACAGTTATGCTTGCCGTTATGGAATTGCATTATAAGTACTGTAGTTCCTTTATGCTGTAAAAAATCTTTCATTGAAATCATTCCTTTAGAAGGGGAATTATTCTGATATATCTGTAGAGCTGCAATAAAATCAAGCTTCCAATTAGTGTACTGCAGTGTACTGCACTTGAATCAAGTTTACACAGTGTAGGTGAAAACTTATTTTACTAAATATCTTTATGATTGAGTATCCTATCCTAACTGTAGAGCTCAGTTACACGTGGGAAACAGGCATGTGCGCTCAGTCTACACTAAATGCAATACGTTAGTCTGAACCAATTTCCCTGATCACTCACAGACAACAGTTTATGAGGATCAGTGAAAATAAATACTACATGGATGGAATTTAAATATGATCAAGTTTAGAAAAAAAACAAAAAGTGTACTCACCTTCCGGCGCCCCCCACCTTCCCTGCAGGTCCTCCTCAATCCATTGCAACTCCAGCATCGGCTCCGTGTTCCCTCGCGGTCCGTTGCAGGCATCGTGATGTCAGCCGCACGCTGACATTCTAATGTGTGCGCCGGCATAGGCATACACTATGATGTCAGCGAGCATCTGACGTCATGATGCCTGCGATGGACCGCACGGGAACACTGAGCCGATGCGGGAGTTGCGATGGATTGAAGGGGTGTCGGAAGGTGAGTACGGAAGGTGAGGCTATATACTAGAGAGGGCTGGCAGGCTATATATTACAGGGGGCTGGGAGGCTATATACTGGAGGGGGTAGGGGCTGGTAGGCTATATACTACAGGGGCTGGCTAGCTATATACTGGGGGGCAGGGGCTGGCAGGCTATATACTTGGAGGCTGTGACCAATGCATGCCCTACCCTTGGCTTATACCAGAGTCAATAGATTTTTCCAGTTTTATGTATTAAAATTAAGGGTCTCGGCATACACTCGGGTTGGCTTATACTTGAGTATATATAAGGTAATTAGCATTTTTTTGCTTGAAATAAGTATTTCATTCGCTACCAATGAGCAAAAATACTGTCTCTCAGTGCTGTTAGTTTTTCTTTTAAAAGGTTCTCCTGCTCTGCACTCATTACCTGTATTAATTGTATCTGTATGAACTTGTTTCCTGTACAAAAGACATCAATTACACTACAACCTCTCCACCATAGAGCAGTCTGAGTACACCAGGGACACAAACGTAGACCTGCACAAGGCTTGTATGGGCTACACCAGTGGTCCCCAACCCCCGGGCCGCGGCCCAAGACCACGCTGTGGAGCACCTGGTCCCGGGAATTGACCAAATGAACTCAAAATAAAAAACTGTATATTCACCTCAGACGCTCCTCTTCTCCGCACACCTTCCCAGCAGACAGCGACCATACGGCTGCCAGTGCGCACACACTGTGACACAGCCGATTACGTCATAGTAAGTGCTTAGTGGCAGCGCGTATAGACGTGCTTCTGGCCATCTGCTAGGAAGCCGTGGGGCAAAGTGGAACCTGGAGCTGCGGGAAGAAGGGGAGCATTGGAGGTGAGTATAAAGTTGTTTTTTTTTTTCATTTTAAGGGGGCATTACTGTGGGTTCTGCCCTGTGCACATTAGAAGGGGGCTGCCATAGGAACATTACCAGGGGGGCTCCACTGGGGAAATTAGAAGGGGGGCTGCTATGGGAACATTACTATGGGGCTGCCACAGGGATATTATTAGGGGGCTGCACTGGGGACATTACTATGGGGGCTGGACAGGGGACATTACTGTTGGGGACTGTGCTTTTTTAAGGGGCCCTGATTTAAATATTTTATTAACGAGGGGAGGCTGCTGGACATTTAGTTAATGAGTAGCAGCTGCATTTCCCACACTAGGCTTTTACTCAATAAGTGTCAATAAGTTTTCCAGTTCATTTTGTGCCTCGACTTAAAATTAGGTGGCTCAACTTATTCTCCGGCTGACTTATACTCAAGTATATGTGGTATAAAAATGGGGCTACAGAAAAAAGAGCACTATCAGGAGGGGGGCTACACAAAAGTGGGAACTATAAAGGCCGAATGCAGAAAGGGGCTACAAAAAGGGCCAATAAAAAAGAGCTACAGTAACGAGAGGGGGTTACAAAAAGAGAGCACTATAAACGGGGGGCTACAGAAAATGGGACATTTTAAATTGGGGCTGCGAGAAATTACACATTATATGGGTTAGGTTTAGATATGGAGTATTGGCTGGGCACACAATTTTTTTTTCCAGAGACAATGGTGGTGTGCAGCCGGTCCCTGAATACAAAAAAGTTGGGGACCACTGGGCTACAGGACAATAGGCAAGCAGCTTGGTGAGAAGACAACAACTGTTATAAGAAAATGGAAGAAGCACAAGATAACCTTCAATCTTCCACGGTCTGGCGCTACATGCAAGATCTTACCTTGTGGGGTAAGGATGATTCTGAGAAAGGTCAGAAATCAGCCCAGAGCGACACAGGAGGACATAGTTGATAGCAAAAATTACCTGTGTGTAATTTTCCCATTTAATGTAGCCGTGTCATCCCTTAGAAAGGAGATTACTGTCCTTGGATATGACCACCTCCACGCTCTGGCAGTGGTGGACAGACATGCCCTATTGAGGCATCCAAACACCTGGTGGTTGTATCCAAGGACAACACTCTAGCTTCTACATGTATGGTAAATTATCTTCACACATGTAAATAATTTTAAATAACATGCATTTAAAGAAATGTATGTATATGAAATGTCAAAGCCCAAATGACAATATCCCTTTAAGTTTTTTTATATGTTGTATTGTCTATTTTTTTCAATGAAAAAGATTTAAATTGAAAAAGTAATTCAATTAATTATGTTACTGTTTAACCTGTTTTGGACTGCCCGCTGACTTTAGACGTCAGTGGGCGCAGGTCTGGAGTCTGCAGCAAAAAAATTTTAAAATGACCCCCTGGGGGTTTTTATGACCGCATGGGGGACATATAAAGTAAAAATACCCACACACACAAAAATATTCATAAATATTCATAAAAATCCCCATATAATAAAAAAAATCCCCTGCTACACTACAAAAACCACTACCATAGTCGCTCCATTTGCCCTAGACTATACACATTGGGGCAGATTTATCAAGTGTCTGAAAGTCAGAATATTTCCAGTTGCCCATGGCAACCAATCACAGCTCAGCTTTCATTTTACCAGTGCTCATGAATATTTTAAAGGGGAGCTGTGATTGGTTGCCATGGGCAACTGGAAAGATTCTGATTTTCAGACACTTGATAAATCTGCCCCATTATATATCAAAACTACCCTAACAAAATAGGGAATTCATTAATAATGTTAATTTTTTTTAATGTAAAAAAATATGAACTATTAAAAAGTCTTTTTTAACTAGCTCTATGTATCCCAAAAGAAAACACCTCAAAAATGTTTAAAGTAGCACGTAAAAAAAAGTCATGGCCCTTTTCAGACGCCTCTAAAAATTCGCTAAAAATGCCGGTCACTCGGGGTTAGTATGCCACTTCCATTTATCCTCTTTCCCAAAAAAGATTCCACAATCACAATCAAGCAATTTACTTCATCCGTCTTTTGTTATTACAGATTAATGTGTTAGTTTGTGCTGTACTTTTCCTGGTACTATTATAGTATTCATGTATGTTTGCTTTATTGTAAGGAGCCTGTAATATGAGTAATTTGAAAGAAGGTTTTTGTTGGAAGGTCGCAACAACTTTGCCTCTAGTTCTCAAAAATGAAAAACTCCCATAAACGGTCAATTAATACATTTTATTTAATTTACAACTATGCACAGCTTTTAACATTGCCTTAAAACACATCTACTACCTGGATCAAGGATTGTAAACAAAGCACACTTATATGCTAATGTGTGCCCCCTCTGGCTGGACCTGCTCTTCTTTTAGCTTTTTATGTCCTTGTTTTTAAGGAAAAAAGCTTTTAAAATTATGTAAATTATGCTCCATTAACACACATGGAGCGTGAAGCCATTCAGACTCATTTGCATAATTTTAAAAGCCTTTTTCTTGTTAAAAATAGGTCATAAGAAGCTAAAAGAAGAACAGATCCGGCTAGAGGGGACACACACTAGCATGTAACTGCTTGTTTTACAATCCTGCATCCTAGTGGTAGATGTCCTTGAATTCTCAACTCCTAACTCTTAAAATCTAAGAAGGTTGAAAAGACTCGCATTTATCATGTCCTAGAAAGTGAGTGGTAGGCATCAATAATATGTCATGTCTTTTTTATATAAGGTTGTTTAATATATTATGTTCAAATATCTATTCTATAGCTATATAGTTTTAGTTACCTTGGTTGATATGAAAGTAAGATATTTGATCTGTCGTTTAAAAAGTAATTCCATTTACCTAAGAACGTTCAGTCCAGTCAGTCACTGAATGATCTGTGTAGTCAAAACCATATGGCTGTCATCCATTCATGCTGAAGCTATATTGGGAAATTTCATCATCTGAATACTTAGTCATGATTTGGAAGTATAATCTACAGAGATGAGGGTATAGCAAAGGTGAATTGAAGTTCTCAGACTCTAGGTACTGTGAATAAAATTGATTTGATGAAGGAATGAATTCCTTTGAAAGCTGGTGTGATGTCTATTCCATTTGGAGTTTGGAACTGAATATGAAAACTCACCTCACACAAATTAATTATTGAATTTATTTAAAGGGGTATTCTCATTTCGGCAAATTAATACTATAGTTTGTATGATGAAAAATTATACAACATTCTAATTTACTTTCCGTATCAATTCTTTATGGTTTTCTAGATCTCTGCTTGCTATCATTCTATATAAAGCTTTATGCTTACTTCCATTGAAAAGAAATCTGACCATGGTCACACAGGTGCACGGCTCGTTAGTATCATAGAGTAAGCAGAGCTGTGGGTTATAAGACTTCTATCTATCCACCTTAAATAAACAATGAAGCTTTCTATAGAATGAGAGCAAGCAGAGATCTAGAAAACTATGAGGAATTGATACAGAAAGCATATTGGAAAATTGTACAGCTTTTCATTATACAAAGAAATAACATTAATTTACTGAAATGGTAATTCCCCTTTAAACTCGTTCTCTATTTAAACATGTATTCTCTGATGGTTTATACTCAATACTTTAGGTCCAGTTCACATCTCAGTGTGGTCTTCAGTTATTTTATTCCTTTATTGTGAACACAGAACAAGTATTCCAATTATTCATTAGCTCCTTAATGAACAGAACACCTATTCTGTGTTCAACCACTCCTGGTTTTGGCTCACAATAACTAAAGGAACTGAAGGACCTTACAGAGATGTGGACTGACCCTTAGAGTTATTTATTAGTTATCTGTGTTTTGATAGATGTGATGAGGGCATTAAGAAAGGAAGTTAAACAGGATTTAGTTGAAAAAAAATAAATGAACCAGCATCCGACCCCCACCATATCTGTTTAAAACCTTGTAAAGGAATTAACAACAGCTAAAATCTCCTACGTGTTTCAAATGCACTATGTGCACTTAGTTATACCTCATTAGTCAACCGTTGTTACATCATTCATTCAACTGCTTTCGACCTCATGGCTAAGAGGGATCTACAACATGGACCTTATTACATCTATTGGTGAGCAAGATAAAAACTTTTACACAGTTAAACAGGATTCCCAGCCCCAAACTTTTAACAACTCTTTCACCTGCAGTGAATAGAGTATCCGAAAGCATTCAGAGTCATTAGACGCTAGGCTTCTTTATCTCTAGCTTTCAACAGTATAAGGAGAGAGATGATTTACATGATTTACAGAACTGCTTAAATAGGAAAGAAAAACAGTGGAAAAAGGAGATTACAAGGATATATCTCTTTAATAAAGTGTATTACAAAGTTACTATACTATAATCTGCACTATTAAATCATAAAATTGTATTGGAAGTTTAATTACATTTTAAGAACCATTTACATAAGCTGGCTATAGAAAAAGCCACCCAGAAGTAAAACAAGTTTATTGGTGTTCATTTACAATTTTTATTGTACAGCCTTATGCCTCTTACACACTAGTGAGTGTGATGTGTCCACCAGCCTTGCAGGCTGTGCCGGTTGGAACATCCAGCCCGAATGCTGTCAACCAGAACTGAACGGACATGCTGAGTTCAGTTCCAGTTGCACAGCATTCCGGTTGGACATTTTCAACAACCCTGCAAATGCATGGGGTAGGTAGGCATTCCAAAAGTGTTCCTCTCCATGGCTGGAGCTGTTTAGGGAGTCTGATCACCACTCTAGGATGTCTCCAAGGTAGAAACTTTGATTGCAGCTGAAGGCTGCCTGGAAGGCTAAGAGTTAACTGTTAATACCAATGATATGCTCTGTAATTTCAGTGAGGAAAGAGGGTGCTCTTTGGTCAAGTGCTTGCTAACTCACAAGGGGAAGTTTTTGAAAACCCCTTGTGGGTGGGAGCACAGGGTCTCAGTCAGTCGGAAGTCTGAGTGGAGCACACGGTAAGTGAGAGGAGTCTGTCTAAGCTCAGGAAGAAGCAGTGTCTGAGGCAAGCTGTCCTGACACTAGACCAGAACAGAGGTCCACCATCAGGACGCTGTTCCTACACAAGCAGCCCAGCCTGAGGCTACCTTACCAGGCTGCATGCACACCTTCCTAATGACCTGCTCCTACCAGCTACCTCTGACCAGCTAAACATTTGCTGATGTTAAGGCAGTTGCCTGTTTGCTGAATAAATAACTGTAAGTTATTCTTCACCAACGTGCCTCAGTGCGATCCCTTTGGTCTGGCTATATACCACCAAAGGCACCCCCATTTTCCATCATCAGGGACTCCGTTTACACATCAGGGTTGCCCCAGGGAGAAACTTACTCTGTTAGCCTCTACTTCCATTTTCTTGCATATACCACCTATACAGTCACTCTGGTAGTCAGGAGCCTGGGTTCCTCCAGCAACCCAAAAAAGGTTAGTGGGAGATGTTGCACATTTTAGCCAGAATACACTATGAGTGTGATGCGAGTTGGACACATCACACTTACTAATGTGTAAGGGGCCTTATACATACTGGTGGGGGAATATTGTTGGCAGCATTAAAAATGCTCATCGGATTATCAGCCTATGTAAAAAGGCTTTAAATTCTGAACTAAATCAGAGTTCCAGATTACATTGCTGTAATATATATGTATATATGTACTGTGTGTATATATATATATATATATATATATATATATATATATATATAAAATATGTATGTATATATTGGCTGTAAGTGTGATGTGATACACCAAAAAATATCTCAGCACAAGCAGTGCTTAACTTTTTGTTCTATATTTTGCTCAGAAACATAACAGCGGAACATATTCACTGCAAATGCAAATAACCATTTGTCGCTGTTTTCCCAACAGATCATCTGCAGAATATATCATGTCTTCTTAGATCCATATCTAGAGGGCCAAGTGTTGACCAAATTTAATGTGCATTGTGCAGTTTGAGATTTATGGACTAGGCTCAGATTGCACATGGAGCCATACTGCCTTTGGTTTCTTTATAACATGGTTGTACTTTATAACATTTTCTTGGACTATACACTAATCAACAATTAGTCCTGCATGTCTTTTTTTGTTATCTGAATATGGCAAGAATGTACAAACAACAATATTCATGTATTGCTGTAAGACTTTCTTCAAATTCAGAATCCAAATTACTCACGTGTCTTAAAGGAATTGTCCACTTCAGAAAATAATTGATATGGTCTGTGTAAGAAAAAGTTATACAATTTTCCAATATACTTTCTGTATCGATTCCTCAAGGCTTTCTAGATCTCTGCTTGCTGTCATTCTATTGAAAGCTTCTATGTGTACTTCCAGTGGATAGAAATGTCCATGTGATGGACAAGCAGATGCACGAGCCATTAGTGTCACACGGCTCTGATTAGTCTCCTTGATACTAATGACCCGTGCTCCTGCGTGTCCATCACAAGATCATGGACAGAATTCTATCCCCTGGAAGTAAACATAGAAGCTTTCTATAGCAGGACAGCAAAAAGAGATCTAGAAAACCCTAAGGAATTGATACAGAAATCATACTGGATAATTGGATAACTTTTTTCTTACACAAACCATATCATTTATTTGCTGAAAGTGGACAACCTTTTTCAATTGCTAAGATGTTATAATCTGGAAAAGAATAATTACAAAAAATACCATTTATTTTTCAAGGTGCTATGCATTACTAATATACATTAATCTGCATAGTCAGTTTTGTTCTGATACTAATTTCCTAGTTTTTACTGACAGCTCTGTTATCCTTTTACCTGCGAGTTTAAAATAATCTGTTATATTTTATTTGTCATGAAATACTTATCTTCTTTGATACTAGTGGCTTAAAAATGTCAGATAGGACCCCTTAAATGAACAGTAAAAAAATACTGAAAATCTTCATAAATAGAAATTTTATTTATTTTTTTTTGTATAGTTAAATACATTTTTGGCTATAATGAAATCCTAACCAGAAAGTAACAAAGTAACAAATGCAGGCACTTACGATTATTTTGCCCTCTTCTCCACCTTCACGCCAGTGGGGCATGAAGGAGGCGTGGCCAGTGGAGCGGAGGGCGTGCCCGGCCGACGGTGGGCCATTGCGGGGTGTTACTGTCCCTGCACCTGCGCACTCGCTGCTGCTGTCACTTTTTACTTGTAAAAAGTCGCTGGACGATCCTGGCGCAGAATAAACACTGTGCCGTTCCCTGCCCAATACTGTAGCCTCTTGATGTATCACACTGCGAAACCATTAACATTTAGCATGCAACACAATTCTGTCAAACACTACATGATAAATGTGGCGCATGGCCTGACTGCGCAATGGAATGCCCCTTTCAGTGCAGATTTTGTATGGCATCAGGTATAGAGCAGTTGAACATGCAGTTGAACATGCAAAGTCAGAGACAAAAATTGGTGCAGGGGCTATAATAAATGTGGGCCTCTATGTTAGAGATGCACCAAAAAAACAGTTTGTGCACTCTGTTGGAGCAGTGCAGGGTTTGCCAGATTCATGAAGAACGTTCATCACAAATCCTAAGTCTGGTGCACACTCCAAGGGCAAACTGCACCTATGGCCCATTAAGTAATTTCCTCCTGATAGGCTTATCTGAGATCAATACATGAATATATATAGGGAACCTATATGAGCTGGAAAGAGACACGTTTTGTCTATGAGTCAGATATAAGATGGAGGGGTATCATCACTTCTTATGCCTATTTTTTGGTTCTGTACCACACAAAACCACAACCCAGAAGATGATGAAGATGATGTTTTTATCTGTAAAATGACAAGAAAGGCCTTGCATGATGCTAGGTGGCATCGAACTAATGTTAGAGGCGTTTAAAGTGACAGTTACTCTTCAGCCTCACTATGACTCAATTTAGGCAAATATTTACTCCCTTAACATAACAAGGGAATGCTAAACTATATATTTCATACCCTACCTGGGGGTGCTGCTTAGGGGTGTAAAAGCTGGCAAAAGAGTGCCCTTAAGACTTCTCCACTACATAGTCAGGAAAAAATGTCTATAATAAATTATCAGCTTTTTGCAAGGCTTGTATGCCATTTTAGTGTACAATGAGCCACAATTGTGGTAAGGTTTTTGTTTGTATTTTTTGCTCACATTTAAAAGTCTGTTTTTTAGCATTAGTCATTTTAAAAATTACAGAAAATTTGGTCCATGACCAATCTATCTTTCAGGACTTTATGGGAATGCTCATAATACGAGCTTGAGGTCATGGACAGATGGATACATGACCCTCCATTTTTCATGGGCAGTATTGGCAGCTGATGAGGTAAAAGACATTTCTGATCCAGGGGCTTCACTTTACTTTTCAAGAAAGTGGTACAGAACTAATAATAGATGTATGTTGAAATATTACAAAATACATGAGTTAAAAGGTCAACCCCTTTAAAGTGTTTTTAAGTATTTGAAGCCACTTTCATTTCATTTCATATGTGAATAGTGCAGATGTCAATAGTAGATTTGTATATACTTTAGTATTTATTTTTTGAAGGCTATCCTTACACAGCAGACAGAGGACATGAGGGTATAGTCTAATTCCTGATACATAGATAAGGAAAAACTGTTACAGTTTGTAGTGACTTTATTCCTTACAGAGGTTAATTATCAAGTGGAATATTCTCTAGCTGCTGTCTATGAATGCAGGTAAATTTAGACATGCTGCTATGTGCAGGAATTAAAGGAGAAAGAATATGACAAAGAATTATTGTCCCACAAAGTTTACTATTATCACTAGTATTATTGGTATCCAAAAGAAATTATAATCTATAGTTTACAATTTTAAGGAGAACCTACCAAAAATAAATACTTCATTAAAAATTTAAATTAAAACATATTATCCTTGCCTCTAAAAGGTTCTTTTCAATGGCTGTAAACTTATATGCAACTCACCTGATGTGAGTCCATTGACACTAAGTGAGTCCTGCAGCATAGTACATTTTACTTGCACTGCCCTGCCTCCTTGTTCCTGATTGACAGGTCTCAATACTAGGACATACTGTTGTGTGGAACATTGGGAGAGAGCTGTTACATTATTAGGCACTACATGACATGTGGACAGCATGATGTCATCTAACATCCTGTTACACTTGCAATGTCTACCCCATGTATGTATCTAATCATGTGAAATCACAACATGCCTCTATGGAGGATGGTCAGAAGTAGAAGTCCTTGGAGTCATGCTGTGAAGGTAACTGGGTAAAGAACCGTAGATGACATCACCCTGGTCACAGGATATGCCGAGAATAGGCATGGAAAGAGTAGATGGAAGCGGCTGGCCCTGCACTACATGCCCCCTCTGGCCGCAGGTAATATAAGATAAAGTTGATTTATGGGGAAGCAATTTGTAGCTAAAAGAAGGGTGTCATTTAGTTAGTAGGGCTCTATAGGAACCTGTTACGAGTTGTATTTGTGAAAATGTGGCGACAGGTTCCCTTTAAGTCTAACTTTCAATCACTCACTCTCAAAATCGTTTCTTATCTGAGGTGCAGTGATGCAAACTTCATTGGCGGTATTAATTTTTCTTTCTTGAATACAGAAAATGTATTCAAACTCCAACATGTGTCCAACATGAGCTACTGAATATGTTATATTGTATATTGAATTGAAGTGGTTATACAAAGGTGATAGATGTATCAAGCCCACTATATTCAGCATGTGTATTACAGTAATGACGAATCAAGAAACCCATTACAGGCGGTCCCCGGGTTACATACAAGATAGGTTCCAAAGGTTTGTTCTTAAGTTGAATTTGTATGTAAGTCGAAGCTGTATATTTTATAAGGGTAGATCCAGACCTTTATTTGCCATAGTGGCAATTGAACAAAGGATTATCAATAAAGCTTCATTACAGAAACTTTACAGCTGATCGTTGCAGCCTGGGACTAAACAGTGGGCAGAGGGGTCCATCTTTAACTAGAGGTCGTCTGGTGTCCTTAAGTAGGGGACCTCTTATTTGCCTGAAAACAAAAATTTGAGTCTGCTTTTTTACATGATAGTACAATGATCTCTTATAAAATAAAGCTTACAATAGACAAGTTCCTATGGTAATCAGCACTTTTTAACAATATTATTTCGGTATGGTTCAGCTAAAAAAATTAACGAATATTGGTTCAACAATTAAATTATTTTGTTGTTTTTGTTGGTGGGTATGACTGTTTCAGCTGACAGATTGGCCGCAGGCCGCTCAGCTGCTTAGAGTGGAAGCTCTTTTCCAAGTCAGCCTTAGTAACATATTTTAGTTCTAGTATGTTTTATAAAGGGCAGAAACCAATTTTATTTTATGACTGTATAAAAACTCTCAATAATTATTCCCTGACCTCTTGATACCACAGGCATAAAACTGCATACTTTAGACATCATTTTATTCCTGCTCTTTTCAGAAGATACAGTTACAATTTAAATATCAAAAATCTACTATATTTTATTCCAATGAATTTGAATTTTTGCATTAACATAAAATTTATTGGCTTCTCCTTTGTTATGCACTGAATATATTTTTTAAAATGGTTGTTTTGTACTATATATATATATATATATTTGGCTAAAAGCTTAACATATTAATACATGAGCAAGATAAAGTCTCATATGTCTTGAAAAAAACCAAAGTTATATTTGTTATGATATGTAAAGCTTTTCTAGAGATATAATCATTTAAAGAAGTAGTTGCATAGCAGAATGTCAAAAATTGACTTGGTCATTCTGGCACCAATGACCATCGGTACTGAAGGGGTTAAGTTAATGTCAAACCTTACCTTATTTCTGTATTGTTTAACTTACAAATCTACTTTACAATTCAATATAACTTTATTGATCCCCTGGGGAGTATTATTTTGTACATAGTGTTCCCGCGATTGTTACACAGTTAGAGACAGTTACAAGAGGCGCGTTTCTACATGTTGCTAGTTCCTTGGTTGGGTACAAACATAGTTACAGACCATTACGAAACAGCACACTACAGGTTACATGAACACATTTCATTACATAGGGGGAAGCAATTACGGTACACATATATACCATTCACAATAACACATAGACACAGACTAGACAGACACTTGTAGGGGATACTTCACAAAGGGTGCCGGTGCCAGTGTTGTGGTGAACTAGTGATGTGCTGCTGCTAGTATTGGTTTGGCAGCTGAGACACTGCCCGTGCTCCACCTTTGCCAAGTACTGGCCCTTAAGCTGCCTTGTTGCGGCTGCAACTGGAGCCTTGGTGCAGCATTCCTTCTGACTTGCGGTAAGGCTCTGGTTGTGATCACTTACATTTCAGGTGCTCCAATGAAGCCGCTACTGGTACTCTTTGCTGCCAGGATACGACGCTCTGATGCAACCAGTTGTGCAACATGGAGCCCCTGCTGCTGATGTTACATTTAGTAGGGTGATGGTCCAAGTGGGTGCCGCAGGGCAGGGTGAGTGGTGGGGGCTCAAAAGCCGGAGCCAATGCATAGGCAGCCACCTACAGCTGTGCCATCCTGGCAGTGCATCTTTTCCTGAGTGCTACTACGAGTACATGAGATTTAGAAGGGGGAAGAGGCGATTGAGGAAAGAGTTAATGGTGCTTTTCAGATAACATTTGAAAGACAAGAATTGGACCTGTTCCTATAGATAAAGTCACTTAGTTCCCTTCTGGTTCAATTCTGGTATAATTCTTTTACACTTAAAAATAGCTGCATTTAGAAAAAGATGCACTGGGTATGACCATGGTCAGGTATGACCTGTATTCTGTTATTTATACACCTATCAAATAAAACACAAAAATAAATAAAATCTTTTTGCACTATTCATTTCAGACCTGAATGGCTTAGATGGTGAAAGTGATAAATGCTAGCCAATTGTCTTTTTACCCTTTATTTAAGTTTTCAATTAATATAGCAGTTGGATGTGCAAAATGGAAGGTGATGAAGTAATGAAGAACACAGTCAAATAAGAAATGTGTCTAATGCAAATTATTCCATGGCATGAAAAAAATGTGTCACAGGTTCTCCTGTGACCCATATCCCGGGTTGCAGACACACCTGGATTGTGTCTGCAGCCTCACTTTCAATGGCTCCAGCAGCAGTCCCTGCGGTCCTGCACGCACGTCCACGCCTCCTAGTGCACAAGCCAACAATTGGCACTGACCGTCAGCCTGCCCTGATAAATTGCCAGCCCCTTCCTGTGTCCCCTGCCAGATCTTTGAGCCTTGTGCCTTAGAAAAAGCTTGCTCCCTATGTCCTGTGCGTTCCCGACTTTGCTCCTGTGCTGCCTGTCCTGACCTTCAACTACGTCCCCGACTCTGATCCAGTGCTGCCTGTCCTGACCTTCTGCCTGTCCCTATCTTTGTCTCTGCCTCACAATTCTGCACCTCGCCTTGGCCACCTATGTGGACAAAGTCATGCCTGTGGAGTGACCTGGTGGTACCAGGAGGCAGCAAGTCCAACCAGCTTTGCAAAGGGCTCTGGTGAAAACTGGTCACCACTTAGGCTCTGCTCCCAGGTGTTGGCTTACGTCATTCATACTGAATCTTGACCAAATGTTTCTTTCATGTGAATTGATCTGTCAGATTTCCCAATTCCTTCTATTCTGATGTTGTTGCTGTATCTGACTCCCACCAGTTTTTACTGCATGTGTTTTGGGCAGTTGTGAAGATGTGTTTCGAAGGTATCGTATGTCATCTAAATTGAGCAAACCCAATTTAGTAGTGGAAATTTTGTCATTAAGACTGGGAAGAAGTGTGAACTGTGTGCTTCCCACAACCCCAGTCCCTGCTTACATAAAGGACCTTTGCTAAAACACAGACAACAACTGGGCGGCGATCCCTACCTTGGCAACACGGCAAATCAAGACAAAATGGGTCTAAAGCAAGATGGTGGGGACTTACAAATTTATAAGGCAGAATAATAGTCAAGGTACAGGCAATAGGTCAGGAGCATAACAAAACACTGCAGAGTATCACAGAGTTACCAGAGAAGAGAAGTATTTAGCATGCACCGGTTTATGGGTTAAGCAGCAATGTATGGAAAGACTTGACACTTCCCCAGAAACTGATTGGTGCAGCACTCCAGCACTCTCACCGGACTGTGTGCAAACACATTCTTGGTCGATTAAGTCTGCTGACTGTCAGTCACCCAGCTTTCGACAGAACATTATACCCAGGTGTGGTGCCCTGCCAAGAGAACTTAATCTGCAGAGCAAACTCTTGCAGCAGCTCTGACAGGTGCTTTATAGTATGGTGTAGTATTGCAGAATGCTGTTAGAGGGTGCCTTTAGAAGGTTGGTAAGGATTGTATTTGTTTTAAGAGATTAAATATTTCATACATTTCTACGTAGTGGTACTTCTCCAGCTTAAAATCTTTCTATTGTCTGCAGTAGTGTATGAGAAGTTATTCCCAATACAATACCTTTCTGGATATTGGAAATGGGTTAGTGCTACTAAAGTTGTAGTCTACACCTCCTGATTCATCCACAAGAAAATCCAGCATTGCGTCGGGTAATCTAGAAGGTTTCCTACCTTTCCTATTTAAATGGTCCTTTTAGAGAATTTTTTTTTTATCCAAAAATACCATTTATGCAAATGAACTTCTGATTACACCAAGGAAGTGGCGATTTCTACTGGTGCACCTGTTTCTTTCTTTCTCCACCTTTCTGCAATATATGGTGTTTCCCTTTTCATCTTCCACTGTATCAATTTGGGAAGCAAAGAAAGAATAATAATGGTGTACCAACAGACATGGTCTTGTCTCTGATGCTCCAAGAAGCTCATTTGCATAAATATAAAAGCTGAATTTTCTCTTATATGACAGATCACTGGGAAGCTATAATAGAAAATATAGGTCAGGAAGGTTGCTTAAGTGCTCTTTACAAATCTGAGAAGGAGCTGAAGGGGGCAGACTTCTTTTAATGTTGTATTACAATTTTTTTTCATAGGAGATTGAAATTTTCTTCAGGAGTACTTTTAAAGGCACAAGCTATGCTGGTTTCGGCTTAGTGCTTTACCCAATTACATTGATTGCTGTACAATAATGAATAGTAGATCATCTGCCAATCATTTGCCAGCTTGTGGAGGAATCTGCTACATTTTGAATTCTAAAAGGGTAGAGCCCTTTTATGAGCAGATACTTTGAATAATATACATAGATAGCATTCACGAGGGTAACTTAGGGTAAGTTATATTAAGACAGTAACCTTCTTATAAAGCATAATATACTTATTATATTTTTATGTTATTTTTTAAAAAGATATATAGTTGACTTGTGCCAATTCTAATATCACATGAAGCAGTCAGACACACTGGCAGTTTAATCAAAGTAAGCTTAGCTTTTTCAACTTTGTTTTCAGTGTCCTTTAGACGAAAGAGTCAGATCACGGCACATTTCTGATTAACTTGGGCTGTGACGTTGCCATTAATTGATCGCTGTGATATAATTCCTTGTGCATATAAATTACCTTCATGATTGTTGTCAGTCTGTAACTGAACAGTAAATAGCAAAATCCATCATCAAAAAGATTTTAATCATTTTAAATACCGTCCTCTAAAGACCTTGCACCATAATGGCTTTAGTTCATAATATTTTATACATCTTCTTGGGAAAAAGAACATCATGGGCTTATTTTTAGCACTTTTCAAATTCCTCTTTGTCTCTTTTTTTTTATTTTGCAGAATTTAACTTCGTCGTTCAGCAAAAAAAATAATAGGTTCACTAATGAGCCTCCATCTCCTAGTTACAGAGAGACCTTTAGTTGTATTAAAGCAGTTAAGATAGTTATCGTAATAGAAACTTGGAATTTTTATTTGAAGCAAAAACATGTGTCTATACAGATAACATTTGTCCTTTAGACCTGGGAAGAAAGTAGAATGGACGAAAGGACTATCATTAAACGATTTCCAACAGGATTGTTATGATTGTATTTAATAATCATATCTGAACATACAGGAACATTTACAGAAACTAGTTTACACATAATTTTGCAAAACATAAAGGCATATTAACCATTACTGTGTGAAAAAAATCATAATGGGACTAAATGATACTATACAAAATTTTTAGTATATCTTTATGTTCCCTTTTAAACACAGCATATTATGAGAGTTCCTAAAAAGGCTGCATTACTGCTAAGAGACACAGTCAAACCATACAAATCCTTTTACATAAGGCACTGAGAGGATTACCGCACAGGAATGTACAGGGAGGACATTGTCATCTACCCACAGACCCCACACCTTCAGAAACTTTCCAATAGGTTTGTGCCACTACATGAAGGGGCCATACCTGACCACAGAGCACTAGCTATAGCTGAAAACCAACCTAGGAGAAATGCCAGGTTTACTTAACCTGCCAGGGCAAAATGTGCCACCATGTGAAATATCCCTCCCCCCACTAGATTTACAATATGTTAAAACTAGCCTAGATTTAAAGAGAACTTGTCATCAAGAACAGGCACAATACACCTCCCCCCCCCCTCCCACACACACTGTGCCCTTGTTGAAATGTACAGCACAGTCGTCCCAGATTAAATCTGCCTCCTTCCACCAGTAAAATTGTTTCCCAAACTATTTGTGGCTTTGTTTATAGTGGCTCTGCCCACTGGCACATGGCCCACCATCATGTGGCCTTGCCCATTATGGGGTGCACGAAACGGTGACAAGATCTGCAGTTTACTACACTGTGCTCACTGCTAAATTCACCATGCAGTATAAGGTACAGCATTTTGGTAAGGAAGGGCAGAGGACTTCTTGTCTGCCCATGCCAGGATTTGAAGAGACACTAAGCTGTCAATCAAAAAAAGGAGACCGAGTTTACTGGCTGCTTTGATAAGCATGACTCTATAACAGTCAGAATATGAGACATCTATACTCATTTGCATATCAGAAAAACAGCTGTATTAAAAGAACAGTGCCTCAGTGACAGATAATTTTACGTAATATGGGGAGTACGTTTAAACCTTTAGCAACAGGAATTACTGGAGTGAGGGGTAAAATTCTGGAGACAGGTTTTCTTTCATATATTTTATGTTTACAATACGATAAGTCTAGTCTACTTTTATTAGTTTTTTATGTTTACAATGTGTTAAATGTAGTCTAGTTTGAGTGTTTTGGTGATATAATTACATTATTAGATAAATATTTCAAAAAACGTGGATAGACAATTATACTGACTATGGAAAGTTCTGAGGTTGTACAACTCATCTTCATTAAAGCAGATCTGTCACTTAACTGTGTTAACATATAAAGGTCAACATATTATGATGACAGGTTCAACTAGTTATTATATCGAACGGCTCAAAAAACAGTTAAGAAGAAAAGAATACAGGATTGTTATATCATGATAAGGAATAAATGTCAGTTATAAGGAGAGTTAAATCATTGATCCTGCTAAAACAACCCTTTTACTTGCTCCCAATGAGATAGAGCAGAAAAATGTCTATGTATTACATGACCATTCATATTTTTAAATGGGTTATCCTACATTTCTACATTTTCTTTTCATAGTCGACAGAGGATTTTTGCTTCATGCGGTTACGAAAAGCAAATAGAGTAAAATAGAATTCAAAATGAGCTATCTGTCCCCCCAGGCATTCAGCACTGCATTTCCATCGGTCCTTCTGGTCTCTTTGAACATGCATAGGGTATGTGACAGCTGCAGTCAGTGCTCACATGTAAAACTAGATAGCAGATCTGAGCTAGGAGCCATGATGCCAGTAATAGAACATGATACCTGCAGCAAACACATGCCATATGCTTGTGAATAGAGACTTGGATCCCCATTGGCAAGGCAGCATTGGGTTTTCATGAGAATGGCCAGTTTTCCCAGGGTTTTATTGAAAACTGGACAACACCTTTAACTTTTATTGACTAAAAGAAAAATCAAACTGTTTCCCAGAGTGAAACCTTGCTTAGTTAACGTCTATAGTAATGTACATAAGGACACAGCTGCGCTGGAAATTCATTGTACTGCATTGATTCTGTAAACTCTATAATGCATATTGGGGGCCTTTTAGGCCCCGATGCTTACTTTTTTTCTTTTTTGCTATTATCAGCAAAATTACTTTGTTTAGAATTTTGAAACTCTAGGTATTCCTCAAGTATGTTGTTGTTGGTAATGTCCAATTGTTCATAAAATTATTTTGATAGGAATTTTAGTGTAACAATTCTTTTTTGGGGAAAACCACATTTTAGCCCCTTCTATTTTTATCATTTACTCAGCAGGTGTTTGTGTCTCAAGTTAGTTTATTTGTTGTCAGGGTTGCCATGCCATGTAAGACTGTCATATGATTTTGGGAGGGAGTGATAAGGCCATGACATTATCTCAGGTTCTTCTGAACACAGTAATGAGCCGTGTAGAGTAGAGGACAGTATACACTGTGAGCTAATTGCTGAAGGACCTGTGATGATGTGATGTTGGGAGGAAGTCTGACTCATTTTCAGTCTCTTTGAAAGGCTTGCCAAAGGAATGAAATTTTGTAGCTTACAGTTTCAGGATATTCCAGGAGAAAGAATACAAAAGCATTGTTTCATTTGTCCAAGAAACCTAGAGAGGAAAACTGAGCAATATGGTACCACTTGTGGGAAAAATGTCCTGAAAAGATAACACATGAAAATTGTTTGGAAAACCAATACAATGGAAAAAAAAAATTAGAAAAGAAATGCAGCTACAGCTAGTTTACTCTAGATTTATATACCTTTGTGTGTTTTTTATATCCTTGTTTGAAATTTGGAAAAAAAATGTTTTTTGGTGTTTTCTGAAAACAAAATTATAATTAAAATATTGTGCATGTCTTATTTTGCAATTTTGAAATGAACTTGTAAAAGTTATTTAGGTGAGTTTCTCCATATGAAAGCCCCCATTACGTAAAAGTGTATATTTGTAACGTCACCCATGCTAGGGTTAAAAAAGGGAAGAACTATTGTCCATTGTGCCTCAATAATTTAATAAAATAACAGACACAAGGGCCCCATCATAGTCTATTATAGCCCTTCTGTTCCCATAACAGAGCAGAAAAAATGGAGAATAAGCGCAGATGTGAACCAACCGAACTCTTTTTAATTTTTACTGTTTATTATTCTTATACAGGCTGTCCCCTACTTAAGAACACCCGACTTATAGATGACCCCTAGTTACAAACAGACCTCTAGTAATTGGTAATTTACTGTACTTTAGCTCCAGGCTACAATAATCAGCTATAACAGTTATCACAGATGTCTGTAATGAAGCTTTAGTGTTAATCCTGGTTCTTATGACAATCCTACATTTTTAAAATCAAATTGTCACAGAGACAAAAGAAATCCTGGCTGGGGTTACAATTATAAAATATACAGTTCTGACTTACATACAAATTCAACTTAAGAACAAAGCTACAGAACTTGTACGTAACCCGGGGACTGATTGTACTATAGATAATTGTTCAGTTGAAACTCATTATTTACTGCTTTTACAGTAAAAGGCTCAATTATGCATATGAATGGATTTGTAGTTTGGAATAATCAAAGAAGTGTGGACTGAAGAAAAACTAATATACCTATAATGTTGCACACAGTTCTTAGTGTACAACAGTGAAGACACAGTGATTTATGTAGTCAATTTACAACAACTGAGTGCTTTAACAATGGGTTAAGTGGTTCTAAAATTTGAGAAAGACTTGTATAAAAGCTGAGATAGTTGTGGGTCTCCTCTGAGAGTTCTCTCCCCAAAGAATATTTGAGCTACAGGGAAATTATATTCTACAACTTAGAGCTGAGAGAGGAAGAAGTAGAAGGGAGTTTAATTACACAGACTTTCATCTAAGAACTAACAGTTTGATACATAACCTTTTGGTCGATTTATAGCTAATGTTTTGTCTTGCCTATAAATTAAAGTACAGCACGTATTCATATTTCTGTTTGAAGAACATGGGGAGATGTATTAAATCTGCCGTGCTAGATAAATCATTGTTGCACATTTACAAAGGGCAGTGCGCCACTTTTTCTGTGGGACTTTGCACCTTCATTTAGGTCAGTAGTGTCCTGGAATTAGCTAGGAGTATTCCTGACTAGGGGTTTTAGGAGATTTTCCATCCAACCTGAGATGCTTTCCGTCACGGTGCCAATTCCAGAAATAATAGGCCCTCCTGGATTGCCATCTTTGTGGATGTTAGGGAGCATATAGAAACAGCCTGGCTTGGGATTCTCTGGGATGCAAAGGTTAATCTCTTGGTGTGCCCTAAGACCTCCATCAGAAAATGTTACGTCACCCTGCCTGCAAAATGGGTGTAAAACGTCTTGGCAAATCCACATGTACCTGTAAATCCACAAATCCAAATCCATGTACCTGTACCACAATAACAGCATGTACATAAAATCAAGGGGCCGTCAAACTATATTTTGCTATTCATTTACTGATTGGGGACAATTATCAGGGCCATAACTATCATGCTTGGTTTTGATGGTAGATTTCCTTAAATTATGCCTCATAATGTAGACATACACAATCATCTATAGTACAATAATTCTATGACAGAAGAAGGTGAATATACATTTTAATACATTTTTACATTTTTATACATGAGATTACTTAGTACAACAATGTGATATTATCATAATTCAAGCATGTTTCTGCAAACATCTGAAGCTCTGAACTGTGACCAAATATCGATTCTGACATCTCTGCTATTATTCGCTGCTATGCCTTCTGTAATTTGTAGGCAACATGAAGAGTGCTGTCTTTTATATGCCACAAATTTCTATTGTATTTGCCCTGCTTCTCTTTCAAAGCATGCCTCACTAAACACTTGCTGCTACAGATTTCTAACAATTACGATGGTGCTCTCTCTAGCCCTGTATCTCAAGCCTTTGTGTCTCTCATCTACCGGACAACAAAATGAATGGTCTTTGTCTGTTTTTAGGGCTTTCTATAAAAGACTGTGTTTTCTAAAATGGTGGCAAGGGCCTAAGAAACTTCTACTGCTGTGAACACGTTAAGATTTCTATTTCAAACTGCTTTTCCCAATGCGCACATGTCATTTGCTTTTTCCATTATCCATTCTCTCTTAGGTATAGATGTAACAGATTTCTTACTATAGCCAATTTTTTTGTCCCTATTCAGTTCTATCCATCAAAACTAATTTGCATCATACTTGACCATTCCTTTTCTATCTAATTAACACATTAATGACAAATCTTCATTTATATACATTGTATGTGATCAGTAATAATTCTAGTTTAAAAACTGTTTTTTTTCCGTATTGAGTTGTACTATGTCTGCCTTGTATGCGACATGCAACCTTGATCTTATTACATGTGGCACATTTTTCTGTGATATAGTATAGGGTTATTATGCCTTGTTCATGTGATATGTATAAATTGAAAGATTATATATTAATTGATAAAATGTTGTGTTACCATTGAGGATTTTGTATTACATTTCCTGATATGATATTGATATATTGTTTGCATTCTGTGAATACAATATTTTTTCTTTTGTGGCCAAATTGTGTGCTAAATGTGCACAACCACCACCACCTGAGAGTATTTTGAGAGATTTTAGGTGTTGATACCAATATTTATTTTAATTATATAAAATATTATATATAAAGTTTTTTTATTTGAATAGTATTTTTATTGCTTTGATATACTTATTGGGAAATCAGTCCTTCATATACTATTTAAAAGTATATATGGCTGTTTCTCCTGGCTTCCTGTTCCTGTGGAGCAGTGCAGTCAATGGCTGCTGTAGTCACAAGAGGGAAAATTGGGGGCATGCACATTACTTAAATTTTTTTCTTATAAAATGTCTGACTGGAGTAAGCTTCTGCATAATGATACAACTGCCCCACTCCCTTGTCCCCTTTGGCTAGTTAGGGGCTCCATCAGACACATGACTGTTGACACTTCAATACAAGCTGCAGGGATCATTTTGGTTTATTTTTAATAAAACTATTTATTTAGTCATTTCAAGTGAATATATATAGTCATCATAAACAGTATCGGACTGGTGTACCTTGGGCCCACCAGAGAAAATTTGGGGGGGGGGGGGCCCACCCTTCATGTAATAAGAAAGACTACCAGACTACTCCTAAAAAGTGTAAATCACGTTCTAGCAAACATTAAATACAGAGCCAGAATCAAGGTCTATACATAACTGTAGCATTCAGATAAGGTTGCAGTCAATTATTCTTCCCCACAATGGCAGTGTGAATGCACCCTAACTGTGTCCAATCATCCCTGGGAAAACATCTTATTTTCTTACAGTGTACTGCGGCTGTAGCTCCATGTATGGCTGTGTACTGCGGCTGTAGCTCCATGTATGGCTGTGTACTGCGGCTGTAGCTTCATGTATGGCTGTGTACTCTGGCTGTAGCTCCATGTATGGCTGTGTACTCTGGCTGTAGCTCAATGTATGGCTGTATTTTCCGGCTGTAGCTCCATGTATGGCTGTGTCCTGTGGCTGTAGCTCCATGTATGGCTGTGTACTGGGGCTGTAGCTCCATGTATAGCTGTGTACTGCGACTGTAGCTCCATGTATAGCTGGGTACTGCGGCTGTAGCTCCATGTATGGCTGTGTACTGCGACTGTCGCTCCATGTATGGCTGTGTACTGCGGCTGTAGCTCCATGTATGGCTGTGTACTGCAGCTGTAGCTCCATGTATAGCTGTGTACTGCGGCTGTAGCGCCATGTATAGCTGTGTACTACGGCTGTAGCTCCATGTATGGCTGTGTACTGCGACTGTCGCTCCATGTATGGCTGTGTACTGCGGCTGTAGCTCCATGTATGGCTGTGTACTGCGGCTGTAGCTCCATGTATGGCTGTGTACTGCGGCTGTAGCTCCATGTGTGGCTGTGTACTGCGGCTGTAGCTCCATGTATGACTGTGTACTGTGGCTTTAGCTCCATGTATGACTGTGTACTCCGGCTGTAGCTCCATGTATGGCTGTGTCCTGCGGCTGTGGCTCCATGTAGGACTGTGTACTGTGGCTGTGGCTCCATGTATGACTGTGTACTGCTGCTGTAGTTCCATGTATTCCTTGGAGATTTTGGTCCATATTGACATGATGGCATCACACAGTTGCCGCAGATTTGTCGGCTGCACCTCCATGATGCGAATCTCCTGTTCCACCACATCCCAAAGATGCTCTATTGGATTGAGATCTGGTGACTGTGGAGGCCATTTCAGTACAGTGAACTCATTGTCATGTTCAAGAAACCAGTCTGAGATGATTCCAGCTTTATGACATGGCGCATTATCCTGCTGAAAGTAGCCATCAGATGTTGGGTACATTGTGGTCATAAAGGGATGGACATGGTCAGCAACAATACTCAGGTATGCTCAATTGGTACCAAGGGGCCCAAAGAGTGCCAAGAAAATATTCCCCACACCATGACACCACCACCACCAGCCTGAACCGTTGATACAAGGCAGGATGGATCCATGCGTTCATGTTGTTGACGCCAAATTCTGACCCTACCATCCGAATGTCGCAGCAGAAATCGAGACTCATCAGACCAGGCAACGTTTTTCCAATCTTCTACTGTCCAATTTCAATGAGCTTGTGCAAATTGTAGCCTCAGTTTCCTGTTCTTAGCTGAAAGGAGGGCACCCGGTGTGATCTTCTGCTGCTGTAGCCCATCTGCCTCAAAGTTCGACGTACTGTGCATTCAGAGATGCTCTTCTGCCTACCTTGGTTGTAACGGGTGGTGATTTGAGTCACTGTTGCCTTTCTATCAGCTCGAACAAGTCTGCCCATTCTCCTCTGACCTCTGGTATCAACAAGGCATTTCCGCCCACAGAACTGCCGCTCACTGGATGTTTTTTCTTTTTGGACCATTCTCTGTAAACCCTAGAGATGGTTGTGCGTGAAAATCCCAGTAGATCAGCAGTTTCTGAAATACTCAGACCAGCCCTTCTGGCACCAACAACCATGCCACGTTCAAAGGCACTCAAATCACCTTTCTTCCCCATACTGATGCTCGGTTTGAACTGCAGGAGATTGTCTTGACCATGTCTACATGCCTAAATGCACTGTGATTGGCCGATTAGAAATTAAGTGTTAGCGAGCAGTTGGACAGGTGTACCTAATAAAGTGGCCGGTGAGTGTAAGTCTATATTCTTTCATGAGTACTTGTTCTTTACGAACAAGTGTCTCCTTTCACTGTTACCACCATTATAATTGTAACCTAATATTTATTCATTGTAGTTATAAAGAAACTTGTGCTCCAAGATACCGAAAATAGTTCTTCTTTTATGTATACATAAACTGTATGACTAGAAAACACTAACCTCTCTGATGGTTCTATGCCAATAGTGTTCCTAATGGGCATGTCCACTTCTATCTAGAATCTTACTAGAAATGTTATACTCCCACTAGCTTGTAACAGAGAAGCCTCTGGGGACTGTTGTCATGTGTATTTTCCATTTTCATTCTATTTTCATTCACAAGGTCACTCTACTGTAGGCAATGCCACCTAGAGCCTTAAATGAATAGCTAGTTTGTTGTCATTATAACTGAAACAGAAAATTCTCCAGGAAGAGACGCTTGGGGAAATGTCCAGGAAGCAAAAATCTTTACATTTCAGTTCTCATTCATGCGGATTTTTAATGATATGTCTTGGTGTTACAAAGGGTTGTATTGTACTAAAGACTGGGAACTTCAGTTGGGTTTTAGAGGAAGGTGTTTTTACCATGAGTATAAGACTTGGCTTTGTTATAATGTGATCACTATGTCTCCAGAAATAATGCTTGAATTTCAGTGTTTGACAACTAGCTATATTGGTTATAATTGGGCCCCCCACATTGTCCTTTCCATTCCTTCTTTTAGATTTCCCATACATATGGCAGTCTTTCTAAATTTTAGGTGATGAAAATGAATAGCCTTAAATGAATAAATGTACTACAGGTAACGATTACAATTAGAGGATGCAAATATAATTTGTGAGAGACTCTATAGAAAACTGCCTATAATGATATAACATTAAGGTGGTTAAAACGTAAGGTTACAAGATTAGAAATCAAACTGTTTATTTTCCAGTACAATATTCGCAAATCCAATGAATTAAAAATCTACCATCATATTCATATATGGGCACTGTGACTGTAATCTTCTCATATTAATTATCCATGGCTTCCTTCCTTCTAAAATCAACTTTTAAAATCCTTATGTGCCAGAAGGACTCTGGTTGCTGTAGCTTCATAACCCAGGTGGTTACATTGTGCTGGAGCTCTTCTCGCCCACCCTCCTGCTGCCTAAGCACTAGCCTCCCCCCTCCCCGATTGCTGTAATCTCACGGCAGTAGAGGAAGTTTCAGCACACAGTGGGAGGTAGGAAGTGCTCCTGCACAGTGTGGCTATGAAGCCTATGAAGCTACTACATAAGCTCTTCAGGCTCATTAGCATAATTTTAAAAGTAGATTTTAGAAGGAAGGAGGCCATGGATAACAAGTATTAGATTACCACAGTCACAGTGCCTTGATTTATGAGTAAGTGTCCCTAGATTATCATGCTTGATTTTGATGGTAAATTTCCTTCCTAATCTGCTAAAAACAGAAATATGTTTTAAATTGTGTCAAGGAAAAAGTCTAAAATTCCTTGCATATTATTTATCATGGATTTTAGTGTTGGTCGAATAAAAAAAGTGGGAGTGGATTTGCAGGAAAATGGGATATGCAAATATTTTGGTATATTTCTGTAGACAACTATGGTAATAGATTTATCATGCCTGGTAGATTCTGTTTATTAGTTAATACAGTAGTGAATACATGTGGGCTGTTGGGTTAATCTGTGTCTCTTTCTTCTTTAGCGCAGGTGAAGGGAGCCCATCTATGAGAAGAGTAACCATGATAAGAGAGAAGGGAAGGAGGCAGGCCGTTCGTGGCCCTGCATTTATGTTTAACAACCGAGGACCAAACCTGACTGCAGAGGAAGAGCGCTTTTTGGATGCAGCAGAATATGGGAACATTCCAGTAGTAAGAAAGATGCTGGAGGAGTCGAAGACATTAAATGTCAACTGTGTGGATTACATGGGACAGAATGCCCTACAGTTGGCAGTTGGAAATGAACATTTAGAAGTGACTGAACTTTTACTGAAGAAAGAGAACTTGGCGCGAATTGGTGATGCTTTGCTGCTTGCAATTAGTAAAGGTTATGTTAGGATAGTTGAAGCCATCTTAAATCATTCAGCTTTTGCTGCAAGCAAAAGACTCACCCTTAGCCCATGTGAGCAGGAGCTCCAGGATGATGATTTCTATTCCTATGATGAAGATGGTACTAGGTTCTCCCCAGATATCACACCTATCATCCTTGCTGCACACTGCCAAAAATATGAGGTTGTGCATATGCTATTGATAAAAGGAGCAAAGATAGAACGGCCACATGATTATTTCTGCAAGTGCAATGACTGCATGGAAAAGCAAAAACATGATTCATTCAGCCACTCAAGATCCAGGATAAATGCCTACAAGGGACTGGCCAGTCCTGCCTACCTTTCTCTTTCCAGTGAGGATCCTGTTCACACGGCATTGGAGCTGAGCAACGAATTAGCCAAACTTGCCAATATTGAAAAAGAATTTAAGGTAAACCTTTTGGATCCGTATAAAACAATATTATAAATCAGACAATTTAGTGAGAAACTATGGAGGAGATTTACTAAGCAAAATGTGCCAGAATTGTTTACCAAACATTATCTAAAATGTCACATTTGTTAGATGTTTTAGACAATTTTTAGACACTTGATTTATAAAAAAGTTGCGACATACAGTGTGCCAAAAAATGTGCCAGCGTACCATATTATTGACGCATATGGTATAAATTAAACAAATAGGTGTAGACCAGATAGATTTATCAGCATTAGATACTTTGATAAATCTATCATAGTTTAGATATCTTAATTACATCTAACATTTATATAGTATTTGTTGATCTTAGCCTGTTGTTTTGTTATTGAAAAAATACTGTAGTGGATTTAATAAATCACCACTCCCATATTTCAGAACATTTTCCAGAATTCTGAATTTGTTAATTAGGGAATTTAGATATTTTGAATTTTGAGCCTCTTGATACATCCTGAAAGACGGGAGGGGCGGAGGAACATCACATGCTGGCGCACCATTCACTGGCACATGATGAATTTCCCCTATGTTCGTGTCCATGTAGCCTTATATCTTTAATGCAGGATTTTAATTTAGTTTGAGATTAATCTTATTTTTTTCCTACTTTTATTTTCATAAATATTATATATGAGATTCTAAAACACCCATTGATCAAAGATAAACTGGTAGTGTATTGAATGGTATTTTTTTTAAAATATGTGTATAGTGGTTTGTTTTCATTAAAGTACTAATGGATTCATTAATTAAAATGTCCTCAATTGCACCATTAATCAAAATAAATCAAATAATTCAAAAATTATGGCAGCTTGCATTACATGTTTTGTGTGACAATACAGTTTGTTACATTTGTTGGCTGCTGATACAAGCTATAATTTGTTATATCATATATGATGAAATATACTGTATTGTCTATATTATATTTCTTTTTACCAAGTAGTTTTATAGAAATATTGTTTAATCTGACAATTTAAAATCCAGAAATTCATATCCTAGGCATACTGAGAAAAAATATAATATGTTATGTGATTATATGAAAACCCAAGTGGCATAGAAACACTATACACTGAACACTAGAAACAATTTCTGAAATTATATTTACATAATGTGTGGAGTATCACTTTAATTTCCCATTCAAAATATGTGTCCAACATGCATATATTTGACTGGGTGTTAACTGGGCGTTAAAACATTCTCCCTTTACAATAGATTTTTTTTCTAGACAAATTAAAGATTTCAGGATGTTGTGACATAAAGAGGTTGTCAAGGTACATAATTTTTTTTAGAAATAGGGGAGGGTTGGCTTTAAAACTAATAAATGGTAAATACTAAAAACAACAATAGGTTCGGCGCCAAAATGGGAACAGGGGATGCTAACAATCTGAGTGGTGTCACTGGTATAAATAGTCGGTGACCTGCATCCCAACTATAAAATAGGTTACTTTATAAGGTAACTATGAACAAACATAAAAACAAAAATGTATACCTGCGCCAACCTATATGTACATAACACACCTGCAGCCAAGACAGAATGAGACTATCAATTCCCCCACGGTACTAGCACATGTATGTTGATACCACAAACTCAAAACCAAACTAGTATGGTTGTTTGAGAAGAGAATGTAAGTAATTCACGGCAACCAATAGATGTGTGTAGGTACCTGTAGGTGAACGATCATGTCCAGCTTACTGTTATGTGTGTAGGTACCTGTAGGTGAACGATCATGTCCAGCTTACTGTTTGTGGATACAGCTGTAAATTTAAGAGTTCAGCGGGTGATGGCTCCTTACGTAGGTTTCAATATCCCAGGAGTGATATTACAAGTCGTTCTCCGCTAGAAATCTTACTTGTATACAGCATAGGCAGGTTCGCAGTGATGTTTCCTGTATAGGGCAGCAGAGCCCCAGCCAGTGGCTTCTGCTCCGTTCACAGTTCTGGTACGGTCTGATGGGCGACGTCATCATGCTATGGGGAATCCAGAAGGACAAACTTTCCGACGCGTTTCAGAGACTGTCAGTGTCTCCTTCGTCATTTATAAACGTACCCTGCCTATATTGGTGAGAACTGCTATATGTTAAAATATGGGCCCTTACCTGTTTTTTCATGTCCATTTTTCACTTCCCACCTTCAAAAATCTATAACTTTTTTATTTTTACACGTAAAGAGCTGTGTGACGGCTTGTTTTCTGTGTAACAAATTGCACTTCATAGTGATCATATTAAATATTCCATGCCATGTACTCGGAATATTCAAATGCAGTGAAAATGGTGAAAAAACACATTTGCGTCATTTTCTTGTGGGCTTGGATATTACGTCTTTCACTGAGCGCCCCAAATGACATGTCTACTTTATTCTTTGGGTCGGTATGATACCAAATTTGTATAGGTTTTATAATGTTTTCATACATTTACAAAAATTAAAACCTCCTGTACAAAAATTATTTTTTTGAATTTGCCAACTTCTGGCGCTAATAACTTTTTTATACTTTGATGTACGGAGCTGTGGGTGGTGTAATTTTTTGCGAAATTTGATAATATTTTCAATTATATCATTTTTAGGACTGTACGACCTTTTGATCACTTTTTATAGATTTTTTTATATTTTTCAAAACGGCAAAAAAGTGCCATTTTCGACTTTGGGCGCTATTTTCCATTACGGGGTTAAACGCATTGAAAAACTGTTATCATATTTTGATAGATCGGGCATTTTCGGATGTGTCGATACCTAATGTGTTTACGATTTTTACTGTTTATTTATATTTATGTCAGTTCTAGGGAAAGGGGGGGTGATTTGAAATTTTAGGTTTTTTTATTATAATTTTTTTTTCTTTACTTTTTTTTTATTTTTATTTTTTATATTTTTCAGACTCCCTAGGGTACTTTAACCCTAGGTTGTCTGATCGACCCTATCATATACTGCCATACTACAGTATGGCAGTAAATGGGGATTTTCCTCCTTATTCATTACAATGTGCTATCAGCACATTGTAATGAAGGGGTTAAAACGAAATAGCCTCGGGTCTTCGGAAGACCCGAGGCTACCATGGAGATGGATCACTGCTCCCCGATGACGTCATGGGGAGCGGCGATCCCAGGTAAGATGGTGGCGCACATGCGCCGCTATCTTTTTGAGGCTGCCGGCAGCTTTGCTGGCAGCCATCGCTGTGATAACAACCGCGATCGGTGCTAGCACCGATCACGGATGTTACCGGTAAGCCTTTGCTGCAATATGCAGCAAAGACTTACCGGCTATGGAGAGGGCTCAGCCCGTGAGCCCTCTCCATGCAGCGCGACCCGACTGCCGCCGTGAATACACGGTGGGCGGTCACAAACTGGTTAATTAAGGGAGCGCGTACTAAGTTTAAAATTAATCTTTAATGTTAGTATCAATAAAATATGAATTAAAACATTGTACAGGCGGTCCCCTACTTAAGAACACTCGACTTACATACGACCCATAGTTACAAACGGACCTCTGGATATTGGTCATTTATTGTACTTTAGACCTAGGCTTCAATAATCAGCTATAACAGTTATCACAGGTGTCTGTAATGAAGCTTTAGTGTTAATATTCATTCTTATGACAACCCAACATTTTTAAAATCCAATTGTCACAGAGACCAAAAAAGTTCTGGCTGGGATTACAATGATAAAATATACAGTTCCGACTTACATACAAACTCAACTTAAGAACAAACCTACAGACCCCATCTTGTATGTAACCCGGGGACTGCCTGTATTATAAAGGATCGTTTAAAAAGATTGTTAGTAATTAAAATCAGAGGAGCACTACAATAGACCCAACCCTTATAACAATACCCCTCCTCTCCAGTTGCGTTGTACCTTCTCTATACCAAAGAATTGGGAACCTTCAAAGAGTTCCTGATGGTTGGTTTTGTAATGTTTTGAAAGGGAGTGTCCCTCAAAACCCTTTACTGTATTCCTTCTGTGTTTATTTATGTGCTCTTTTAATGTTCTTTTTGTACGACCTACATAAAGTTTGTTGCAAGGGAATCTTATACAATAAATTACCGCTTTAGTTCGACAATTTATGTGTTTTTTTATTTTGTATTTATTAATATCCATAACTGGTCCGAAAGTTTTAACAGCTTTTTTTTGTTTCTGGTAATCTTACATGTGGTGCATTGCCCACAAGGAAAAAAGCCTTTTTGCAATAAAAAATTATTATTATTGTGGGCATGCATCATAGTAGTCATATTTTTTATAGTAGGTGCTACCAAGGTACCAACATTTCTGGCTTTTCTAAAAATGAATTGTGGTTTATTTGATAGGTTTTGTCCTATAATTTTATCTTGGGATAAGATTCTCCAATGACGATTTACTATACGTTTCAAAATACCACAATCCTGGGTATATTGTGTTATTATAGGGATTGTTATAGTATTTTCTGAATTTTTTTGTAGATTAGATCCCATAGAATTTTCAGTAATTCTGATTTTCCCTCAAGGGTATAGTCTTTTTAGTATTTGTTAGTACGGTATCATCATACCCCTTATCTTTCAATTTTTGTTGTAATATTGAAGCTTCTTTGTCAAAAATTTCAGAATCTGTGCAGTTCCTCCAATGTCGTAGATATTGTCTTTTTGGGTTTGCATCGAGCCATTTAGGAAGGTGCCAGCTGGTTTTTAGAATGAAACTATTGCTGTCGGTTGGCTTGCTTTAGGTCTTAGTATTAATGGTACAGTTTTCAATATACATTGTTAGGTCCAAGAAGTTTAATTTTGACTAAATGTCGGTGTGAACTCTAAGAAGTAATCATTATTATTGATATCATTCAGAAATTCCTGGAGGGACTCTGCTCCCCCGGACCACACAAACAGCATGTCGTCTATGAACCTCCGCCAGAGGACCAGATTCGCAGTGAAGCTCGCCAGTGTGAAAGATGTAGGAGTCTTCCCATCCCCCCACATATAAATTGGCATAGCTTGGTGCGAATCTGGTCCCCATGGCGGTGTCCCACGTCTGTAGATAGAACGAGTCTTCATATTTGAAGTAATTATGGTTTAATATAAACATTATACAGTCACCTATGTATTCAATTTGTTTCTCCACCATTATTCCAGATTTCTTCAGGAAATATTCCGCCATATTGCGTCCCCTAGTGTGTTCAATACTGTGTACAGTGATGTTACGTCTAGGGTACCTATTATGTAGTGTGGGGTACCATTTGATGGTACTTAAAATCTGTAAAATATGTTTTGTGTCTTTTAGATATGCCGGTAGTCTCTGCACATGTGGCTGTAAAAGATTGTCAATGTACTCTGATAGATTTGACGTAAGGCAGTTTATTCCCAATATGATGGGTCTACCTGGGGGTGTTGTTTTGGAAGGTGGTACATCAATGGGATCCTTGGGGTCAGGTTGTTAACATGATATGATTCTTTTTTGTACTGGTCAGTGGGGTCTGATTTTAGTATCCTATATGTACGCTTGTCACTTAATAAGCGCAGGGATTCCTGATGGTAATCTGAGGTGTTTTGTATAACAATACTACCTCCTTTGTCTGCCGGACAAACGACTATATTGTTATTTCTTTGTAAGGAAATGATAGCCTGTTGTTCCTTTCGATTGAGATTACTAGTATACCTAGTTTTGTCTCTCCTTGAATCTTTTACTTTTTGGATGTCACTTATCACTAGGTGTTGAAAGACTCTGAAGGCTTCTGAGTACTCATTTAGTGGATTAAAATTAGATTTCGGTTTTAAGGTTGTTTGGGTTATATCTGATGGATCCACTATTTTTATATTTGTGGTATTCTTCATGAAATGTTTTTTTACAGCTAGATTACGCATTAATTTTTTTGTATGCCTATGAAGGCATCAAATTTATTAAATCGTGTAGTTCGGGCAAATTTTAATCCCTTTTGCAATAAATTGGTTTCCCCTTCAGTCAATGTATATTTACTCTGAGCCTGAGTCATGAGTGTTCTCACCCTTTTGTGTTTTGGCTAATTTATTTATTATTTTCTTTTTGCCGAGTTTCCCTGCCCTCTTTCCATGTCTGTTCTTTTTTGTATTCCAAAAAAGTTTTGGTTGGTTGTGATCTATTTTGTTCTATTTGTGGGGTTGATTGTGTTTTTTTGACTTGCATCCCTACTGTTCTTTTCAGTCCTAAAATTTTTTTGTTTATTTTTACTTCTAGTTTCCATGTTTGTCAAAATCTTCAATTTGTGTCAGTGTATCATCGTTAAATGATCCATTTGAATATGTTCCCCTGTCTGATTGTTTAACTTCCGTTGGTGTATTAATCTGTTCCAGTATTTCAAATCGGTTTGATACATGTATTGTTATAAGGGTTGGCTCTATTGTAGTGCTCCTCTGATTTTAATTACTAACAATCTTTTTAAACGATCCTTTATATACAATGTTTTCATTAATATTTTATTGATATTAACATTAAAGATTAATTTTAAACTTAGTACACGCTCCCATAATTAACAAACACTTACATATTTTAACATAAAGCAGTTCTCACCAATATAGGCAGGGTACGTTTATAAATGGTACAATTCATGTCCAGAAGCGCGATTCCCTGATGAAGGAGACACTTACAGTCTCTGAAACGCGTAGGAAAGTTTGTCCTTCTGGATTCCCCGTAGCGTGGTGACGTCACCCATCGGACCGTACCAGAACTGTGAACGGAGCAAAAGCCACCGGCCGGGGTTCTGCTTCCCTATATAGGAAACATCACTGCAAATCTGCCTATGCTGTATACAAGTAAGATTTCCTTCAGAGAACGACTTGTAACATCACTCCTGGGATATTGAAACCTACGTAAGGAGCCATCACCATGTGAACGCTTGAATTTACAGCTGTATCCACGAACAGTAAGCTGGACATGATCGTTCACCTACAGGTACCTACACACATCTATTGGTTGCCGTGAATTACTTACATTCTCTTCTCAAACAACCATATTAGTTTGGTTTTGAGTTTGTGGTATCAACATACATGTGCTAGTACCGGTGTGGAAATTGAATAGTCTAGTACTGTCTTGCTGCAGAGTGTTATGTACATATAGGTTGGCGCAGGTATACATTTTTGTTTTTATAAGAAATGGTAAATACCTCTCTTTGTGCTATTCTCCAGCTGTGGTGCCACCTGTCACTGCTGGGTCTTTGTGTATATAGGTCAGGCAGTGCCCACCACTAGTTTGAGGCAGTAGCATGCGCATGGCTGTGGTTGGAACAGCACCACCAGTCTCTGTATACAAAGAGACCAGCAGTGACAGGCAGCTGAACAGGTGTGTAAAGAGTGGTAAGTATAAACTTTTTATTGTTTTTAAAGCCCGCCCCCAACCATATCTAGAAAAATGTATATACATGGACAACCCTTTTAAGGCAGGTCAGTAGTTCTCATAAGTATGAGTAGCTATTCATATTAGGACATGATAAGCCACGTAAAATTTAGCATGCAATTGTACTGTATATTTATTTCCGTTAACAGTACTAATAATGCACTTTTAAGAAATATTCTAGATTTTCCTTTTTATATTTGCAAACAATATTTCTTAATTTATTTACTGTGTATACTCGGGTATAAGCCAACCCGAGTATAAGCCGAGATACCTAATGTTAACACAAAAAACTGGGAAAACCTATTGACTCGAGTATAAGCAGATGGTGGGAAATGCACTGGTCACAGCCACCAGCCAGTATATAGCTGGTCAGCACCCTGCCTCCCAGTATACAGCCAGCCCCTGCTCCTCAGTATATAGCCAGCCCCCTGTGTATAGCCTGCCAGTCCATATCCCCCAGTATATGGTCTGCCAGCCCCTTCCCCCAGTATAGTGCTAGCCCCTGTCCCCAGTATACAGCAAGCCCCTGCCCCACAGTATAAAGCCTGATAGCCCCTGCCCCCCAGTATACAGCCAGCTTCAGTCCCCATTATATAGCCTGCAGCCCCTGCCCCCAGTGTATAGCCTGACAGCCCCTGTCACCCAGTATATAGCCTAGCAGCCTCTGCCCCCAGTATATAGTCAGCAGCTCCTGCTCCAGTATATAGCCTGACATCCCCTGTCCCCAGTATAAGGCCAGTCCCTACACCCCAGTATATAGCCTGACAGCCCCTCCCCAGTATATGGCCTGCCAGCTCCTGCCCCCCACAGTATTTAGCCTGCCATCCCCTCCCCAGTATATAACCTGCCAGCCCCTGCCCCCCCCAGTATATAGCCTGCCAGCCTCTGCCCTTAGTATATAGCCAGCAGCCCCTGCTCCAGTATATAGCCTGACATCCCCTGTCCCCAGTATAAGGCCAGTCCCTACACCCCAGTATATAGCCTGACAGCCCCTCCCCAGTATATGGCCTGCCAGCTCCTGCCCCCCACAGTATTTAGCCTGCCATCCCCCGGGCATGCCATGCTTATAAAAAAAAATGACACTGTACTCATCTATCCTATGCCCCCGCAGGTCCTCTTCTAGTTTTGAGTGCTCCGGATCGGTCTTCGGTTCCTCCAGCTCCTTCGGGTCGCGGCTGGCACACACAATGACATCAGACGCTTGCCAACGTCATTGTGTACGGACCTGAAGAGGAGCCAGAGAAACCCTAAGAGGAGCCAGAGGACCCGAAGATGGACCCGAAGCAAAATGAGGACTTGTGGGGGCACATAAAAGGTGAGTACAGTGTTAATTATAAGCTGAGTTAGGGTTTTATATATATATATATACATACAAGGTACTCTTTTTACTTAGAAACCTTGCTCCAACCATATGAACCAGTGTCCTTACCTCTGTCGTATGTCGCTCTTATGTAAGTATGATGTACCCCCTATTCATGTCCTAAGTATCTGTTCAGAAAACTAATAGGATTGTCAGTGCAGGGTTCACCCTGGCTCCCTACCCACTTCTATTAGTAAGAGCATGCAAGGAACCAGGTAGGTGCGCCAAGCCTGCCGCTAACTCTTTTGATGTTGTAGTCATAGCAACCACAGCATATAATTAAGTAAAAATACGGAACTATTCTAATTACCTTTGCTAGTGTTATTGTGAGTTGTCTGTACTATGTCACAAACCCCACACACCAGTGTCTAAACACAGGGTGCACCTATTCTACGGAGTCCTAGGACCTAGGCACCTTTACCACACAGACAATGCACACTGATGATTTACACAGAACGTGCACACACTACATATACTATGTTAAATTGATCTGGTAACATAATCCATTCAGAAACTCAGATTCTTTAAGGCTACATGCAGAGGCTTATTAAAATTAACACTTTAATATACATAAAAATACAATACACTCAATAACGAACTTGTTAGATTACAATAAAAGAGAAAGAAAATAAAAAACAATATACATACAATACATACAAACAGTTATGGGAAAAATGAAACAACATACCCTTACAATCAGATAGCTAGTGGCAAATTGGCTGGAAAGAATTGGACTAGTCTTCTAATGTATAGAGTCCTCAGAACTGAACAAGGCTGTTAGAGTAATCCAAATATAACCAGGCAGAAAGCAATTAATTAAATAAATGTATCGGCCAATAATATAGACACAACCAAATCTTGTAGTATTCACGGAGATCTGATCTGGACCTTTGTGTATCTTTATTTTATACCCTTGTCAATATAGGAGGACTTATAGGTTGTACTTAAATATGTCAAGGTAGACTATCACACAAAAATAGACAAGAACATTGTATAATCATGAAATAACATATCAACCATTTAACTGTCAAATGTGGCCATTTTCTTTACCCCCCCCCCCCCCCCCCGGGGTGTGATATAACTGTGAGGGGGAGTTTCTTATATCAGAGAGGTACTGCCTGAGTCTGGGGTTTTAATAGAACCCCATAATTTTTGATTGGAAGATGGCACAATTGTGCCATTGCTTTTATATCACAACGGTACCTTGAAACCTTTCACCCCATACCAGACTTGGGGTGTATAGCATTACTGGTGTTCTGCAATTGGCTGGGTTCCCCTGCAGCTTTTGATACTCGGGCCATGAGGGTATCTAGATCTTATAACTGTCCTCTGTAACTGGGGACCCATAATTAAGAATTTTGCCCCAGTTATGGACAGCTATGATATTTCTTTCTCTCATAGTTTTTTGGGCATGAAAGCAACACACAGGTCCACTATTCCTTTGATCTCTTTATCCCCAGAGATGAGCTAGCTTGGTGTGAATTTTTGCAGGGTAGAGAAGCTTCCTCCAAGTCTTTGGTCATCAAGGAATCTCCTGGGGTGTTGTAACAGTAATTAACATTTGCTCCTCCAGTCAGTTATAAATTTAAGAAAACGAAAAGAGAAAAAAACAAATGTAGAGTTGATGCAATATTAAAATGTACAGTTGGCGCAATATTATCAAAAAATAGATAAGAATTGCAGAAAAAAATATTCTGTATATAGCCACAGCCGTTATAGCCTGGCCTAAATGTGTAGCACAATATTTAGTTTCCACTGTAAAAGTTATAATTTTTTTCACTTTTTTGTTTAGCCACTCCGGTAAAACAAAAAATACAGTATTCAAATATAGGATCTTGACTAAAATGGAGCCAATAAAAACTCCACGTATCAGAACCATATTTGCTCCCAGATTCCCCCATTTAAAGTTAAATAAAAGTTTCTCAATAATTCCTTTTAACTCATAACGATGGTTTGTAACAAAATAATATACTCAACAAAAATCATTCAAGCCCTCATCATCAACAAAAATCATTCAAGCCCTCATTCAAGCCCTCATCATGAGTATAAATGTATAAAGCTTTAGAAGGTACATAAAGTGCTGGGACATCTTGGCCCAAAACATACTTGTTGTTAACGGGTTAAAAAAATCTTTTAATAGGAATAAAAAAGAAGAGCTGATCTGGAACAATGTATGGCAAAAGGAAATTGACTACAATATTATGAAAAAAATCGCTGTCTAATGTTTAATATGATTACTAGAAACAGAGGCTTGAATCATGGAATAAGGCTAGATTTTCCAACCAGAATGCAAAGTGTCCCTGTAAGCTTCTTGTGCTCACAGCCATCATTGTCTAGAGACAGAGTTTTCTCCACGCAGAAGAAGCTGCTTACTTTAGTACTACGGCGGCTTCCTTTCATCTTCTGGTTCCTTACTTTCACTGCATTATGCCAGTTTATAAAGTGTTTGCAGAGCTAAAACTTTTCCTTCTAATTTGTAAGACTGTTTGTTTTAGTGTCACTTGGGTATGCTAAAAACTACAGAACACCCCAAATATCAACTTTTAATACATGATGTTAAAACTTCCACTGCTTCTAAGGGTTTTACATTACTTATTTATTCCAATATTATCATTTGTCGCATCCCTTTCACTGACCCAAATTCCATATGGATTTATTTGTACTTTTTTAACTGTTTTGTGAAAGCACAAAAGTTATCAGAAAAGTTATCTGTGCTTTCACCTGTACCAAACATAAGTAGAATGGGCAAGATTTATCAGAATTGTCTGAGAGCAGAACTTTTCTAGTTGCCCATGGCAACCAATCAGAGCTTAGCTTTATTTCCCCACAGCTGTTTAGAAAATGAAACACAGTTTTGTAGACCATGTTACTTTATTGTAGATGTAAATATATTATTGTGTATGTACAGTTAATCCTCAACCGCAACCTCCTTTCCATCATTATGAACTTTATTTCCTTATGAAACAAAGAATTTGGAATTTTACTCACTATTTTTCAATGTGCCAGTGCCGGAAGCTTTTCACTCTTATTATTAGTTAAAGCTCTACCCACATGTATCTAACCAAGAAGTTGTGAAAAAATTTAAATGTTTCTTAAATGCCTTGTCAGATATAACATATACAGTAGCATATAATTGTCCTGTATAAAGGTTATGGGGCAGATTTACTTACCCGGTCCATTCGCAATCCGGCGGCGCGTTCTCTGCGGTGGATTCGGGTCCGGCTGGGATTCACTAAGGCAGTTCCTCCGACGTCCACCAGGTGGCGCTGCTGCACTGAAGTTTCCCGGAATGCACTGATCTTCACCAAGCCGGACCGAGTGAAGGTAAGCGCGAGTCCCGCAACACTTTTTTTTTAAATGCAGCGGTTTTTCCGAATCCGTAGAGTTTTCATCGGCCACGCCCCCGATTTCCGTTGCTTGCATGCCAGCGCCGATGCGCCATAATCTGATCGCGTGCGCCAAAATCCCAGGGCAATTCAGGGAAAATCGTCGCAAATCGGAAATATTCGGGTAACACATCGGGAAAACGCGAATCGGGCCCTTAGTAAATGACCCCCTATGTGTATATATTTCAATCCCATTTCAAGTAGGAGTCTAACCCGACCTCTTTGTAAGTCTGTAAAAGGCCTTGGGAGAGAGACTGTGGAGCAAATTAATACAAAGTCCAGTTACAAGACTCTATTATAATTTCAGTTTTCACAGTCCTGCTTCTGCTAACAGCAAACACACAGGGCATCATTAAACAGATTTGCATTGCTTAAATGGAACCTGTCATTAGCAATTGGCCTAATAAACCAGAATATTGTCAATATTCTATATTCTAGTTTTTGTTTCTTTCATGGCTTGGTGTGGTGGCATCATCCTGAAAATCAACTTTCAAGTGAGCTGTAAATTGGTTTTATAAAGTCAAGGAGGTGGAGAATTTAACATTGAAGTCAAGATGTGGAAATCTTGACTGTGATTGAACTCATTCATTGGACTTCGGGAGGTCTGGTTAGTGATGTCTCTGGATGCAGGACCATCAATTACAGTGAAGGGGGCTTCTGGGGTAAGGAGAGCCTGACTTCAGTGTTAAAATCTCTGCCACCTTGACTTTATACAATCAATTTACATCTTACTTCAAAGTAGATTTTTTTTTGGATGATGCCACCACACTGGGTCATGAAAGAAACATGATCTGGAAGCTGTTCAGCTGCTTGACAAATACTGGTAGTGGTTTATTAGGTTAATTTCTGCTGACAGGTTCCCTTTAAACCTACCACAGTGTGTAGCTTTGTATGTTAAAAATTTCAGGTAGACAACTTCTGTTAAAAGTTGGAATGAGGTCTTATGTGCAGACATCTCTAATGGTTAATAAAAATTATTTTGAGTTCATGAAAGTTCTGGGCAGTTTTTTGTGTGGACTCACTGGGGAGATTTATCACTACATATATGTCACTTGTGATATAATGTAACACATCCTAATACCACATATACCCGCTTTTGTGTATTGTGTCTGGATGCATTAGAATCTGAGGGGTGTATTTTAACTTTTGCACTAATTGTATATCTGAAATCCAATGTTGTGGCAGGAAGTAACATCTCTAAATATAATCCAATTTAGAGAAACCAGATAGCAATTGAGCAATTTGTTCATTTCAAACCTGAGCCTGTCAATGATTTGTAATTTTAATTTAATATTAAACCAAATATGTAAACCAGATTGTATTTCACATCAAATGAAATATGTCATAACCTTTTTCCCCACTGTGCGTTGTTTATGCAATTTTAATTGTTCATTTGAATGAAATATGAACAGAATAAATGATGAGCGACAAGTGCTGGAGAATTGATGTGTTTCTGGTAAAGATTGTGTACACTTGTGCCAGAAGAGTTGGTTCCATGCCAGCACAGTCACGCAGAACATAATTACAGCTACTTGAAATTACATCTCCGCTTTTATAGAAAGACAAATTCCATAGCTAAGAGATAAACATATTTAGTAATGTAAATAGAGCTCTTAGATTACTTCAATTCAACCTGAATTCTTCACATTTCCTTTCCAAGCCGAAGGAGTAGAGCAAATGAAATTACAGTCATATTACAATTACTGAAATTCAGAATTATCCTGGGTTTTGGATACACATATAGTCAAAACATCTTCCTAATGGAGAATTCCCCGAGTGTCCTGAGTTTTCCAAGTATCAGGTACCCTCTGCCTACTGTTGTTTATGTACTAAAATGCTGCTTGAGATATTCTCTCTATACTGACGACCTATAAATATTATAATTGACCAATATGATTTTAAGAACCAACACCCCCACCAATCAGCTGATCCCATTTCAATTTTGGCGCTGAGGTATAAGTAAAACTCAATTTTCTGTGTAGTGGCCAGACCAGGGTACTGCAACTCAGCTTCTATTTAAGTTGTGTGTCCTGCTCTATTATCTGTGCTGCTGATACCAGGGGGCAGCCTACAGCACCTTTCTGGTAGGATGCTTGGCCTCAGACCCTTAATGATCTTTTTTTGATCAAATAAAGGTTTATTAACCCCTTAACGCTGAAGCCACTTTTCACCTTCCTGACACGGCCCATTTTTTCAAATCTTCCCTGTGTCACTATAAGTGGTTATAACTTCGAAACGCTTTAACATATCCAAGTGATTTTGAAATAGTTTTCTCGTGACACATTGTACTTCATGTTAGTTACAAAATTTTGGTTGTATGTTTTGCATTTATTTATGAGAAAATCAGATATTTGGTGAAAATTTGGAAAAATTCTCAATTTTCGAAATTCAAAATGTTCTACTTTTTCCACACATGAGTCATAACACCAGAAAACATAATAACTAACATTCACCAAATGTTAATATTTTTTTGTTGACAGTGCTAGTTTAGGGCTTATTTTTTACGTGTTGAGTTGTCCTTTTCAGTGGTACCATTTTGGTGCACATAACTTTTTTTTGATCACTTTTTGGAACATTTTTGTGAAGGGATTTTATGAAAATGTACATTTTTGGCAAGTTTTTGTTATTACGGCGTTCACCGTACGGGTCCAATAATGTTTCTGACTTATTGTACAGATTGTTACGGACGCGGCGATACCAAATATGTGGAGTATTTTGGAAATTCTCAGTTTTTTTCACTTTATTAGATGTGTATAGGGAATGTTTGTGTTTAGGGGGACTTTAAAATTATTTAATTAATTATTTTTATTCAAAAGTGTGTTATTAGTGTTTTTTTACCTTTTTTCTTAACTTTTACAGGTTAGCCTGAACAAGTGATCCATTGATCACTTGTTCAAGCTATTCTTCACCTAATACAGTGTAATACAATACTGCGCATGCTCAGTGTGTCACAGCCGGGTCCTGCCAGAAGGCAGGACCCGGCTCCCGGCAGGAGGATCGCGCAGCCCCGGGCACCGGCAGTCCCGGGGCTGCGATCGGAGCAGCGGAACCCCCCGGTTAGTGCCGCGGGGGGGTGTCTGATTCCAGCTAAATGCCCATGACACGCCACGGTCAGCGGGTGTTAGAGGCAGGTGTCGGCTATAATATATAGCCAACACCCGCAGATTCTGGCGCCGGCTCCGTTCAGGAGCCGGCGCCAGAAGCTTGACATACTATTACTGCATTTTGCGGGAACGCACCTCCCGCCATGCAGTAATAGTACGTCAAATGTCGGGAAGGGATTAAAAAAATGGGCCGTGTCAGGAAGGTGAAAAGCGGCTTCAGCGTTAAGGGGTTAAGGATATGACACTGAATACCAATCTAGGTATTAATGTAAGGTAATAATTAAAACATTTTGTTTAATGAAATATTAGACAAATTTCCAAACTGGGTAAAGACAATTTCTCAGTTGGTGCTTTTCTAACATTACTAACGACATTTTGCTTGCAGGGATATCCTTGTACCCCTTCAAATCAGAGGTAGTCACATGTGCAACAAATCAGAGGTAGTCACATGTCTAAGAAAAATAGAAAAACAGATAAATAAAAACACAATAAATAAAACAATTATATGTATAAACATATACGTAGTGTACCTTAAATAGTGAAGATAATGACACAGAGTAGAAATGTTTAATTATCACTTCATAGAAATTTAAGTACTATGCAGCTATGCACAGCAATGAGTGTGATGGCAGGATTTAACTACCCAGAACCAGAGAAGGAGCAGTTAGAGGCGCATGGATCTTTCTACAAAATATAATAAATATACAATATATATCTAAATATTAGTATTATATCTTAATCTCAGTATTGAAGGGGCTTCCTTCTTTCAGCAAATAATTGTTATGGTTTGTGTAAGGAAAAATCATACAAGTTTCCAATATACTTTCTGTATCAATTCTTCACCATTTCAAGATCTATGATTGCTTCTCTTTTATAGATAGTGTCTATGTTTATTTCCAGTGGATAGAAATCTGTTCATGGTCATGTGATGTCACACAGGTGCAGTAGCCATTCTATGTGGTGGAAGTAAACATAGACATTTTCTATAGCAAAACAACAAGCAGACATCTAGGAAACCATAAGGAATTGATTGGAGTATCAATTATTGGAAAAGTATATTGGAAAATTGTTTGACTTTTCCTTACATAAACCATGTCAGTTATTTGCTGAAAGTGAACAATCCCTTTAAACATCATCCATCTCTCCCGCAAGGAATGTTATTGTCTACATCCCTTGTGTTTTAGGGCAAAAAAGGGCTTAAAAGGATGTCCCAGAAAAAAATTTTGAGGACCAATCCATACAATATGTGATCAATCTAAAATGAGTGCAGGAGCAACACTTGTAATCCCTAGCAGCAGCATCCACCATGTTTGCTTCCTGAATTGTGTAGCAATTGTCCCATATATATATGGGTAAACACCAGAATTCATATACTCTTTACGATCGCGGGTGTTAGAGGCAGGTTTCGGCTATAATATATAGCCGACACCCGCAGCTTGACGTACTATTACTGCATTTTGCGGGAACGCACCTCCCGCCATGCAGTAATAGTACGTCAAATGTCGGGAAGGGGTTAAGATTATAAATATATAATTAAGATTATAAATATAGCTCGATGACAGCAGACACTGATATATTTAGGACTTCAATAAATAAAGCCGGAATAAACAGCCTAAATAAACAGCTTTAATTATTTTTTATGTACACTTTGATCTGTGACATCCCCAACATTGAGTAAATATAGTTAATAAACTTATGCTATGTAATGCTTAGTGCATTTATGTTTTTCAGCCACTTAATTCGTAATTAGCAATTTCCTCTTAATACATGTTTTTCGGAAGCAATTATCTGCTCTCAGTGACTGCGACAATACTTTACAGTTGGATAAAAACACTTATCATCCATTGTGCTTTTGATGCCTACTGCAGAAAAGTCAGAGATTTTCTAGCATGATAAGGTGTCTCCAATGTTTTTTAAACTACCCTCCACTTCTAAAACCTTTTTTTATTTAAAGGAAACCTACCACTAGTTTATAGCCCTTAATGGTGCTGGATATCTCCCAGCCGTGTGAATACCACTATCAGTTTATTAGGAGCTCTGCTTCTGTACTTTAGCTATAAATTAACTTTCATTTTTTTTAAATTAAATGCAAGTGCTCAATGGGTTGTCACCAGAGCACTTCTCCCCTGTCTCCCTGCTCCCTCTGTGTCCTTCCCCGCCTGCTTTAATAAATTAAGAATTCAGGTGATGGTAAACATATTTGATTATTTATAAAATTGACTGGTCCTGTGCTCCCTTGACTTCTATTGGACTATAGCATGGCTCACAGCATAAATATAAAATAAATACTGTTTAGTTTTCAAACTCTTTCTATTGTTTTAATTTTGAAGAACGTCCTTATCTCTTACATCATACTTTTTGCTGCCTGAATGCATAGGGCAGCAACCGGAGCTTTGCTGAGGGATATTGCGGCAGCGGTCTATATATCTCTTGTCGAGTGGTGTCTCGCACCTAACAAATCATATCATAACATTACAAACATTGGACAAGTAACAAAGACAGAAACACTGAGGGACCTAAGGTGGGGGAGTGAGGAGAAGGTAACTAATATTAACCATCTATACATGTTTTAAGAACCGTTTTTTGTTGCATAAAGGGCACTTCTGTTAGAAAGGCAGAGGGTTATAAAAAATGTACATACTAATTACTTTTTGATATGTATTCATGCAAGGGGGGCCACATTTTGAGGAAATTGACCCTCTTTCCCAAATCCCAGTGAACTAGTTCTTCCATGCGATGTAGTTCTTCTACTTATTGCATTTTACTTTTTGATTTTTCACTAAAACCATTTTGGTTTAAATAGTTTTTCCTGGCTTCAGTGATTTTTCACTGATGCTTCACTGAACCATTCTTTTCAGTAGGCTTTTTCACACTTCAGTTTTTTTCCACTTCTCCAATGTTGTCAGCGAACACAAAAAGAACAGGTTCTAAACTGACCACTGATCAGTGAAAAGAAAATTAAGTGTTGTTTTGTAAACCACAACGGAATTTGATGGCGCTATATAAATAAAGATTATTATTATTATTATAAGTGTGAAAAAGCCCATTAAAAAGAATGGTTCAGTAAGGCATCAGTGACAAATCACTGAAGCCAGAAGGAGAAAGCCAGTCTGTACATAAGCCACATTCTTGTGTGATATTGATCTTATTTATAATAATATATTTATAATAGTTTTTATCTAAACGTTAGATTATTTAAGGAGAGGACTGAAAGAGGCTCCCTGAACATTTGATGAAAACCCACTTGACCTCCCACATTTGACTCTTGCAGATACTGTGTGAGTTGTTGGAGTCTGGTTATTGGCAGAGCAGAGAAGTATTAGGCGTGAGTTGAGTCAGGGCATCTGGTTGTTGCCAATGCGTTGAAATATGTGTTTGACTCACATTATATGTAAAGTTAGCAAATGTTAATTCTTTGCTACTTTTTTTGCTGTATTTATATTTTAATGCATTTTATTCATATGATTTGAAGCTGTTATACACTCATGGGATAGAAAAAAGGAACCAGATCTGTCATAAGAATCTAGCTTGTTAACGTATGGTTACAGCAAATTTCATTTTATTATATATAGAGCAAGTCAAGAATAAGGCAATAACTGTGAGCTGCTTTTCCTCTGCACCCACTCCTCCCCGATTGCAGATTTCAGCCTTTGCAAACCTTTGAAATCCGTAGTGAAATCCACAGCAATAACTCAGCTGGATTTTAAGTGTACAGTTTTTTAAGATTTCCTGCACATAACTGAGCCAATAATTGAACTGATAATCACATAATAAATTAACTGATTTCCATCACTTTGGAATCTGTTTTTCACAGATCTTGATAAACTATATTCCATGAATGATCTATGAAAACTGGTTTTGGTTCATGATCTACTTTTTAACGGATCGATCAAAGGATCAATTAAAACAATGGGGCAGATTTACTTACCCGGTCCTGATGCGATCCAGCGGCGCGTTCTTTGTGGAGGATTTGGGTCTTCCAGCGATTAGGTGTCGCTGCTGCGCTGAATTCCGTCGTAGTGCACTGAAGTTCACCGTCCTACGCTGGCTGCAGGTAAGCGCGTGTCAAGCGACACTTTTTTAAAAAAAATACGGTGGTTTTTCCGAATCCGTCGGGTTTTCTTATGGCCACACCCCACGATTTCTGTTGCGTGCATGCCGGCGCCGATGCGACACAATACGATCGCGTACGCCAAAAGCCAGGGGAAATTCAGGGAAAATCGGGGGAAATCAGAAATATTCAGTAACATGACAGAAAAACGCAATTCAGCCCCTTAGTAAATGACCCCCAATGTGCACATGAATCACGGACCACATGTCCATGTGTATGAGGCCTTCAGATTACAAGTATACTTCTATATTAGTTTTAAACTTTTAATAAATATGCCCAATTATATTTTTAGAAGCTCATAGACAAGAAAGACGCAGCACATAAGGGTACAGTAGGTAAAAGTCACTCCTACTCTTTGTATAGGGAAAAAAAGAAACACTCATCAAAGCTGGGTATTTGGCATTGCTTCACTGTGAAAGGACAATCATAACACATATAGGTGAATTTTAATCGAGGAACAAGTTGACAACAGCAGAATGATGTCCTCTTTGGGTCAGATCACATTGGGGTGAAGAGCGTGTTTAAAGATTCTGCATGTTTGTTCTTTATAACTGATACAAAAAAAAATGATGTGTGAACTGTTCCTCACAGAGGAGGGCATTTATTATCGTCTTTTTATTTCCATTGCTGCACCTCTTGTGCCTTATTTATGTTGGTGCGTTTTGGTGGTTTTCCGACACTTACGGCTTGTTAATTTTTTTGGGCTCAAAATTGTGGTGCTGCTTGTGAATTTATTTGTTATGTTTCTGGCGCTTCTAGTTTTCCTTTTGTGGCACAGTTTTTGGCACAAAATTAGAGCAGCTAAAAAGCTGGACTAGGGAGTTCTATTTCACCTTCATGAATGGGGAGACATTTGTAATCCTTTCGGTTTGTGCGCCAAATCATTAATCTCTTGCTCTACACACTTACATACCACTGAAAATTATAGCACGCTTTCTGCACCACCCTGTGCCCAAATTAATAAGTGCCCCCCAGACTGTCTAGTCAAAGCTAAACTATTAGTTACTCTGCCCCTATATTTGTAGTTTACTAAGACATTTTTCGAGGGAGACAGCAAACTCTCCATGGTATCTACTTTTATCTAAAATATCAAATGAAACTGCAGAAAAAAAATCATTGCAACATGCATATTTATCAATCTGTTAATGAAAAATTAGAACATGAGCACATAATTTAGGCAAATCAGCATATTCATGAGTTGTGGAGAATTGTAGAATGCATTGTTAAGTAAAACAAGCAGATTCAATATAGAATACAATATGAGTTGTATATTGAATTACATTGAATTACATATAAGAACACTTTATTTAATTTTGCTTAAGAAATCATCCATTGATACTTATTATTTATATATATATATATATATATATATATATATATATATATATATATATACACTTGCTTTTGCTTTTTCTGCTTCCCTGCCAAGTCTGCAATGTTGAATGGATTGTCCAGGCTTTGGCTGGATTCTCCTGGAATGATAAATGTTGTGTAGGTGGTTGTTTTATATTTTGTTTTCCGACAGAAAAAACTTGTTTTTGTAGCAGACATCAATTACGGACAGATCCTGTAAGCAAAATAATGGCAAGAAATAAAACCCAATACAGTGGTGACTGAATGTATACTTCCTTAAAAAGCTCTATGTGTACCATATTTCTTGGAACTTTCACAACTAGAAATAATGTAATAATTATGTGTAAGTATGTGCATTTTCAGATTTGACTAATAATGCTGTCAAATCAATAGTTAATATCATAGTTAATAGAGTTACATTCAGCAATGAAGTTTTAAAAAAAGCTGTTAATAGTTGCATAAGTCAGGGGAATGCAGTAGCCTGAAACCTTCCCTATAGACATTGTTGATAGCCTTTACTAGACATCAGCAATCTAGTGAATGGAGCAAGAGTTGGCAAGAGATCTGCTGCTACCTTCACTTCACAGATCCATTAGGCTCAAGCCCAACTGCTGTATTACATTACGTGGCTCTTGCAGAAATGTTTATGCCTTCAAGGACCATTCTCTAGCAAAAAACAAAGTTATAAAGTAATTGACTTTATCTCCTCTTTCATGCACTAACCAATTTCTACTCAGATTTTCCTACCCATCCCCTATATATAGCCAGCCAGTCCCCTATTATAAAGCCTGCCAGTCTCAGTATATAGTCAGCCAGTCCCAGTTTAAATCCAGCCAGTCCCCTGTATATAGCCAGCCAGCCCCAGTATATAATCAGCTAACCTCAGTATATAGTCACCCAGTTCCCTATTTTAAAGGCAGCCAGCCCCAATATATAGCCAGCCAGCCCCCTGTGTAAAGCCAGCCAGTCCCCTGTATATAGCCAGCCAGTCCCCTAGTATAAAGCCAGCCAGCCTCAGTATATACCCAGCCAATTTACATGCTATGGAGGAAATATTCAGCATAGAAAAATTGTTGCCATTAGCTTTGGAAAATCACATATACTATAATAGTACTGTAGAATGCAGTGGATTTTTGCCACAGAAAGCAATGCAGAAAATATATCAGCTAATATACAATATTGTGTATCTGGCATTATTGTAATAAATAAGCACAAACTACTGCAGCAATGATATATATCATTATGTTTGTGGCATTGGCAAAAATTGCTGGTTTTGGCTAGAAAATCATCAAAAATGACCATTACATTGAATATAGCTACTGTACCCTTTACACTGCATGGCTACTAATTTCAACTAGCAGATGGAAAAGTGAATAGACTGGCAGATTGTATTTAGCTGTAAGCAAGGGTTGGGCAAGAGGAACAGGTTAATGATGTTCACGACTGGAAAAAAATACAACACCAGATGTGTTGAATGTAGAGAAAAAGGAAGCTGGAAAAGAGGGCAAATGAATTGGCTGGGAGTCAGGATTGTGTTTGATTGCCACAGAGATCTAGCTAAGCTCCCAGTGTACAGTATGTACAGCAATATTGTAAATTCATGCTACACAAAAGTACACAGCGTGGAACTCCTGCAAGCTGGATCAAGGAAAGCATGCATATCATTAAAACATCTGATTGCCTCTGCTAAGAGCTCCAGCAGACTAGCATTTCAATAGGTTAGCATAAATCAAGATAATTTTAGTTACAAAACCTCACCTGGAGTCGAATGCATAGCAGTTACATTATATAATGAAGCATTTCTTTCTACGTACAGTATCTAATCATAGCATCGGCTGTTACTTTTGGTTCCTTGAAAACCAATTTTTTTTTTTTTTAAACCTGGAGAAATGTTGAAATATTTAAAGGGATTCAATAAAATTTACTAACCTACCTAAAGAGGACCTGTTACCTCACCTGACATGCTTTAAAAAATACATGTATCCTTCCATATAAGAAATACACGTATCCTCTTAAAATTGTTATTTTAACACTGTGTTTTGTTGTTTATTCATTATTCCTAAGGCTTCCTTCACATGGTCATATTCAATAATGGTGATTCTGTATTTCATGGAATAAACATTACTGCAGGAAATCGCCATTCTGAAAAAATGCTGCTGTTCAAGTGCAGATCTATCTTATTGATATCAGATATCATAGGTATCATAGAACACAGATATCAGAGATATCGCAGATATCATATATATTTTAGAAAGCAACTTTTCTCTTGTATATGTAAAACAAAATAAAGTGAGTTTATCTCTATGACTCTATGACCTTTTACTGTGAAGAGTTTACTTAGGTAGGTGGCACTTTATCCTTAAATAACCATATGTAGAATAAAAAGAAATTATTATTTTTAAAGAAGAAAAGCCAGAATTTTCTGGAACAGGTTAATGATGACAAGGCTGCTGGGTAACAGCATTACATGATACTGCATTGTAAAAAACAGGATAAGTACGCAGTAGATGGTATCGCTAAAGCTGGGCAGGAATTCTGGTATCAAGAACCCATCAAACTGGTATTGATGGCCTATCCTAAGGACAGGTCATCAATGTACTGGTTCTGGAAAACCATTTTAATTTGTATTTTGGTAATCTTTAAAATGCACTATTATCTCTATTTCTTTAGACTAAAGTATCTTAATATAATCATAATGAAGAATTTACTGTTCAGCAGCAGCTAATAATTGTTTAATCTTATCTGATTGAATAGCAGATATTTTTGCGGAAACAATAAATTAATAAAGATATGATAAATGGATAAAAATTTGCTTCTTCATTTATGGGATTTTGTCATGAGGTGAAAGTCAACCTGTGAGCTCGCTTTTCCACCTAACATTGGCCCCAGCATGTTTAGCTTCAGGTAATGACCACACCTTGGCTTTGTATTGTCAAGAGCTGCAAAAGTTGACATGCTATGTATTTAAAACAGAAGCATAATACACTTCAGGGAGAATAAATTAAGATTGGCGCATTTATCGCCACTCATTAGTTTCCTACCACTAGCGTACCGCAAACTGAATTTAATTAGAGGCTCCAGCTTCCGATTAATTCGGAGGTGTGCTGAGCCAACGGAATGAAATCCCCGTCTGGTCAGACCTGGCAGACATTTTAGATAAAGTATATAAAGTATAACGTAATATAAAGTATACTCGTATATACCTCGAGTATAAGCCAACTGGAGTATAAGCCGAGACCCCTAATTTCAGCACAAAAAAAAAATGGAAAAACCTATTGACTCGAGTATAAGCCGAGGGCGGGAAATGCATTTGTCACAGCCCCAGTATATAGCCAGCCCGCTGTATTATATAGCCTGCCAGCCCCCTGTAGTATAAAGCCAGCAAGCCCCTCATAGTATATAGCCTGACAGCTTCCCGTAGTATATAGCCTGACAGCCCCTCTAGTATATAACCAGCCAGCCCCCTGTAGTATATAGCCAACCAGCCCCCTGTAGAAGATAGCCAGCCCCATGTACAAGATAGCCTGCCAGCCCCCAGTAGAAGATAGTCTGCCCGTAAAAAAATAAACTTGGTACTCACCATTCCGATGGCCCGGGCAGCTCCTCTTCATCTTTATGTGCACTGCAGGACCATGGCATATCCGTGGCCACGCCACTTCTGTCTTCATGCCTGCTGCAGGTCCACGACGGCTCTGCTGCTGACATCACAGAGTGCGCCGGCCAGGCCGTGCGCACAAACCTTCTCAAATTTGGCGACGGTTTGAAGAAAGAAGCGGCCACTGAGCTGACGCAGACCTGCCACGCACATGAAGATGAAAAGGGTCGTAAGAATGGTGAGTTGAGTACCAAGTTTATTTTCTTTTTATATACCCCAGTATAAGCAGAGTGGGGATTTTTACAGGACAAAAATTGTGCTGAAAAATTTGGCTTATACTCGAGTGTATACAGTAGTAAATACTACCCTCTCCTCAAATCTTTCCCCATGAATTGCTGAAAAAGCAACCCAACCATGAATTGCGACTTTTTCAAGCATTCTCCCCAAAAAAGGCGTAATACATTTCCTACTTTATGCTTTATTTGCAGCATATGGATGACATTTGTGTGAATCCCATAATGCTGTTATGGGGAAATTAAAGGGGGCCCACAATTACAGGGGATATGAGACAGTAAGTGGGGGGAGATAGGGGAGATGAGAGGAGCCACAATGATAGGGGTCCACAACATGAGGGGGAGATGTGCGATCCATAATAAGAGGGGGACATAAGAGAAGGCCACAATATGAGGACAGGGGGTCACAATGTGTTGAGGCCACCATATGAGGGGGAGCTGGGGCGGCTCAGATTGCCTTTAATAAGAAGTTCTGCTTTATGGTGGACCTTAAGACATCTTCACAAATTATGGCCATAGGCTGTGTTCACAACATGTTGTTGCATTGGGTATTAAGATGCATTACAAACAAAACAGGAAAAATGTCTGTGTATTTTCCATCATTAATAATGGTGTGTTTTACTCCTCTTCATCTTGATCCCGGTGCTGGTTTAATCTTGACAAGCCTAGATCGCCTGAAAAAAAGACAGAGCATCGGACATTGCATCCTGCACTCCAGGCTGCTTTTTATAAGTCTGCTTCCAGGATATGTCTAGCTCACTGAATTTCAAAATTTTTAAAAAGCATTTAGAACCTGCCGACATTACTTTAAGTTAGTAACTAGCCCTCTGTGACACTACACGTGCTAACAGCTAGTAGTCACTCAGTGACACAGACAATAGTGGTATCTAGTACCTCACAGGTGACACAATACCACACAGAGGACACAATACCACAGATGCACAATACCAATAGAATACAACAGTCACTTACAGTATAAAGTCACCTTAATAACAGTGCCCCTAAATCATATAAATAAATTATAAATTATATAAATTATATAATCTCATGACACAAAGGACCACTCTGCCCTGCACCCCTCCCCCCACCACACACACAGCATGGATATAGAATCCCCAATTCGACTCCTCTTCAGTTATTTTAAAATTTATAATAAAAGCTCCTCTCCCCCCAATTAAATTATATAGAGCTCCAATAGTTTTATTAAAATACGCCCCCTATATCCAGATTCTCCCACATGTTTAACTATATACAGATTGACCACCTTGAAAATTATATTTAAATCGTGTCCCCACTCACTTAAATTACATCCTACATTTATATTATGTAAAGCCCTCTCCCATATTGATATAATGCTTTACCCTCCAGTTATATTATATACAACACACCTTGATTATATAATATGTAGTTAGATTAGTTATAGTAGTAGTTATGTAGTTGATGTAGTTATAGTCACCTCCAGGTTATATAATCTCCAGCTCACCTCTCATATTATATAATATACAGCCCCCATTATTATATAATATGCAACTCCTGTTATGTTATATACAGCACCCCTTATTATACAATATTCAGCTCCCATATTCTATAATATACAACCCCCTTACATAATATGGAGTCCCATTATTATTATTATTATATGATATACAGACCCCCTTTATATTATATACAATCCCCCTTGTTATATAATATGCAGCCCCCTTATTACCGTATATACTCGAGTATAAGCCGACCCGAGTATAAGCCGAGACCCCTAATTTTACCCCCAAAAACTGGAAAAACCTATTGACTCGAGTATAAGCCGAGGGTGTAGTATACAGCCAGCCAGCCCCCTGTAGTATACAGCCAGCCAGCCCCCTGTAGTATACAGCCAGCCTGCACCCTGTAGTATACAGCCAGCCAGCCCCCTGTAGTATACAGCCAGCCTGCCCCCTGTAGCGTACAGCCTGCCCCACATAGTATACGCCCCCCCAAGAGTATACAGCTTGCCCCCAAGTAGTAGACAGCCCCGCCCCCATGTCGTATACAGCTGTCCCCCATGTAGTATACAGCCTGCCCCGCATGTAGTCTACAGCCTGCCCCAATAGTATATACGCCTGTCCCCAATATAGTATACAGCCTGCCCCCATGTAGTATACAGCCTGCCCCCAGTATGCCAATGATAAAAAACCAAACTTAATACTCATCCTCCGACGATACTCACCTCCAGGGGCGGACAGGCCTTAGACCCCCCGGAAAAATCCCGTGGGCCGACTCGTTTGGGGCCGGTCCGGGGCCGGTCCGACACTGGTGGGCCGGTGAAGAAAACAAAAAACCATGACGCACCCTGAGACCGAGGAACTGGAGGCCGGGCTCAGCGCTGGCAAGGGACGTCCCCCGCTGTGCTTGTGTCTCTGATGCCTGTGGTCACGTGACAACGCATCGTGACTTTCCCTTCCCCCGCGCGGGCCGGCATCTCTTCCAGCCCCCTAGTACAGTCAGCTCAACGAGAACCACACATACCCCCCCCCCCCCCCGATCGCCCCCCCCCGCATCGCCCCCCCCTCGTGATCCCCCCCTTCCCCCTGATACAGCCCCCCCCCCCTCTTCCCTGATCACAAGAAGAAAGAAGCCTTCTCTAATGCAGGATGAGACCAGCTTTTGACAAGGAGAAAAGAGCTTACAGGTAAGTGCCTGCATACATGGGACCGTGTGGCTGGTGGATGTTACATGGGACTGTTGGCGGTGGGTTATGTTATCTGGGACCGTGTGGCTGGTGGGTATGTTACATGGACTTGTGTGGCTGGTGGGGATGTTACTGGACTGTATGGCTTGTGGGTATGTTACCTGGGACTGTAATGGCCTTGTGGGTATTTACACATGGGAATGTATGGCTTGGTGTGTATGTTACATGGGCCTGGTATGGCTGGTGGTATGTTCCATGGGACCTTGTGGGCTTGTGGGTTATGTTACAGGGACCGTATGCTGGTGGGTATGTTCATGGACCGTATGGCTGGTGGTGATGTTTTTACATGGGACCAGTATGCTGGTGGGTTTTGTTGACATGGGACCGTCTGGCTGTGGTATGTTTACATGGGACCGTGTGGCTTGTGGGTATGTTACATTGGACCGTAATGGCTGGTGGGTATGTTTACATGGGAACCGGTGGGCTTGTGGGTATGTTACATGGGACCGTTGGCTGGTGGGTAATGTTTAATGGGACCGTAGGCTGGTGGGTATGTTACACATGGGACCGTATGGCTGGTGGTTTTGTTACATGGGACCGTATGGCTGGTTGTATTTTACATGGACCCTGGTGGCTGGTGGGTATGTTACAATGGGACCCGTATGGCTGTGGGGATGTTACAACAATGGGACCGTGGGCTGGGGGATGTTACAGGGGACCGGTATGGCTGGTGGTTAATGTTACCTGGACGTGTGGCTTTGTGGGTATGTTACATGGGACCGTATGGCTGGTTGGTAGGTTACAATGGGACTGTATGGGCTGGTGGGGATGTTACAATGGGAAACCGTATGGCTGGTGGTATGTTACATGGACCGGTGTGGCGGTGGGTTATGTTACATGGGAACCGTGTGGCTGGTGGGTATGTACCTCATGGGACCGGGTTTGCTGTGGGTATTTGCATGGGACTTTTGGCCCGTCCCTGGTGTTATGTGCATGGACTGTTTCTGGTTGGGTAATGTTGCCATGGACGTATGTCTGTGGGTAATGTTACATGGGGAACCGTTTGGCTGTTGGGTTGTTACATGGGAACCGTGTGGCTGGGGTGGTATGTTACCATGGACCGTGTGGCTGGTGGTATGTTACATGGGACCGTGTGCTGGTGGGTAGGTTACATGGACGTGTGGCTGGTGGTTTTACATGGGACCGTGTTTTTCTGGTGGGTAATGTTACATGGGAACGTGTGGCTGGTGGGTAGTTACATGGGACGTGTGGCTGGTGGGTATGTTACATGGGACCCGTGTGGCTGGTGGTATGTTACATGGGACCGTGTGGCTGGTGGGTATGTTACATGGGACCGTATGCTGTGGGTATGTTTACAATGGGTACAGGGTTGGCTGGTGGGTATGTTACAACATGGACTGTTGGCTGGGGGGTATTTGCTGGGACTGTTTGGATGTGGGTTATGTTTGCATGGACTGTTTGGCTGGCTGTAGGTTACATGGGACTGTTTGGCTGGTGTGTATGTTAAACATGGGCTGTAGGCTGGTGGGTATGGTTACATGGGAACTGTATGGCGGTGGGATGTTCATGGACTTTATGGCTGGTGGGTATGATACATGGGCCTGGTTGGCTGGTTGGTATGTTGCATGGGACTGTATGGCTGTTTTGTATGTTACATGGGACTGTTATTGGCTGTGGTGGCTGCGGTGGATGTTACATGGGGACTGCGTGCTGGTGCAGGCTAGTATATGTTACATGGGAACCATGCGTGGCCTGTGCGTCCAGGCTGAATATATGTTACATTGGACTGCTTGGCTGGTGCAGCTGAAGTTCTGTTACATGGGACTGCGGGCTGGGCAGGCTGAAAGTATATGTTTACATGGGACTTGCGTGGCTGGTGCAGGCTGAGTATATGTTACAGGGACGCGTTGCTGTGGTGTATTTTCTGGGACTGGCGTGCTGGCGTGGGCTGCGGTGGATGTTACATGGGACTGCGTGGCTGGTGCAGGCTGAGGTGTATGTTACATGGGTTACTGGGGGCAAGGCGGCTGTATGTAGCGGTGTTGTATAGTAGTTTATAGTTTAGAATAGTTATATTCCTGTACATAGGGGCAGTATTAGAGTAGTTATATACCTGTACATAAGGGGCAGTATTATAGTAGTTATATATACCTGTACATAGGGGCAGTTTTTATAGTAAGATTATTCTATACTGTAGAAGGGGGTAGTATTATCGTAGTTATATGCCGGGACATGGGGAGTATTATAGTAGTTATAAAAAATTCCTGTACATAGGGACAGGTATTATAGTAGTTTATAATTCTTGTACATAGGGGCAGTATATAGTATTTATATTCTTGTCATAGGGGGCAGTATTAATAGTATTTATATTCCTGTAACATAGGGCAGTTTATAGTAATGTTTATATTCCTGTACATAGGGGGAAGTATTATTATTATATTCCTGTACAAGGAGCAGTATTATAGTAAGTTATCATTCCGACAAGGGAGCAGTAGTATAGTAGTTATATTCCTTACTAGGGGCATTATTATGTAGTTATATTCTTGTACATAGGGGCATATTATAGTAGTTATATTCCTTTACATAGGGTCATTATTATAGTAGTTATATTCTTGTACATAGGGGGGGCAGTATTATAGTAGCTATATTCTTGTACTAGGGGGCAGTATTATAGTAGTTATATTCCTTGTACATAGGAGGCATATTATAGTTTTTAAAAAGGTTTATATTCCCTGTACATAGGGGGCAGTATTATAGAGTTATTTCCTGTACAAGGGGCAGTATTATGTACTTATATTCCTGACATAGGGGGCAGTATTATAGTAGTGTTGATTTCTTGTACATAGGGGGCAGTATTAATAGCAGTTATATTCGGTACTGGGGGCAGTATTATAGTAGTTTATATCTTGTACTAGGGGGCAAGTATTATAGTAGTTATAAATTCTTGTATCAAAGGGGCGTATTATAGTATTTTAATCGTTTACATAGGGGGCAGTCTTATAGTAGTTATATTCTTGTACATAGGGGGCAGTAATTGAGAGTAGTTATATACCTGTACAAGGGGGCAGTATTATGTAGTTATAATAGAAAAAAACTAATACTGCCCCCTATGTAAGGTATAATAACTACTATAATACTGCCCCCTATGTACCGATATAACTACTATAATACTGCCCCCTATGTACAAGATATAACTACTTTAATCCTGCCCTTTGTACACGATATAACTACTATAATACTTCCCCCTATGTACATAATATAATTTCTACTATAATATGCCCCATGTCCAGGTATATAACGCTATAATACTGCCCCCCTATTACAAGAATATAACTACTAGATAATACTGCCCCCTATGTACAGGAATATAAGTACTATACATAACTGCCACCTATGTACAGGAATATACTACTATAATACTGCCCCCTATTAACAGGAATATAACTGCTATAATACTGCCTCTCTGTACAAAATATAACTACTATAATCTGCCCCCTATGTAAACAAGAATATAACTACTATAATACTGCCCCTATGTACAAGATATATAACTATATAATAATGCCCTAGGTACAGGAATATAACTAACTAAATACTGCCCCTATGTACAAGACTTAACTACTATAATACTGCCCCCTATGTACAGGAATTAACTACTATAAAACTGCTCCGAGTACAGGAAATAAAACTACTATATACTGCTCCCTAGTACGAATATCCTACTATAATACTTCCCCTATGTACCAGGAATATAACTACTATAATCTGCCCCCTATGTACGGAAATATACTACTATAATACTGCCCCTATGTACAAAGAAAACTACTATAATACTGCCCCTATGTAACAAGAATATACTACTATAATACGCTCCCTATGTACAGAATATAACTACTAATAATCTTTCCCCCTATGTATACAGTACTAAACTACTATACTACTACCCCCTATCTCCAGGTATATAACTACAAAACTGCCCCCTCTGTACAGGTATAAACTACTATAAATACTGCCCCTTATGTACAGGTATAGAACTACTTATAATACTGCCCCCTATGTACAGGAATATCCTATTCTAAACTATAAACTACTATACAACACCGCTACATACAGCCGCCTTGCCCCCAGTAACCCATGTAACATACACCTCAGCCTGCACCAGCCACGCAGTCCCATGTAACATCCACAGCAGCCACGCCAGCCACGCAGTCCCATGAAACATACACCCCAGCCACGCAGTCCCATGTAACATATACTTCAGCCTGCACCACCACCAGTCCCATTTACTATACTTCAGCCCTTCACCAGCCACCAGTCCCATGTAACATATACTTCAGCCTGCACCAGCCACGCAGTCCCATGTAACATATACTTCAGCCTGCACCAGCCACGCAGTCCCATGTAACATATACTTCAGCCCTGCACCAGCCACGCAGTCCCATGTACATCCACCGCAGCCACACCATCCATACAGTCCATGTAACAGACAAACATCCATACAGTCCATGCAACATACCCACCCCAAAGCCAAACAGTCCATGTCTCATACCCACCAGCCATACAGTCCCATGTACAATACCCACCAGCCATACAGTCCCATGTACATACCACCAGCCATAAGTCCCTTACCATACCCACCAGCAAACGTCCCATGTAACTACGACCAGCCAACAGTCCCATGCCATACCCACCCATCCAAAACAGTCCCATGCAACATACCACCAGCCAAACAGTCCCTGTACAAAATTACCCACCATCCACACGGTCCCCATTTAACATACCCACTCAGCCATACGGTCCCATGTACATACCCACCAGTCCCCACATGGGGGGTGGGTCCATGTAACATACCCACCAGCCATCACGTCCCATGTAACATACCCACCATCCACACGGCCCATGTAACATACCCACCGCCACACGGTCCCCATGTCACATACCCACCAAGAAACACGGTCCCCATGTAACATACCCACCAGCCACACTGGTCTCCATGTAAATACCCCCGCACCGGTCCCATGTATCATACCCACCAGCCCACACGGTCCCATGTAACATACCCCAGCACACAACGGTCCCAGTAACATCCCCACCAGCCACACGGTCCCATGTAACATAACCCCCCAGCCATACGGTCCCATGCAACATACCCACCATCCCAACCGTCCCTTCAACAATAACCCACCAGCCAAACAGTCCCATGCAACATTACCCCCAGCACACGGTCCCATGTAACATTACCCACCACCACACGGTCCCATGTAAAATACACACCAGCCAACCGGTCCATGTACACATACCACCCACATACCGGTCCCATGGTAACTCCCCACCAAAGCCCTACAGCCACTGTAACACCCACCAGCATACGAGTCCACTGTAACATACCACAAGCCACACGGACCAGTGAACATACCCCCAGCACATACGGTCCATGTAACATACCCCACCAGCCACACCGGTTGTCAATGTAACATCCCCCAGCCCTCCATAACAGTACCCAACCGGTCCCAGTAACATCCCATCCAGTCCATACGTGTCCCATGTATAACAATACCCACCAGCCATACGGTTCCCATGTAACACCCACAGCCTACGGTCCCAGTGTAAATACCCCCAGCCATACGGTCCCATGTACTACCACCACCATAGCCATACATACCAAAGCCACAGTCCGAAATACACACAGCTCTCCATGTAACATACCACCAATCCTACGGTCCAACTGTAACATACCCCACCCCAGTCCATCTACAAACCCAGGTCATGGTACCATGTAACAAACCCACCACACCCTATACGGTCCCATGTAAACATCCCCACAGCCATACGGTCCCATGAACATACCCACCAGCCTACGTCCCATGTAAATACCCACACAACCCACACTGGGTCCCATGTAACATACCCACCAGCCATACAGTCCCATGTAACATACCCACAAGCCTACATGTCCCAGACATACCCACAAGCCACCTCATCCCCTGTAACCAACCCACAAGCCATACAGTCCCATGTAACATCAACCCCACTCAGCCACACAGTCCATGTAACATACCCACCAGCAACACGGCGTCAACAGTAACATCGCAGAACCACCACAAACAGTCCCATGTAACATACCACAGCAACAGGTCCATGTATGCAGGCCACTTACCGGTAAGCTCTTTCTCATTGTCAAAGTTGGCTTTCACCTTGCTAGATGAAGGCTTACTACTTGTGATCCAGGGAAGAGGGGGGCTATGGGGGTCGGAGCTTAATGCGGAGGGGGAGGGGCGGGGGTGATTCACGAGGGGCGGGGGCCGATCGCGGTGGGGGGGCGATCGCGGGGGGGGGGGGGCTGTGTGGTCCTCGTGAGAGCTGAACTGTATCTAGTGGAAGAGTATTGCGGCCCGCGGGGGTGAAGTCACGATGCCGTGTACGTGACACAGGCATCGAGGACACAAGCACAGCAGGGGGAAGTCCCTGCAGCGCTGCGCCCAGGCTACAGTTCCTACGGTCTTCGGGTGCGTTATGTTTTTTTTTTTTTCTTACCGGCCCCACCAGTGTCAGACCGGCCCCGGACCGGCCCCAAACGTCGTCGGCCCACCGGGATTTTTCCCGGTGGTTCTAATGGCCTGTCCGCCCCTGGAGGTGAGTATCGTCGGAGGATGAGTATTAGTTTGTTTTTTATTCACTTGGCATACTGGGGGCAGGCTGTATACTACATGGGGGCAGGCTGTATCTATCTATGGGGCAGGCTGTATACTACTATTGGGGCAGGCTGTATACTACATGGGGCAGGCTGTATACTACATGGGGGCAGAGGCTATACTACATGGGGGCGGCTGTATACTACTTGGGGGCAAGCTGTAACTACTTGGGGGCAGGCTGTATACTATTGGGGCAGGCTGAATGCTACAGGGGGCAGGCGGCTGTATACTAATGGGGCAGGCTGGCTGTTACTACAGGGGGGCTGGCTGATACTAAGGGGCTGGCTGCTGTATACTTACAGGGGGTGGCTGGCTGTATACTACAAGGGGCTGGCTGGCTGTTACTACAGGTGGCTGGGCTGTATACTACACCCTCGGCTTATACTCGAGTCAATAGGTTTTTCCAGTTTTTGGGTAAAATTAGGGGTCCGGCCTATACTCGGGTCGGCTTTACTCGAGTATATACGGTAATAAGGGGGCTGCTATTATATAACAAGGGGATTGTATATAATATAAAGGGGGTCTGTATACATTAATAATAATAATAATGGACTCTGTACATAGGGGGCAGTATTATAGTAGTTATATTCCTGTACATAGGGGGCAGTATTATAGTAGTTATATTCTTGTACATAGGGGGCAGTATTATAGTAGTTATATTCTTGTACATAGGAGGCAGTATTATAGTAGTTATATTCTTGGTTATCGGAGAAGGTATTTTAGTATTAAGTTGTGTTCTCTTATAAAAAGAAGCGTTATTCCTGTATAAGGGAGGCATATATATGAGTTTCTTTCTCTGTGCTGTACAAGTTGATTTAGACCTTCTATAAACAGTTTGTATGCAGTTTAGTAACTCCACCCACATCACATGGCCACGCCTACTTGTTTTGACCCCACCCACAGAATGGGGCCACTTTAACAGTTTTTTCCAGGGCCACTTTAAATTCCCAGTCCGCCCCTGCTCACCTCGATGCTCGGCACGGCTCCCGGTCCTCGGCGGTGGCTCCCGGTCTTGGCGGCGGCTTCCGAACCTCGGTGGCAGCTCCGCTCTTCTTTCTTCACTGGCAGCTCCCGATCTCTTTGCTTACTTCGCTAGCCGGCAGTGGCGTCCATGCGATCTACCGGCGGGCGAACACTATGATGCGACAGTGTCACCGCCGATGACGTCATAGTGTGCATCATAGTGTGCGCCCGTCGGCAGATTGCATGGACGCAACTGCCGGCTAGCGAAGTAAGCAAAGAGAACGGGAGCCACCAGTGAAGAAAGAAGAGAGGAGCGGAGCCGCTGCCGAGAATCGGAAGCTGCCGCCGAGGATCCGGACACCAGAGGGTGAGTATTATTTTTTTTTTCTTAGTTGACTCATGTATAAGCCGAGGTGAGGTTTTTCAGCACATTTTTTGTGCTGAAAATCTCGGCTTATACACGAGTATAAACGGTATATAACGTGCAGCCCTTGTTTTAACTTATACAGCTCCCCTTATTATATAATATGTAGCCGCCTTGTAGCCCCCCTCTCTATTATATATAGCCCCTCTTTTCTTTTACATACAGCCCCTTATTTCTATTATATATACAGCCCCTCTTTTCTGTTTTATACAGCCACCTTTTCTGTTATATACAGCTTTTCTTTTTTTTCTTTTTTTTTTTTAACAGCAATGGATTTATTAATTAAAAAAGTAATACACATAGCACATAACACTTTTTTTTATTTTTAATTTTCTAATACATTGATCTGCTATATCCATGTGTCATTCCAAATATGTTTGAGGTTTACTCGTATTATAGATTTATCATCTTTATTACGGTTAATCAATGTCTTCTATTACACTATAACAGAGGAACCTCACCTGAACCTTTACCCTCCCTATCCCCTCCCCTCGAGCCCGCTGGCTGGACACAAAAAAGAAAAAAAAATAACTTAATACCAACTATTCCACAGTTTTGTTCTTTTAGGTCTTAAGGCCTTGTTATTGACCCAACTACATTCAAAGTTTTTGAGCTAAAGGAGAGATTGCACCAAAGATCTAATTTTGGGTACTCCTTAGATCCCCATTTCCGAACGATACAAACCAGAGCCACATTCATTAATTTAGCAATTAATTTCCCATATTTCCGCTTCACCGTCTCTTGTTGCAAAAGACCGAAAATAGCAGTTCCTACAGTAGAAGAGTTAATGAAATGAGTTAATGAAATTCTTCCAAACATTTCATCCCAAAAGGTCCGTACCCCTGGACATAACCAAACCATATGGAAAAGATCTGCATCTGCTGTATGACACTTCAAGCAGTTGGAGTTATCCCTAATCCTCATTTTATAAAGGTCTTTTGGTGTGTAATATACCTGGTAAATCAAAAAGAGAGCATTATCCTATGGTTCCAGTTAATGGAGCCATTTTTAATATTTTTGTGTACCTCTCCCCACTCTTTATCATCAAAAACCCCAACCATACTTTCCCATTTATTCCATGACTTATGTTAAATAGTGTTTTGTAAAACTATCTCTTATATACTTATATATCTAAGAGACCACCTTATTTTGCTTTTCTACATTTCTGATCAAATCCAAGCATTCATGTGTGACTAAGTGAAATTGAGTATAGAGTGAATTACATTATATTGCATGTGATAGTTGAAAATAACGCATCCATTCCCTTACCAGTTTGTAATGAAGAAAAGGGCAACAGTTGGTCTCCTAGCATTACTTTATCCCTAATTTCTACCAAAAATTTATATCAGGTATTTTCATCAGTTCAACCAAATTGCTATTTTCCCATAGTGGGGTTTCATTCAGATATCCTTGAATCTGTAGTATCTTCTTGAAATTTTTCCAGACTTTCCCTAGTGTATTCCTTAGGGCCCAAATTTCCAGGTATCATCTTTCCCAACAGGAAGCCTTCCAGCAGCTCAAAAATTGTCTCCGCTTTCCCTCCTGCTAACTGGATCAGTTTTATACAAAAATCATTATCCCTCCAATTTACCAGTCGACCCATCTGAGCTGCCAAATAACAACCCTGTAAAAAAGGTAATCCTAGTCCCCCCTCTCCATTAGGCTTGTACAAATATTCTAACTTAATTCATACTCTTTTGCTTCCCCAAATCAATTTGTTAAGTAGGGATTCTACTAATCTGAAGAAGGAAATGTCCATGCAGATGGGAGCTGCTGATAAAATATAAAGGATTTTGGGGAGGACAGCCATCTTTATTAGTCCTATCCTGTCAGCCCTGGAAAGGAATAGACCACTCCAGATTTGAATTTTGCTCTTGAGGTAAAATCCGAGTATGGTGAATGGTGCTGAATGGTGCTGTAAAAATAAATCAGGAGCCCACAGCTTATCAATGTCCAGGGCTATATTCAGATCAGCAATACACTAACTCGCTGACCTCTTGGGCTTTTAAGTCCAAATTATTAAGACTAACATTGTCCGATAATACATAACCAGATTAGTACCTAAATAATTCAGAAGCCCACAGCTTATCAATATCCAGGTCCACACACAAATTGAGTCATATTCAGACCAGCAATACGCAACCTCGCCGACCTCTTGGGCTCTTGAACATTTAAGTCCAAAATATTTAAACAAACATTATCCACGGTTACCACATCCAGCTTCTGCACACTTCCGTATCATTCATATGGTGCTACCATAGAGCAATCACCATCGCTGACTTGGAAAGCCAGTTTTACTGGTTGGTACTCCTGCTCTCCTCACAGCCTACCACGACGATACCCGGCTACGGACGGTACGATTCCGTCACCCCACAGCTTGGCATCCGCGATGCGTCTCCTGCGGTCGGCTCTGCTCCACTCCAGATAGGAGAAATGAGGCCACCATCCAGGACCAACTCCCATCGGCACAAGGGGCTCTCCGCCACCACAACACTGGAACCGCACAGTCACATCAGCTCTCTACAGGCCGGAGCGGGACATCCTCATGGAGAGACCCGTGCCTATGAGAAGGAGTAGTGGCAGCGGCATCACATACGTCACCAGCCCCATTTTTTCTAATATACAGGTAGTCCCCGGGTTACATACAAGATAGGGTCTGTAGGTTTGTTCTTAAGTTGAGTTTGTATGTAAGTCGGAACTGTATATTTTATCATTGTAATCCCAGCCAGAACTTTTTTGGTCTCTGTGACAATTGGATTTTAAAAATGTTGGGTTGTCATAAGAATCAATATTAACACTAAAGCTTCATCACAGACACATTTGATAACTGTTACAGCTGATTATTGTAGCCTAGGACTAAAGCACAATAAATTACCAATATCCAGAGGTCCGTTTGTAACTAGGGGTCGTATGTAAGTCGAGTGTTCTTAAGTAGGGGACCGCCTGTATATATCGACACCAGTCACGCCGCTTGTGTCCTCTACATCTTCCCAACTCTTCTGCTGCTTTGTGCTCTGTGCAGGGATGCAGGCAGTGTGACGTTATCCCACACTGCCTGGGTCCTTCAGAGCAACACAGCGGCACAGACAGAAGGATGATATTTCATGTGGGTGATCCGGGTGGCCATTGCCACCCGAATCGCCCACATTACGGCCCCAAATTTTACTGCCTCTCTCAAGGCTCGGGCATCTGCCACCTGAGGTGAAATTTTCATCTCGCCTCATCAGACATGCGCCCCTGCCCTAGAGATAGTGGCATTGGGGCTTTTGAATTTCATTCTTGATGTCTGCTGAGAGATAAAACACTGTCTGTCTTTTAAAACAAATAGATACCAAACCATATAGCTGTCGGCTGAATATCAGCTTGTATATGTATAAGGCTAAGAAGCTTAGAGCTCCCCTTCCCAAGAATTATGTTGCACGTACTCTCCTTTTCTCCGTATCTTCCCTTTCTTATCATATGCAGAGCCTGAAGTCTCTGTACTGGTCTCTGCAGATTCGCTAGGTGCTCTTTAGACCCCAGGCTCCACATATACTAAAACAATCTGCTTCTCCATATGTCTAGTTTTGTTTATACTCAAGATATTGCACTGAAACAGTTTTTTTCTTCTTATTGTTCAATAAAATCTTTTCTTTTTATAATATTGTAATAATATATGTACCTCACAACAAGAGATGAACAGTCTTGGTAAGTAAAATAAGAGCTGAACTGATGCTTTGAGCATAAATATGAGCACTGGCATCTAAATGTGTTACTTTGGAATTCTCTGGTTGTATACAACATCTAGGGAATTGCAGACAGTGAGATGCTCTGAGTATCACAGGGAATGTTTGAGGAGTTCAGTATTTTTTATTTGCATCTGTTATTATAATTAGCCATTTCCCAGTTTATCAAGAATAAGTGGTAATTGCAGAATAAACTGTACATGAAATTAGTTATTCATCCGTCAGTTTTCATTTATAGAACAATTTTACTGAATTCATCAAATATATACAAAATGAAGTCTGAAGCTAAAATGGAATCTTTTACCACCTCTTCTATATTAATTCTTTGCATCCTTTAACATACTGTATGTCACAGCACTGATTTTTTCACATTTGTATTGTGCACTAACATCCACTGTTCCGAAGCAAAAAGTGCTGTGACTTTCAGTAAACGATTCTGTACAGTCAGATGAGCTGAAGAAGATTGCTATGGACCACCAACTTGACAATAGAGAACCTACTTTTAAAATTAGTTCTTAAAAATAAGAGAACTGAGCACTTTGAAACTGTAGGACGCTCAAAAAAATACAACTGTGCTAGAATCAGTGGAAAGACACTAAGTAGTTAAAGGACATCTACCATCAAAATCAATCATTATTAACCAGAGGAACTGTGGTGAGGAGGAGAGTCCCAAGAATCTAGCCAGATGGAGACTTCATCAGTGGTGTCAAATAAACGGGCAGATCCTAAAAGATAAAGCATGGACTATTTCAAATTGACTTCATGTAGACGCTTTATAATGTGCAAATACTGGGCTTGCTTATTCTCAATGTTGCTGGATCATGAGCTCCACAGTTGCCACCTTTCGGAGGCCCATATCCCTTGAGACCCACACAATGGCATCAAGGTCCCTGTAGTCCAGGACCTTGCGATACTGGCATAGGGCAGCACCCGTTGAGGTGGTTTAGGAAGAATACAGTGAGCCCACTCCACAGTGAAAGAAGAGGAGAAGCCATACATATAAATTAGCAGATGTTCCAGGAAGACAGCAGGATCTCACCCCAGAATGATTACATTGGCGGAGTTGGTTTTCCTGTTCTTCAATGTTATCTTGATTTAGCCTTACAAGGCGACCTGTCGCTTCCTGCAAGGTGTTACTCATAAAAATTTGATTATCTTCCATGTGAAGCTCCACTTAAGTGGAGGATGTACCAGCTCACGGGCACTGCAGTTCATATGCGTCAATGTATGCAAGCATGTTCCTGGGCTGGTGGGAACATCACAGTGTCTACAGTGAAGATTGTTCAGGAGATGAGTGGGTTGGTCGAAATTTCTCTTTGATGGGTTCATCCAAATGATGGGTTCAGGGAAGTTGCCCTTTCCACAATTGTCAGAACAGTTTAAAGGCCCATGGGGCGTTCAGACCTAGTTATTCACTCTACAGTAAAAAACCACGGACCCTTCCTCTCACTGCAGTTAAAGGGGCTCTTGGTGTTCTGACCCAGTTATTCTCTCTGATTTAAAATAAGTAATGGAAAAACCACAAACCCTTCCACTCACTGCTGTTAATGGTGGTCTCGGTGTTCATACCCAGTTATTTATATAGATGATTTAAGTGGAAATAGAAAAAACAGACATCCTTCATCACACTGTGTTTAAAATTCTGGTAAAGCGCATTGTCAAAATTTCAAGTTCGTGTTCACTAATACGGAAAATCAAAATTTCAAGTTCAATTTCCGGGAATACGGAATGTCAGCATATCAAGTTAAAGTTCCAGGAATGCAGAATTGAAGTTGACATTACTGGAATGAGTTCAGAAAGTTCCTGAAATACATAATTTAAAAAATTCAAGTTGAAGTTATAGGAACTTCCTACTGAAGGACAGCCACCATCAGATCTTTAAAGCTATCCATCTGAATTGACCTAAATGGGAGCATTTGGAAATGCTCATATTCAGGACCATAGCTCTACAATAGAACAAACTTCCCAAGCTGAACAGATGGTGTGGAAATGCTTGGTGATGGTGACAGTGGTGATGCTACTGGTGGAGGTAAGATCACATCCTCCTTTGCTGGGAACCAGGTGGCCTTGTGATTTGTGAGGTTGTGGTACACAATGGGCCAACTACAGCAGTTGCTTCAGGCTTTTTTGATGTCGCAGCCATGACGGCTCATGTTAACTCTGCAGGAGCTGGTGCCTGGTCATACATTAGGTGCTCAGATGGTAAAGCTTTTGGGCACACTTTATGAACTGGTGGTACAGCATTTAAATGACACATTTTTCTGAAAAAAATCCACACTGCGCACAGACAGCTACCTGGGACTTCTTGACCACCACCTCTTCATCCAAAGTATTACTGCCTTCTTCCCATTTTGGGTCTAGGTCCTCGTCATCACCCCTCAGTTCTCGTACCACTGAGCATAAACCACTGCCCTCCTTCTCTATATGAAATACGCAATGAGATCCTCAGAGGAATTACTCTTAGTCATCTTAGCAGGGACTTAGCAAGGGACTATCCAGATGCCATTCTCCACTCAGCCTATCAAAGATCTTGAACAGAACTAAGCTTCTAAAACCAAAACCCAAAACCCCACTCATTAGACTTATAGGGACTTTTTATGGGGAAAGTAGTGCTAAGTATTCTATTTAAGCACTGGGATATTCTCAAAATGGACTCTGACTTATGACCAGTTATTATTAACCATCCCAACATTACATATTGTAGGGGGTCACAATATTCTAGACCTAGGACTCAAGCTACTACAGTTTAAACCCATGGTTACAAGGTAGGCAGTAGGGCTTTGAGTTTGAGCACTCCAGCTCATTATGCTATACTGCCCATCAATGTCTAATTAATTTGACATGGGATACCACTGCACATTCACATGAAAGACATGGGGCAGTGTCCAACCTTTACTTTTTGAGCACTTGTTTTATAGAGAGCACTGATTACTCTATGCATATGGAACTTTCTGTGCTCTACTTACGTATCCTGTTGTCTTTCTATGGTAGGTAGTGTGTGGCATCTCTTTTAATCCCTCAAAGAGGTTTTTTGAGGTGAGACATGTCATATCAAGATATGTTTATTCAATAAATACTTACTGGGACTATTTTCTGCTCTGGGACTGTGTTGATATGTCAATAATAGAGCCCCTTGACAGAGTTTTAGATTCCAGTTGAGGTGGCAGCTGTTTAGGGTCGTGGCATCGAAATTAGCTTACTTAGGGAAAAACAGGCCTTCTTTGTCATAGGGCATAATAGGGACAGTGACTCTAGTCCCCTTTTGATCTTACCTGACAAAGAGACCAGAACCCAACAGTAACTCTATTTTTCTTTCCTGGCCTATCTATCTTCTTATATCTTTACTCTTGGTCACTTGGATAAATATTATATTGTCTGAAGAAGGACCCAAGTATGGGGGAAGAAAAGGATGACCATTTAATGACACAAGCTCAAGATCAACTATTATTGTTGGAAGTTTGTTGGTGAGCTTTCCCATCTGGGATGTATTCCTTCTTGCACCCTTTGTTGTATTTGTAACTATCACAGTATAAACTCTTTGAAGAGGGAATCACGCAATGCACGCCAGCACATTTGACCTTATATTTTAGACTGATTAGTCTTTTATAGATTCTGTGTTCTATTAATACTTCATTGTGTGCTCTTATGTATTACCATTTTTAAGTAAATGTTAAATGGAACCTGTCACCACATTTTTCACAAATACAGTTAGTGGCAGGTTAGCTAATAATTGTTTCCCTCAGATCCTCATAAAATCAACTTTATAATTTTACCTTGTATCCAGGGATATCTATAGTGAGTTGAGGGGGGCTTGGCCTCCTCAGGCTAAATCCAGCAACTCATCCCCATGCTTTCTCAGCATGTAGCAGTAATATCATGTGGCCAGGGTGACATAATCTCAAGTCATTTAGCTTCCCAACTTTAGCAAACTGTAACCCAGGAGTATAAATGATCACATGAAATTCAAGCATGCCTCCATTGACTACTACTCCTCTCCATAGCTCTATGCAGGCATGCTGTGATTTCATGTGATCAGCTGTTGTTGTGCAGTTTGCTGAATTTTCCCTCTGACAGTTACACATAGTGACCTCTGATGAATCACTGTCTGGTTATCCTGTCTCCCGGCAGATCGCTAGTGTGTGACTGGACGATGTTAGCTATTAGAGCTGACAGTCTAAATATATAATACACAGTTGACTAAGGGCAGGAATGATTTAGCTATAAATATACATGCTTATTATCATGTGTCTTAGACAAGTGTAAAATAAATCATCTCAATTTAAAAGGTTTTTTCTGTACGTGGGATAAGCAGGGCACTTCTTTCCCGTATAATTAAGCGCTGGATCCAAATATGCATATATTTTGTATAGAAATATAGAATCTTGGAAGATATTTATTATTATTTTTTAAATTTAATGAATGTGCATGAAATATTTTAATGAATTCCTGAATTGGATGGATGAATAGATTTAAAAAAATAAAATAAAATAGACTTATTGTCAGTGCATGTTTATTCCTTATTTTATTTCGCTTTATTATTTTTAGTCTTGGTATCAGTCCGAACAGTAGCACAACTAGCCACATAGTTTTTGTCATAAAATGTTTGAAAACACATCCCCTACATATATAAAAAAATAAGTTAATGCTTATTAAACAGGTGTTATATGCGTCTTTCTATGCCAGTTACTATTCTACTAATGAATCTTCATTTATATTTCAGTTGTTTCCCTGAAAAGATATATACTATAAATAGATACAGTTGGTAGCAACTCCTAGTCTCCAGTGTCATGCCATTTATTATTAACATCAAGCTAAATGTTCTTGGTCTTGTAAGTATTTAGATGTGGGTTGGTGCTAGGAATTGCTAGAGGCAATAAACAACAAGTGCGCCGTCAAGGTAAAGCAAATAGTAGCAAGACTACTTATCCTAAAAGAAACAAAGTATGCTTGGAATATGAGCTTCTCAAACTACATACGGTAACTCAAATTATAGCTACTATGCCAGGTATCTAAATCCTCAAAAACATGGGGTAAGCAGGATAAGTTCACATTTTTAGTCTTCTGCCAATCTTCTGTCATTCTCATTTATCTGTCTATCATTATTATTATTATGTGCTATAAGAGCAGAACAGTAAAAAAAAAATCACCATAAATCCCCATGTGGGTGCCTTAATGGACATTATTTTTCTGGATAAGTATCTTTTCCTTCACAATTTTAGCAGAATCTGCACTGAACTATCCTACTAAGAGAGCATATTTCCTGAATATGAATGTATATATGCACCCACAGGTGAAGTGCAACATGGCTATCCCAATAAAGACACATCTGCTGCTTGGTTGTCACAGACACTGATTTCAATGATGAGAATAGTGTACAATAAATTCATGATCAGTCAGTAGTGGATAGTTGATATATATAGTTGCTATATATATGGTGGGGCTCAACTCACATGGTAGCCCCCAGAGAAGCACCAGGAAGCAGTCTTTCAGATAAACAAACAGCCATCTTTATTTCTGACATAAACAAAATAGGAACAAAGGCTTGCTGCAGTCGGCAAAACAAAACCTATAGGACCACTTTTATCAAAAGAAGTGCTGACTGCACTCGGTGCCGTCTGCATGTTGCAGAATGCACCAGATTAATGAAAGGTGGTGCATAGTCTTTATTAGTATGGTGTACCCTGCTCTGAAAGTGTGGACCAACTTTTTTGTGGTAACCTTTAACTAAGAACTTATGACAGAATTCTGTCGAGTGCATATACCAAGAAAAGGAGCCAGTGTGTCATACGGCAAATGGTAGTACAAAAATGAAGAAATCTTTATTAATAATAGGTTACATACAAGACATACAAGGAAAACTCAAGGTTAAAATCACTTAAAAAAGTACCAAGTACACATGAAAAATGCAAAGTTGGATACACAGGTAAGTATATACCAACAACACCCCCTCACACATGGGATAAATTGCTTCCGAAATTATCTATAGACACCTGACTACGTGTGCTGACCAAGCCAAGGTATACAAAGATAAGATGGTATAATGAAGATACCTATCACAAAGGAATCTGGCCTAGATACATTACACTGCACACTGGACAACTGTGTTCCAGTCGGGCGGAGAAGGATAAATCTGTACAGCAACGGAGTAGCGGTGGAGGGGGTGGAGGGCTCCCCACGCGTTCCGTCTCCTTTTAGGAGACTTCCTCAGGGGTAAAGATGCCCCCTGGAGTGCCAGGCTCCCTTATGTACCTCCGTCTTACCTGCTCCCAGGTGCATTGAGGTTCGGCTGAGATGGCGTGCAGCCCATAAACCGTACCGCGCATGCGCCGGAAGTAACATAATATAGTCTCGTATATCGCGATACTAGGTAACTAAGCAAGGTTTGCGAGCGTCTGTGGCTACAGCCGCATCACACAAAAGACGCCGCGATCGCTCGCATCCATACAATAGCGCCGATGCCGCAGGTTCAAGGCACTTAAAAGAAATATGCGAGTGAATTAAAAAATCTGTTTTTCAGAAGAATAAACGGCGAAATATAGGATAGTGAGCAAAAAAGGCTACATGATTACAAAATTGGTTAAGAGGTACAGAAAAGGATATAGTTATCTATGGTTATAGACACATCACAGAAAGCCACCGCGATCGCTCACATCTGTATAGTGGCACCGATGCCGCAGATTCAAGGCTCATGAAAAAATGTGAATGAATTAAGAGATCTATTTTTCAAGATCAAAATGGAAGGTTACATTGTAAATAGACGGCGAAATATAGAATTATAAATAGTAGTGACTGCATAATTGCAAAATATTAAAAATTAAATTTATTTTTATATAATTAATTGTGAAGAAAAGGTTGCGACGCCTATAAGATGAAATATATATATATCAGATCTTATGATAGTATATATCAAAGGAATCGTATGTAGGCTACCTTGTGTAAGCCATAAAAAGAAAATATGTTAGAGCACAGTGAGGCGCAATTTGAAGAAAAAATATTTATATTATGTGAAATTTCCCCAAGGATCGCAATCTTATAGGGGATAAGATAAAAGATATCATTGAAAGCAACATAAAAACCAATATGCATATTGTTATTACATTATAATTATTTATGTGTAAAAAGACCCCAATTCTCATAGAATAAATACCAAAAGGTAGATCAGTGTGATACAAACCCCTGGAGATAAAAAGTGCTAGTGCATATAGACTTATTGGTAATATCGTCCTTGAAGTGCAACAAAGTAGGCCATATTATATAAGAAAAAGTCAAATCCAATAAAGATCGCCGGAATAAAAGTAAGCACCCGGGAGGAGGTGGACCAAAAGCACTGTAGGAGGGAGCCGGCCTCCACGCTTAGATTGTGCAGAAAAAAATCCAAACAAAGAGTAAAATAGATATATGAGTTGGGTAAACCTTGTAAAGTCAACATATCCAAATATCATATCGTGGTGTTGGTTGAGGTAGTAACCCATACTAGGTCTATGAAACCAGTAGTTAAATATTTTTGGGTACTCTGTATCCATTAGTCCAGGTTAGATCAGTCCAAGGAATGAAAGAGGTCCATGGAGGAGGGGAATGCGGAGAGGATTTCATCCAAGGAAATGTGAGTAATGACACACAATTCACTTGGAGTGGAGTTGGTTGTATATTGATCGGTGTCAGGGATTCACCATGTCCTTGTACAGCAGCCAGAGCGGGACACACATGTTTCAGTAACACACATACCGCAGTTTGAGCAATTAGATGGGTGAGCTTAGGGGAAGACAAACAAAAAAATATTTTAATAAATTGGGATTAACAAACTAAACGTGAATGTAGGGGGACTAAAATAAAGTCCCAAGAAAAAAGTGTGACAGGACTGTAAGAGTCCAAGAGCTACAGGGGGCAAGTAAGCCCAGATAAGAAAAAGAGTGAAAAAAGTGAAGGAGTGTGTGGGTGAGAAAAGAAATTGGAATAAGTGAATAATAAAGTGAATAGCCGTATGGAGCCTAATATTGTCAAGGGGCCCTGGAAGTATCCTATGAAAAAAGTGACACAAGGGATAGTTAAGGATATACTACTTAAATTAAAGACTCACCTATTCTTAATGTAGAAGAAGGAGGTATCTGGTGTCAAGGGTCTCCAGTTGTCGAGGATCATCCGGTAAGGCATATTCCAAATCATCTGTTCTTATAGAAACCTGTAAACAAGAGGTCCTCATTGATGCCATCCGGGGCACGCGTATTCAGTTTGTATATCCAGCGTGCCTCACGTTCGAGTAGTTCGGGAGTTATATCTCCTAGGGTGGTGTGGGTACCAAATCCAGCCCCACAACTTTGAGGCCCCCAGTTTTACCCGCATGAAAGTTGCGGAAATGTGCCGCTACTGTAGAAAGTGCCTTACCTTGAGAGAAGTGTAACCCCGCGTTGGAAATACTGGAAAGGTGCTGCTGTATTCTTTTTCTAAGTTCCTGCGTGGTCTGCCCCACGTAGATCTTCCGACATGGGCATATGAGGGCGTAAATGACATTTCTAGTTCTGCAATTCACATAGTTCCGCAGGATATGGATCTGTGAAGAGATAGGATGTACAAATTTTCGGGTAGCCGGCATTAAGGGGCAAACTGAGCAATTCCCACATGCAAAGGAACCTGTAAGTCCGATACCTCGTCCCAAGGAGCGAGTTGGTCGAATGAAATGACTATTAGACAGATTGTCCTTAAGATTTTTAGCCCGTCTCGCTATTAATGTCGGCTTCTCTGAGATCAAGGGTCGTATGCGGGGCTCTGCTCGAAGGATATTCCAGTTTTTTGACAAAATTGTCCGAATGTTAGACCACTGATTATTGTAAGTGGTGACCACCCCTAGACGAAATTCAGCTGTTTTCTTCTTTTGGGTCAATAGATCTCCCCTTTCAGCATCTCGAGCTCGAAGAAAGGCCTTGGAGATAGTCTTCTTAGGGTATCCCCTATTCAGAAACCTTCCAGTGAGTTCTTGTGCATTTCTTTGGAAGTCGCTTGTAAGGAACAGTTTCTTTTGACACGTATAATGTCCCACGGTATACACGTTGTCAAATGGTGTGGATGAAAACTGTTTGTGTGGAGTAAGCTGTTTGTTGAGGTCTTCTTACGGAACAAATCTGTGATTAGTCCACCGTTATTTTTGTTATTTTCAAATCCAAGAAGTCGACTGTCACCTGCGAAAAATGGGCTGTTAGTATTATGTTCCAGGGGTTACTGTTTAGTTCAGATATAAAATCCTGACAAAGATCCAAAGGTCCGTCCCATAAGAACAAAATGTCGTCAATAAATCTTTGCCAGCTCCTAACATGTCCTTGGAATTTGTCTGATGGGTATACGTGCTCGCCCTCCCACCACCCAAAAAGAGGTTGGGCGTAGGAGGGCGCGCACCGTGGCACCATCGCTGTCCCGGACATTGTTTAAAATTTATGATCAAAGGGAAATAGTTGGTGTCTCATAAAACTCCATAGGTCAAGGACAAGGAGTCATGTCTTCGATCCCCTGTGCTGGTTTTATCCAAGAAATAAGCTGTTGCTGAAATCCCATCATTATGTGCTATATTAGTATATAGGGACTCAACATCCAATGGTACCAACCACGTACTCACCGACGTCTGCGTGTGTTGGATTTTCTGGATGAGATCCGTAGAGTCCCGTATATACGAAGGTAGTGCCAACACCAGAGTCTGTAAGAAGAAATCGACGTAACTACATGCTCCCTCACAAAGGCCCCCTATACCAGATACAATAGGTCGTCCCGGTGGACGTGTCAAGGATTTGTGGACCTTCGGGAGCATGTAGAAGGTAGGTGTTCTAGGATGTAAAGGCATCAGAAATTCGTATTCCTTTTTCGAAATAATGCCATATTGAAAGGCAGAGTCAAGTAGGCGTTTCAGCTTGTTCTGAAAAACTGTAGTAGGATTCGAGGGTAGTATCTGATAGTACTGAGCATTTGTCAATTGTCGGTCGGCCTCCATCAAATATAAGTCGATGGGCCAAAGTACAATATTCCCTCCCTTGTCCGCCTCCTTGATTAGAAACTCGGGGTTGGATTTCAATGATCTTATAGCAAGTCTTTCTTCTTTAGTCAAGTTTTCTCCACTATGATGGTTAGTTGAAAGTGAGTTAATATCATGGGACACACTGCTGTAAAATAGCTGTATGGCAGGTACCAATGTCAAATTAGGAGTAGCCTGAGATGGAAGACGTAAGGGGCAGGTTCGCCTACCTGTGTTCGCCGGTGACTCATTCTCTCGTAAAAGATCTAATAGATCCCGAAAAGTCTGGCGGTCGGTTTCCGCCTTCGTTCACTAGGATGGTTGTTGTAGAGCACCTTGAAAGCCCAGCTGTCGCAGCAACAAAAAAACATCTTTGTTAGACTCAATTTGTCAATTGTGCATGGTGAGAGTAGCACAAGAAATCTTCAGACGCCTACTTAAGACATGTTTCAGCAGGGAACGATTGTAGTTGAAGGTCGCATCTGTAAATCGCTTTGGTAGGGGGGCCATTTTGTAGGATGTGGTATCAGTTCTTGTCCTCCGTTTGTGTCCGTTTGTATGAGGGGGATGGTCCCCCATAGCGGCGGCGGTTTTTTCTTTGATTTATTGGATCTCTGTTTGGCCCCTTCGGATCTTGTGTCTCCTTCCACGCTCGCCTCTGTCGCTGAAGCAGCACACATACCTGAATAGCGGCAAGACGGCCTTCAAGCTTCCCATTTATCCAGGGAGCTAGTGCCCTCCTGCTCAGGGTGCAGGTTTTCAGTAACACACATACCGCAGTTTGAGCAATTAGATGGGTGAGCTATTCTTAATTCTGTCGAGTCACAGTATTAAATGTGATGAGTGGTTCAACCCAGTAGCGGAACACCCTTTTAGGTGCAGAATTTTGTGGCACGTCGGTTATAGTGCAGCTGCGACACAGTACTGACATGTGCAAGCAGGTTGCATATTAGTGCAGCTGCGACACAGTACTGACATGTGCAAGCAGGTTGCATATTCTTTTCAGTGCAAAGTCAAAGAACAATCTGGTGCAAACACTTTAATAAATGTGGGCGTTAGTGCTTAGAATAAATCGCGGTTCATATCATCAAGCACAGTACATATTAAAACACACAGTGCCATACTTAGGTGAACCTTTTCAGTCCTCAGACTTCCCAATATAGCAAGGCCAAGCTCTGTATCTGACATCTTCAGTATTCCACCAAGCAACACACACAGGTAGGGAACCTCACCGACCCTCATCTGACACTGCTGGTTTTACATAGGGCTTGTAAGCCCTGGCCTGAAATGTGGTAGCAGCCATCCCACCCGGTACATTGACTGCTCCAGAAAAACCTGTTCCGGATCAGCTGCTTTAAACTAACAAATTTGTGTCAGTAGCCTAATGCCGATGACACCAGCAACAATGATCTACCATCCACAATCAGTATATAGCCAGCCAGCTTCCCCAGTATATAACCAGCCAGCCCCCCCAGTATACAGTCAGCCTGCCACCCCAGTATACATCCAGCCCACTGTAGAATATAGCCAGCCAGCCCCCTGTAGTTTATCGTCAACAAAGCCTCCCAGTATATAGTCAGCCCCCCAGTATACATCAAGCCAGCCGGTCCCCCCAGTACACAGTCAGTCATTCCCCCCAGTATATTGCCAGCCCCCCCAGTATACAGCCAGCCTTCCCCTTATATATAGCCAGTACCCCCTGTATACAGCCCCCACTCCAGTACATACAAATAAAAAAACATGAACTCACCTTCTGAGGCTCCCCCGCTGCTCCGCTACTTGATCCAGTCCGGCCGGCAGTGACAGCTCTGTACGCGCCGGCTTCACACAGAATTCATGTTTTTTTGTTTTCCCACAGGCCACGAGCATTAGTTAGCTCACGGAGCCTGACTAAGGAGATACCCCCCAACCCCACACCCGGCTACCTGGTTGATCCTGCCAGTAGTATATGCTTGTTTTAAAGATTAAGCCATGCATGTCTAAGTACTGACTATTCTTTACGGTGAAACTGCAAATGGCTCATTAAATCAGTTATGGTTCCTAGTGTCAGACCGGCCCTGGACCGGCCCCAAACAAGTCGGCCAGTCCACCCCTGCATGCGGCCCATAGATATGTATATACACACAGACTTGTATAATAAATGAAAACAGAACCAAAACCAGGCTCAATGTTGTGTAATGAGTGGATAATGTGCGATATTGTGTAATATCAGCATTTACTGTAACTCTAGCAGCTCACACACAGTGTTCCTGAGGAAGTCGCAGGATTGGGACGTAATGTGTGGGGTGCGTTCAGCCATGACTGAAGTCACAATTCGCCAGTGAAGGATAAGGAATGAGAGAGATGCATGGTCCCGGTACTATTGATTAGTACACAGACGCAGCGCACCACCGCTGCTTCTGCGTCTGTGTACACCCGCAGCTACACAGGTCGTGCAATTGACGTCATTGCGCGACCTGTGTAGCGTGGAGGAGGCTGACACCTACCTTGTCAGCTGTCCGGCCCTCCCTGCAGCTCCGCGGCTTTATAGTAGTTATATTCCTGTACATAGGGGGCAGTATTATAGTAGTTCTATCCTTGTACATAGGGGGCAGTATTATAGTAGTTATATCCTTGTACATAGGGGGCAGTATTATAGTAGTTATATTCCTGTACATGGGGGGGCAGTATTATAGTAGTTGGCTTGTATATGGGAGAAGGTATTGTAGTATTTTTATTTTGTATATAGAAGGCAGGATTGAATGTGTTATTCTAAATGTGTTATTGCAGCATTATTCTTGTACATAGGAGGCAGTATCAATATATTCTTTCTCTGAATTGTACATGTAGGGCACAGGGGAAAGGTATTTAAGGCTTACCGGGTCCTGTGTTTGCGTGTTTGCATCATTTACTGATCGACAGGTCACATTCTTTGCACATTAGATTCACTTACTAGCAAAAGATGTTCTTGTTTTGCATTAAGGCCATCTACCAACAATTTGTCTGTAGTAACCCCACCCACAGTATCTGACCACACCCACTTGTTTTGACTCCGCCCATTAAATGGGGCCACTTTTATAGTTTTTTCCAGGGCCATTTTAAATTCCCAGTCCGCCCCTGCTGGTCCAATACCAATAGATTGAAGGAAAGAAGTGATTTGTCTTACGATACCTGCAAGAAAAAAAAATACAACAGCATCACCCGTTCAATAGAAGACCAATTCAAACAAATTCTACTTCTAATATATTACATTAAAAAAAATCTGTTCAAATTTAAATCTTAAATTATAAAAGTTTTGCAGGAAAAGATGGTGCTAAACAAATTATATTTAAAATATTCAGTCTTCAATTTCTAATTTTGGAATATACACCATAAAGAAATCTGCACATTCAGCATGTAAGGAGAAGTAATTGTATGGTACATGTAATGCCTGGGGAGCAGAATTACATTGCAAAGTTTAAAAACCTTGTAGTGGGTTTACACAGTCAAGTTTCAATATTTGCAGATGACACTAAGCTGTGTAAAGTAATAAATACTGAGGTCGATAGTTTAGCATTACAGAGGGATTTGTGGAAGCTTGAGGAGTGGGCAGGGAAATGGTTGATGAGGTTTAATGTAGATAAATGTAAAGTTATGCACTTGGGCCATGGAAACAAAAAAGTATAATTATGTTCTAAACGGTCAATTACTTAGTAAATGTCAGGATCAGTGGATCCTCTGGACCACTGCGGGAGATGGAACTAGCCGGCACCTGGGACCTGAGCCCAAGCGGCACCTGGTTTTCACCAGAGCCCGCCGCAAAGCGGGTTGGACTTGCTGCGGCAGGATACCACCAGGTCGTTCCACAGGTGCGACCAGCCCGCAGTGACAGTCTCGTAGTCAGGTCCAGGCACAGGGTCACGGCTGGCGGCAGAGATGCAACGTCAAGTCCAAGTCCAAGGTCAGCAACGGGATGTCCAGGCAGGTGGGAGCGGGAACAAAGGCACACGGAACACAGCAACACGGAGGAACTCGGGTAACACAGGACTCAGGAGCGGGAACACACAGGAATACACAGGAACGCAGGAATACACAGGAACACAGGAATAATCGCTTGGAAGCTTTCTCTTAGGCTATGAGGCACAAAGATCCGGCAAGGGTAACAGGAAGAGGCAGGATTATGAAGAATTGGGCAATATGGGCAGCGCCAATTAATGGCGCACTGGCCCTTTAAATTTGGAGAAGGTGCAGCGCGCACGTCCCCGACTGCTAGGGCGCGGAGGGGAGCGAGCCAGGAGCCGGGATGGGTGAGATGCGCTGGTGGCGCGCTGGCGGGGGCAGGGCGGCACAGGTGAGCCCGCGATGTGGGTTGCGGGACCACCCGTGACAGTAAAACTGGAGCTGAAAAGGACTTGGGGGTATTGGTGGATGGTAAACTTAATTTTAGTGACCAGAGCCAGGCGGCTGCTGCTAAAGGAAATAAAATTATGGGATGCATCAAGAGAGGAATAGATTCTCATGATAAAGACATAGTTTTGCCCTTATACAAATCCCTGATCAGACCACACATGGAATATTGTGTACAGTTTTGGGCACCAGTGTATAAAAAGGATATAGTAGAGCTGGAACGGGTGCAGAGGAGAGCAACCAGGATTATTCCAGGATTATTAGGGGAATGGGGGAACTAGAATACACTGACAGATTACAAAATTTGGGATTATTCAGTTTAGAAAAAAGCCGACTGAGGGGAGACCTCATTACAATGTACAAATACCTGAACGGACAGCAAAATTGTCTCAAGTTAATTCTTTCCATTATTTTTACAGCTAACCTTAATTATGGTTTCGTCTTTCTGTGCCAAAAAATGTTGCAAATTTAACATAATTTAAAAAGATATTTGTCATTTGCATCATTTAGTCATTTAGAAGATCTGGAATAGAACATAAATGTGTCTTACTGATGATAAACAAATGTCCGTCGGACACATTTCAAAAAGTCCCAAAAAATGTGCACAAATTGCAATGCATCAAAAAAAGTCTCAAAAAAGGAAAAAGATAAATGGCCCCCTCTGTGTTTGTATTTTATGTGTAAAGTATATATATACAGGCAAGGGGGCAATATTATAGTAGTTATATTCCTGTACATAGGGGACAGTATTATAGTCGTTATATTCTTGTACATAGGGGGCAGTACTATAGTAGTTATATTCCTGTACATAGGGGGCACCATTATAGTAGTTATATTCTTGTACATAGGGGCAGTATTATAGTAGTTATATTCCTGTACATAGGGGGCAGTATTATAGTAGTAATATTCTTGTACATAGGGGGCAGTATTATAGTAGTAATATTCTTGTACATAGGGGGCAGTATTATAGTAATTGGCTTGTATATGGGAGAAGGTATTGTAGTAGTTTTATTTTGTATATAGAAGGCAGGATTGAATGTGTTATTCTAAATGTGTTATTGCAGCATTATTCTTGTACATAGGAGGCAGTATCAATATATTATTTCTCTGAATTGTACATGTATGGCACAGGGGAAAGGTATTTAAGGCTTATCGGGTCGTGTGTTTGCATCATTTACTGATCGACAGGTCACATTCTTTGCACATTAGATTCACTTACTAGCAAAACATGTTCTTGTTTTGCATTAAGGCCATCTACCAACAATTTGTCTGTTATAACCCCACCCACATTATATGACCACACCCACTTGTTTTGACTCCGCCCATAAAATGGGGCCACTTTTATAGTTTTTTCCAGGGCCGTTTTAAATTCCCAGTCCGCCCCTGTCCACAGGTGTGACTCTGTCTGCGGTGGCATCCAAAGCAAGGTACACAGACATTAGGCAGAATCATAGTCGGCGACAGGCAGGAGCTCAGGACGGGCAGCACGGTCGAGGCAGGCAACAGAGAAGCATAGTCAGGAACGTAACCGGGGTCCAACAGGAAATCCCAATAACAGCGCAGGACATGAGATAAAGCTTTTTCTAGGGCACAAGGCACGAAGATCCATCAGGGAACACAGGAAGGGGCTGGGAATTTATCAGAAATGGCAGCGAGACAGCGCAACAAAAGAAACACCTAAATCTAATTCATGGAATGTGTGTAAGCATCTCTCTACAGTTCATACATGTGACACTTCTAGGTATAGCTCTTGTTGAAAGGGCACATAGACTAGTGAGGGTAGGTGACTACCGACACAAAGTTATGGACAGGGGAGCTTTTTGGATTTTTGTTCTCGGTACCCGATTACCCCATGGACTCAAACAAGTAACTTAACCATCATTAATTATATTATCCCGTTTATTGGTTTTGCTCACTAGGTTTTGTTATGGGTTACAGGTCCGTGTACTCCTTCATGAATCTTTCCTTCAGGTCCTCACACTCTCTTGGGAGTCTGATAAACGCTTCCAGTTCGCTGATACACTTTCTGTGTTCTTTATAATCAATCAAAAGAGCGAAGAAGGAAATCACGTAATGTGTTACTGATCCCTGATTAGTATATTTGTATTTTAAATATAGTGATTGTATTTTTTTCATGTATCTATGTTATGACTAAAGGACAGGAGTAGCCTGAATTGTATCAATTTATTTTTATTATGGTTGGTTTGAACTCATGCAAAGAATAGAGATTGTCGTTACACAAAACATTGGAGTGTTGGCGCAAACCTGACTTTTTGTGCTGATGTATGTACGTGCATGTCCTGCATTTTGCTTTGTGAAACCTGGCATCCTGTCTCTGTGTAGGGATTAACTTTATGGACTGAGTTGAGACAGATTATATGTTCTATATACATATACAGGTAGTCCCCGGGTTACATACAAGATAGGTTCCTTGGGTTTATACTGAGGTTGAATTTGTATGTAAGTCTGAAGGTGTCTGTAGCTCCAGACAAAAATTGGATTTTCTAAATTTTTTGCTTTAATGGGACCAAAGATGATCAATAAAGCTTCATTACAGACACCTTACAGCTGATCATTTTAGCTTGGAACTAAAGGAAAGTTTCCAGAGAGCTTCACCAGAGGTCACAGTGGGCAGAGGGCTCCATCTTTAACTAGGGGTAATCTGTAAGTCGGGTGTTCTTTGTGTTGCTGTGACATCATAATGGGGCAGATTTATCAAGCAGTCTGAAAGTCAGAATATTTCCAGTTGCCCATGGCAACCAATCACAGCTCAGCTTTCATTTCACCAGTGCTCATGAATATTTTAAAGGGGAGCTGTGATTGGTTGCCACGGGCAATTGGAAATATTCTGACTTTCAGCCTGCTTGATAAATCTGCCCCAATGTGTTTTTCGTTAGAAGTCGAACATCAAAATGGAGTTTCAGTAAGGTAAGTTTGTATGAGGTATCGAATCTGTCCTGACATTGTGTGGGTTACAGTCGGAGCTACACATGGAGATCACATGTGGATTTTATGTAGTGTTGGTGAACATCTGTGACATCATCATTGGATTTAGATAATGAGGACCTGTCACCTATAAAACGGCACTAGGAGCTTCTTACTAAAGTGCTAAAACAGACGCAGCAGTGTTACACTGTAAGTGTTATCAGAACCCTCCGATAACACTAACAAACACTGCTACACTGTACACTAGAAACCCCGGACCGCGCTGGAGTGGTCCGGGGAATAGGTGTTGCCTATTCCCTGGACCGCTCCACCCACTCCATAGGCCAGCGGTGACTGCCATGTGTCATGTGGCAGTCACCGCCCCTAAACCCGCCCCCTCATGAATACACCGGACTGCTTCCAGCGCGGTCCATTGTTTGTAGTGAAGAGCGTGGCAGTGTTGTTAGCGGTAACGGAGGATTCCGATAACGCTAGCAGTGTAACACTGCTGCGTCTGTTTTAGCACTAGGAGCTTACTTTAGTAAGGAGCTCCTAGTGCCGTTTTTATAGGTGACAGGTCCTCTTTAAGCTGCTGTGACATGGAAAAGAGCTTTCTTTATCCATACTTAGACTTTTATGAGAAACACCAACTTTTCATATAGTATACATGTCCACCTGCATATATGTGTTACTCATGGGCTCAGATGAGCTTGTGGTAAATGTTAAATGGAACCTGTCACCACATTTTTAAAAACAGTAGTGGAAAGGTTAGGCTAATAATTGGTTTCCCTCAGATCCTCATAAAATCAACTTTATAATTTTAACTGATCCAGGGATATCTATAGGGAGTTGAGGGGGCTTGCCTCACCTCAGGCTAAATCCAGCAACTCATCCCCTGCTTTCTCAGCATGTAGCAGTAATAATATGTGGCCAGGGGGACATAATCTAAGTCATTTAGCTTCCCAACTTAGCAAAACTGTAACCCAGGCGTATAATGATCACATGAATTCAAAGCAGGCCTCCATTGACTAATATCCTTCCAAGCTCTATGCAGGCATGCTGTGATTTCATGGGATCAGCTGTGTGTGCAGTTTGCTGAATTTTCCCTCTGACAGTTTTTTTTTAACACATAGGGACCTCTGATGAATCACTGTCTGGTTATAGTCTCCCGGCAGATCGCTAGTGGTGTGACTGCGACGAGGTTAGCTATTGCGCGGACAGTCTAAATTATAATACACAGTTGACTAAGTACTATAACGACCAACAAAAAAAAACAAAAAAAAGAAGGCAAAACAAGAGGACGGCGCTTCGTGTAGTAGCGTAGGAAAATGGGAAAAAGTAATTAAATTGAAATTAAAATATCCCACGGGATATGTATAGAGAGGGAGGCTGGACAGACCCCCCCTGCCTGAGAATTGCGATCACCTTAAATAGCTTAAATCGAGCATAGAGATACTCAAAAGCTTGGGCCCAACAGCTTGCCGGTATTCGCTTATGCAAGCATGAACCGGTGTCACAAGCCTAAAATGGGGTTACGAAACCAGAAAAAGGCTGGCACTGCACTATTATGGAGAGAGTCTTCTGGTAAGTTCAAAACTGTTTATTCCAAAAACGTAAGCGCGTTTCGGGCGATCACCCTTCTTCAAGTACAATGGAAAATAGCTATCGTTGTGCGCTGGATCCATCAGGCTGGAGCACCTAGGTTGACTAGGGCAGGAATGAGGAATGATTTAGCCTATAAAATATACATGCTTATTATCATGGTGCTTAGACAAGTGAAAAATTAAATCATCTCAATTTAAAAGGTTTTTTGGTACGTGGGATAAGCAGGGCACTTCTTCCCGTTTTATAATTAGCGCCTGGATCCAAATATGCAATATTTTGTTATGAAATATGAATTCTTGGAAGATATTTATTATTATTTTTAAATTTAAATTTAATGAATGTGCATGAAATATTTTAAGATTCCATAATTGGTGGGATGAATAGATTTAAAAAAATAAAATAAAATAGACGTATTCAGTGAGGTTATTCATTATTTTATTTCGCTTTTTAATTTTTATCTTGGTCATCAGTTCCGAAACAGTAAGCACAACTAGCCACATGTTTTGCAATAAAAGTTTTGAAAACACATCCCCACATATATAAAAAACGAAGTTCATGCTTATAACCGGTGTATTGCGTCTTTCTATGCCAGTACTATTCACTAATAATCTTCATTTATATTTCAGTGTTTCACTGAAAAGATTATATACTAAATAGATTACAGTTGGTAGCAACTCCTAGTTCGCCAGTGTCATGCCATTATATTAACCTCAAGCTAAATGTTCTTGGTCTGTAAAAGTATTAGATGTATGGGTTTGTGTAGAATTGCTAGAGGCAATAAAACAACACGTGCGCCGTCAAGGTAAAGCAAATAGTAGCAAGACACTTATCTAAAAGAAACAAGTATGCTTGGGAATAACGAGCTTCTCAAACACATACAGTAACTAAATATAGCTACTATGCCAGGTATCTAAATCCTTCAAAAAACAGGGGGTAAGCAGATAGTTCACATTTTCGTCTTCTGCCAATCTTCTGTCATTTCATTATAGGTCTATCATTATATTATTATGTGCTAGAAGATGCAGACAGTAAAAAAAAAATTCACCATAATCCCATGTGGGTGCATTAATGGACATTATTTTCTGATAAGTATCTTTTCATTCACAATTTTAGCATGGAATTTGACGGAAATATCCTACTAGAGAGCAATTTCCTGAATATGGAAGTGGTATATGCCCCCAAAGGTGGTGAAGTGCAAAATGGCTATCCAATAAAGACAACAATCTGATGCTTGGTTGTCACAGACAATGATTTCAATGATGAGAATAGTGTACAATAAATTCATGATCATCAGTAGTGGATAGGTGATATATATAGTTGCATAATATGGGTGGGGCTCAACTCACATGGTAGCCCAGAGAAGCACCAGGAGCAGTCTTTCAGGATAAAACAAAACAGCCATCGTTTTCTGACTAAAAAAAATAGGAACAAAGGCTTCTGCAGTCGGCCCAAAACAAAAACTATAGGACCACTTTTATCAAAAGAAGTGATGGAAGCACTCGGTGCGTCTGCCTGCATGTTGCCGAATGCACCAGATTAATGAAAGGTGTGTGCATAGTCTTTATTGTATGGTGTACCCTGCTCTGAAGAAGTGTGGACCAACTTTTTTGTTCGGAACTTTTTAACTAAGAAACTTATGACAGGAATTCTGTCGAGTGCAGATACAAGAAAAGGAAGACAGTGTGTCATACGCAAATGGTAGTACAAAAATGAAGAAATCTTAGAAATCTTTATAATATAGGTACATACAAGACATTACACGAAAACTCAAGGTTAAAATACTTAAAAAAGTACCAAGTACACGATGAAAAAATGCAAGTTGGATACCAGGTAAGTATTTTATACCAACAACACCCCCCTCACACATGGGATAAATGCTTCGAAAGTATCTATAGACACCTGACGACGTGTGCTGACCAAAGCCAAGGTATACAAAGATAAGATGGTTATAAGGAAGATACCTATCACAAAGGAATCGGCCTAGAATACATTACAATGCACACTGGACAACTGTGTTCCGTCGGGCGGAAGAAGAGAAGGATAACTCTGTTTACAGCAACGGAGTAGCGGTGGAGGGGGTGGAGGGCTCCCCACGCGTTCGTCTCCTTTTAGGAGACGTCATCAGGGGTAAAGATGACCCTGGACGTGAAGGGCTCCCTTATGTACTCGTCTTACTGCTCCCAGGTGCATTTGAGGTTCGGCTGAGATGGCGTGCAGCCATAAACGTACCGGCATGCGCGGAAGTGAAGTAACATAATTAGTTTCTCGTATATCGAGATACTAGGTAGGTAACTAAGCAAGGTTTTGCGAGGTCTGTGGCACAGACGCATCACACAAAAGACGCCGCGACGCTTCATACATACAAATAGCGCGGCCGCAGGTTCAAGGCACTAAAAGAAATATGCGAGTTGAATTAAAAAATCTGTTCAGAAGAATAAACGGCGAAATATAGGATTATAGCAAAAAAGGCTACATGATTACAAAAATTGGTTTTAAGAGGTACAGAAAAGTATTAAGTTATTCTAGGTATAGACACATCACAGAAAGCCACCGCGCATCGCTCACAATCTGTAAGTGGCACGGCCGCAGAAGATTCAAGGCTCATGAAAAAAATGTGAATGATAAGAGATTATTTTAAGATCAAAAGGAAGGTTACATTGTTAAATAGACGGCGAACGAATATAGAATAAAATAGTATGTGACGGATAATGCAAAAATATGAAAAATTAAATTTATTTATGTAATAATTGTGAAGAAAAGGTTGCGACGCCTATAAGCATGAAATATAGATATATAAGATCTTATGATAGTTAGTATAATATGCAAAGAAATCGTATGTAGGCACTTGTGTAAGCCATAAAAGAAAATCGTTAGAGCACAGGAGCGGCACCCATTTGAAGAAAAACATTTAATTATGGGAATGAAAGTTCCCAAGGAATCGCAATATTATAGGGGATAAGATACAAGATATCATTGAAAGGCAACATAAAACCCAATAGCATATTTGTTATTACATTATAATTATTTATGGGTAAAAGACCCCAATTCTCATAGAAATAAAACCAAAAGGTAGGATCAGTGTGATACAAACCCTGGAGATAAAAAGGTGATAGTGCATATGACTTATGGGTAATATCGTTCATTGAAGTGCAAAAACAAGTAGGCCATATTAATAAGAAAAAGTCAAATCCAATAAAGATCGCCGGAATAAAAAGTAAGACCCGGGAGGAGGTGGACCAAACGCACGTAGGAGGGAGCCGGCTCCACGCTTAGATTGCTGCAGAAAAAAAAATCCAAACAAAGAGTAAAACTAGCAATAGAGTTGGGTAAACCTTGGAAGTCAAAATACCAAATCTCATATAGGTGCGTGTGGTTGAGGTAGATAACCCATACTAGGTCTATGAAACCAAGTAGTAATATTTTTTGGGTACTCTGGATCCATTAGTCCAGGTTAGTTAGATCGTCCAAGGAATGAGAGGGTCCATGGAGGAGGCGGGGAATGCGGAGAGGATTTCATCCAAGGGAAATGTGAGTAAAAAGTAATGACACACCCTTTCACTTGGAGTGGAAGGTGGTGTTATTGATCGGCTTGTTCAGGGATTAACCATGTCCTTGTACAGCAGCCAGCGCGGGGGAAACACATGTTCAGTAAAACACATACCGCAGTTTGAGCAATTGGAGGGTGAGCTTAGGGAAGACAAACAAAAAAATATTTAATTAAATTGGGATAACAAAATAAACGTGAATGTAGGGGAACGGACTAAAATAAAGTCCCAAGAAAAAAGTGTGACAGGACTGGTAAAGATGTCCAAGAGCTACAGGGGGCAAGTAAGCCCCAGCAGAAGATAAGAAACAGAGTGAAAAAAAAGTGAGGAGTGTGTGGGTGAGAAAAGAAATTGGAATAGTGAATAATAGTGAATAGCCGTATATGGAGCCTAATATTGTCAAGGGGAACTGGAAGTATCATATGAAAAAGTGACACAAGGGATAGTTAAGGATTTTACTACTTAAAATTAAAGACTCAACGATTCTTAATGTAGAAGAAGGATGGGATCTGGTGTCAAGGGTTCTCCAGTTGTCGAGGATCCTCCGGTAGCATATCCAAATATATGTTCTTATAGTAAACCTGTAAACAAGAGGTCATTCATTGATGCCATCAGCGGGCAAGCGTACAGTTTTTTATATCCAGCGTGCCTCACGTCTGATATTCGGGAGTTATATCTCCTCCCCGGATGGTTGTGGTACCAATCCAGCCCCAAACTTTGAGGCCCCAAGTTTTACCCGCATGAAAGTTGCGGAATGTGCCGCGACTGTAGAAAGTGCCTTACCTTGAGAGAAGTGTACCCGCGTTGGAATGGAAATAATGGAAAAGGTTGGCCTGCTGTATTCTTTTTCTAAGTTCACGCGTGGTCTGACCCACGTGAGATCTTCCGACATTCATGGGCATATGAGGGCAGTAAATGACATTTCTAGTTCTGCAATTCCATAGTTACGCAGGATATGGATTATGTGAAGAGTGATAGGATGTACAAATTCGGGGGGGGGTAGCCGCATTAAGGGGCAAATGCGCAATTCCCCAATGCAAAGGAACCTGTAGTCCGTACTCGTCCAGGAGCGAGTGTCGAATGAAATGACTATTAGACAGATTGTCCTTAAGTTTTTAGCCAGTCTCGCTATTTAATGTCGGTTCCTGAGATTCAAGGGTCGTATTGCGGGGTCCTATGCCGAAGGATATTCCAGTTTTTTGACAATCAGGGTCCGAGAAATGTTAGACCACTGATTCTTGTAGTGGTGACCAACCCCTAGAAGAAATTCAGCTGTTTCTTCTTTTGGGTCAAGAGATCTCCCCTTTCAGCATCGCAGCTAGAAGAAAGGCTTGGAGTAGTTTCTTAGGGTATCCCCTATTCAGAAAAACCTTCCAGTGAGTTCTTGTGCATTTCGGAGAGTAGCTTTGTAAGGAACAGTTTCTTGTGAACGGATAAATTGTCCCACTGATACCCGTTTCAAATGTCGTGGATGACATTGAAACTGTTAGTATGTGGAGTAAGATGTTTGTTGAGGTCTTCTACGAACAAATCTGTGATGAGTCCACGTATTTGTTATTTCAATCCAAGAAGTCGACTGTCACCCTGCGACAAATGGGCTGTCGTATTATGTTGTTCCAGGGGTGGTAATGTTTAGTTCAGATATAAAATCCTGACAAAAGATCAAAGGTCCGTCCCATAAGAAAAAATCGTCATAAATCTTTGCCAGATCCTAACATGTCCTTGGAAATTGTCTGATGGATACGTGCTAGCCATCCCACCACCCCAAAACGAGTTGGCGTAGGAGGGCGCGACACCGTGCACCCATCGCTTTCACGGACACTGTTTGTAAAATTTATGATCAAAGGTGACATAGTTGTGTTCAATTAAACTCCATAGGTCAAGGACAAAGGAGTCATGTCTTCGATCCCTGTGCTGGTTTATCCAAGAATAAGATGTTGCTGAATCCCATCATTATGTGCTATATTAGTATATAGGGACTAAACATCCAATGTTACCAAACCACGTACTCACCGACGTCTTGCGTGTGTGTTGGATTTTTGGAGAGACCGTTAGAGTCCCGTATATCCGAAGGTAGTGCCACACCAGAGTTCTTACCTGTAAGAAGGAATCGACGTAACTTACAGCTCCCTCACAAAGGCCCCCTATACAAGAACAATAGGTTCGTCCCGAGTGGAAGTGTCAAGGATTGTGGACCTTTCGGGGCATTGTAGAAGGTAGGTGTCTAGGATTGTAAAGGCATCAGAAAAATTCGTTATTCTTTTTCGAAATAATGCCATATTGAAGGCAGAGTCAAGTAGGCGTTTCGCTTGTTCTGAAAAACCTGTAGAGGTTCGAGGGAGACTGATAAGTACTGAGCATGTGTCAATTGGTCGGTCGGCCTCCATCAAATATAAGTCGGAATGGCCCCCCAAAGTACAATATTCCCTCCCTTGTCCGCCTCCTTGCTTAGGAATCGGGGTTGGATTTCAATGATCGATAGCAAGTTATTTTTTTTTTTTTTTTTTTCTTTAGTCAGAGTTTCTCCACATGATGGTTAGTTGAACGTGAGCCGTTAATATCATGGGACACCACTGCTGTAAAAATAGATGTATGGCAGGGTACCCAATGTCAAATTAGGAGTAGCCTTGAGATGGAAGGACGTAAGGGGCAGGTTGCGACTGGTCGCCGGTGACTAATTCTCTCGTAAAAGATCTATAGATCCCTGAAAAAAGTCTGGCGGGTCGGTTTCCGGTACTCGTCAATACGGATGGTTGTTGATAGAGCACCTTGAAAGCCAGCTGTCGGCAAAACAAAAAAAACATTCTTTTGATTAGATCAAATGTGTCCCAATTTGTGCATGGGTGAGAGAAAGTTAAGGCCCTTACTTAGACATTATGTCAGCGCACAGAGGAAAGTGTGTAGTTTGTGAAAGGTCACAATCTGTTAAAATCGCTGTTTAGGGGCGGCCATTCTTTTCTGTAGGATTGGTTATCAGTTCTTGTTCCTCAGTTTGTCACCGTTTTTTATGAGGGGGATGGTCCCACCAATAGCGGCGGGTTCTTTTATTTTGATTATTGGATCTCTTTTGACCCCTTCGGATTGGTGTCTCCTTCGCCTCGAATCTGTAGCTAAAAAATCCTCACAGAGGACTGTTCAGTCAATTTATCAGGGATAGGCACTCTGCTAGTGGTAAACCTCGATTCCCTTGTGGGCCATTTATAGGGGCCCTAGCCCTCTCAAAATCAGATTTGTCCCTGCGATCCTATCTTTTTTTCCTTGGAGAGCTCCTTTCCATCCTCGCTATTCACTCCTGCACTGTGGGCGGAAGGGTAATACTAGCGTTGTCTATCGGAATGTATTCAGATTGGGTCTCTAGTTCTTTGATTGTATTTATCTGGTGAGTGTGCTAGTACGCCTGGGACATGATGATTAGTTAAATGTATCATATACTAGAGCACTGTAACAGACCCTGTTCCCACATGGTCTTAATTCCTCATCCGTCCCATGATGGGAAACTTGTACTCTGAGGCCACGAAAGGGGCTATATTGAGCAGTGAGTATCCTCCAAACTCCTGATAATTCCAATAGACTCTAGTAAGGAGTCTTATGTTCTCCAAAAGGCTTTGGAAATTGATTTAAAGTCACCAATCTACAGGTTGTCTCAGTATTAAGATTCAAGGTGAAAGACTGCATCTTCCTGGCTGGAACACAGAGACTCCGATATTAAATCCATGTATATAATATTATGTGCCAGTGGCACTAACAGGCGTGCGATAATAGGTCCAAAGAAGAGGGCTCACATGGAAAGGGAGAGCCCCTAACAAACAATGTCAAACACAAAAGAATGACCTAGCACAGCCTAATCAAATATAATAATTGCAGACACCACCAATAATAAACATATTAGGCAGATACCAAGGAAAAGGAGCCCAGTGTGTCCATACGGCAAATGGATAGTACAAAAATGAAGAAATCTTTATTAATAATAGGTTTACATAAAAGGAAAACTCAAGGTTAACAATCACTTAAAAAAGTACAAAGTACCAGAAAAATGCAAAGTTGGATACAACAGGTAAGTATCTACCAACAACACCCCCTCACACATGGGATAAAATGCTTCCGAACTTATCTATAGACACATGACTACGTGTGCTGACCAGCAAGGTATACAAAGAAAGATGGTATAATGAAGATACCTATCACAAAGGATCTGGCCTAGATACGCATACACTGCACACGGGGAAAACGTGTTCCAGTCGGGCGGAGAATGGAAGAAGGATAAAATCTGTACAGCAACGGAGTAGCCGGGGGAGGGGGTGGAGGGCTCCACACGCGTTTCCGTCTCCTTTTAGGAGACTTCCTCAGGGGGTAAAGATGCCCCCTGGAGGCCAGGCTCCCTTATGTACTCCGTCTTACCTGCTCCCAGGTGCATACGGTTCGGCTGAGGATGGCGTGCCAGCCATAAACCGTACCGCGCATGCGAGGAAGTAACATAATATAGTCTCGTATATCGACGGATACTAGGTAACTAAGCAAGGTTTGCGAGCGTCTGTGGCTACAGGCCGCCATCACACAAAAGACGCCGCGATCGCTCGCATTCAATAAAATAGCGCCGATCCGCAGGTCAAGGCACCGTAAAAAGGAAATATGCGAGTGAATTCAAAAATCGGTTTTCAGAAGACTAAACGGCGAAATTATAGGATAGTGAGCAAAAAAAGGGATTATAGTATCTTGGTTTAGACACATCACAGAAAAGCCACCGCGATCGCTCACATCTGATATAGTGGCACCGATGCCGCAGATTCAAGGCTCATGAAAAAATGGGATGAATTAAGAGATCATTTTCAGATCAAAAATGGGAAGGTACATTGTTTAAATAGCGGCGGAAATATATAATTATAATAGTAGTGACTGACATCATTGCAAAATATTAAAAATTAAATTTATTTTTATAAATTAATTGTGTAAGAAAAGGGGTTGCGACGCCATAAGATGAAATATATATAATCAAGATCTTATGATAGTATATATCAAAGGCATCGTTATGTAGGCTCATGGTGTAAGCCATAAAAAGAAAATATGTAGAGCACAGGTGAGGCGCACTTGAGAAACTATTTATTATATGTGAAATTTCCCCAAGGATCGCAATCTAAGGGGATAAGATAAAAGATATCAGTGAAAGCAAAATAAAAACCAATTGCAATTGTTATTACATTATAATTATGTATGTGTAAAAAGACCCCAAATTCTCATAGGAATTAAATACCAAAAGGTAGATCAGTGTGTACAACCCTGGAGATAAAAGTGCTAGTTGCATATAGGACATTGGTTAATATCGTCCTTGATCTTGAAGTGCAACAAAGTAGGCATTTATATAAGAAAAAGTCCCCCCCCCCCCCACAAATCCAATAAAGATCGCCGGAATTAAAAGAAGCACCCCGGGAGGAGGTGCGACCAAAAGCACTGTAGGAGGGAGCGGGAGCCGCCCTTCCACGCTTAGATTGTGCCGAAAAAATCCAACAAAGAGGAAATAGATAATATGATGTTGGGTAAACTTTGTAAAGTCAACATATCCAAATATCATATCGTGGTGTTGGTGGAGGTAGTAACCCATACTATGTCTATGAAACCAGTTCGTTAAAATATTTTTGGGTACTCTGTATTCCATTAGGTCCAGGTTAGACAGTCCCAGGGTGATGAAAGAGGTCCATGGAGGAGGGGAATGCGGAGGAGTATTGATCCAAGGAAATGGGAGTTATGACACACAATTACACTTGGAGTGGAAGTTGGTTGTCTATTGCATCGGTTGTCAGCGGATTCACCATTCCTTGTACAAGCAGCCAGAGGGGGGAAACCACATGTTTCGAACACACATACCGCAGGTTGAGGCAATTAGAGGGTGAGATATTATTAATTCTGTCGAGTCACAGTATTAAAAAAGTGATGATGAGTGTTCAAACCCAGGAGCTCGGACACCCTTTTAGGTGCAGAATTTGTGGCACGTCGGTTTATAGTGCAGCTGACGACACAGTACGACATGTGCAGCAGGTTGCATATCAGTATTCAACCCAACCAACACCCACAGGTAGGGAACCTCAGACCCCATCATCTGACACTGCTGGTTTACATAGGGCTTGTAAGCCTTGGCCTGAAAGTGGTAGCAGCCATCCCACCCGTACAGACTCCAGGGAAAAACCTGTTTCCGGATATCAGACTAGCTGCTTTTAAACTAACCAAATTTGTGTCAGGATAGCCTAATGCCGATTGACACCAGCACAATGATCTACCATCCACAATGAACCTTGTGCCCTACCGACACTAGATAGATTATATATATATATATATAGGAGATATAAGGGATGTATATATAGATATATATATATATACAGCTAATATCATAACTTGTTGCATATAGTCTTAGCTACATTTGATCTGTCCAGACATACATAGACAGTTGAAATCACAGAGCCCACATCTGTACATTCCATGGGATTATGCATTACTGACATATGTTTACAACTATAATATGCTTACATTTATCATTTCTGGGGTTCCTACATTAAACACCAAGCAGAATATACTGTATGCTTTTAGTTTTGCTTTAATTCAGTGTCAGCTTTGGTCTAGGTATTTAGATGTGAATGATTAGTTAAAATCTAGTTTTCCCTTTGAAGTTGCTACAGTACAGTGACACGTGTGAAATTTTTTAATTGACTACAACACAGTCTTGTCTCTCTCTGGCTCTAAATCAAAAGGGCACTAGAAATATTTTGCTCAATTTCTTAATTAAAGGAGTAGGTGTTATTGAAAATTAAATTTTGATGCACTTTCTTGATATCTTTCAAGTGGCCAATCATTGCTGCATCTACCATGAGGCCAGTTGAGTCTTTGACCTTAAACGGCAATGTGCAGTTAAGCAGAGGTTGTTGCATATGGTGAAATCAGCCCTTACTCCTCCTTTACATCAGGAAGCCGGCCTGGAGCATTCACATAGATAGAGCACCTCTTCATACTGCTTTGGAACATGAAATACATACACGCATCTTCAGAGCTCACTGCAACAAGATCTGATTGCAAACCTGGGAGCACAGGCAAGGTCAGACAAATGCTGGTAGTGGGAGATTCGATTATTAGGGGAACACACAGGGCAATCTGTCACAAAGACCGTGCCATACGAAAAGTGTGTTGTTTGCTGGGTGCTTCGGGTGCGGCATGTTGGGATCGGTTGATGGCTTACTGGGGAGGGGAGGTGAGGAGGAAAACCAGCGGTATGTCCCACATTGGCACTAATGACAAAAGTAAGAGGTAGGTGGAAGGTCTTTAAAACTGATTTTTCAGGGATTAGGCCATAAGCTCAGGGCAAGGCATCAAGGTGAGTTTTCTCCGAAATACTACCTGTACCACGTGCACACCAGCAGAAGGCAGCGGGAGTAGGAGATTAGGGAGGGTAAAAGTGCTCAAAGGTGGTGTGTAGGAAGGAGGGGTTTTGGGGTCATGGAGAACTGGCTGTCTTTGCTATCGGCTTACAGGCTCTACAGTAGGGATAAGCTGCACCTCAATGGGGAGGGTGCAGCTTTTTGGGGGAAAAAATGGCCTAGAAGGTGGAGAGTGTTTAAACTAGAGATATGGGGGGAGGGCAAGTACACTGGTGCAGGGCAAATAGACAGTTGTAGATAGAGAGCTGGGAAGAGGTCATAGTCAATGGGGAATTAAGGGGGGTGGAATGAGATTGGGGGAATACGGACAAAAAGGTTATACGGACAGGGAAAAAACCATATAAAGTGCAGTACACAAAATGCCAGAAGCCTCACAAACAAAATGGAGGAAATGGAACTCTTGATGCGGGAAAGGAAATATGATATATTGGGAATCAGCGAGACATGGCTGGATGTAGCTATGACTGGGCTGTTACTAACATCAGTGATGGCGAAACCTTTTTAGATCATGAGTGCCCAAACTTAACCAAAAGCCACTATTTATTGCAAAGTGCCAGCCCAGCATTTAATGTACGTTTTGTGTTAATTATTTCGCCTGTCTTTGACAACTTTCACCCTCCTAAAGCACACAAAGCAATGAAAGGAGGAGGGCGGAGGGCCAAATTCGCCTATCATATAGGAAGGTTCTTTCTGCAGCAAGATTTCTTTTGCGCCCGTCTGGTGAGCTTCATGCTGGGGTTGTGATGGGACTGGGATTGCCCACAGACAGGGCTCCCCGGGAGTGCCACTCTGGCAATAGTGCCATAGGTTCTCCATAAAAACTGCTATAGATGGTAATAGTCTTTTTAGAAAAGGATGTTATAAATAAAAAAGGGGGAAGGGGGGGGTTGTTGACAGGGAGGACTGGCCATTGTACCCACCGGGGCAATTTCCCGGTGGGCAGGGGTCGGTCCGGGCCGGTGTGGGGGACGGTCCGGAGATGTGTGCGGGGCGGTCCGCAACTCCCTCCTTACAACTGTTAAATAATCTATCAGTTTTACCGGCATCGAGACGAGTGCCGTGGGTGCGGGGGTACTATTGCTTAGTACACAGACGCAGGAAAGCACCGCTGTTCGGCGTCTGTGTGTACACCCGCAGATACACAGGTCGTTGCAATTGACGTCATTGCGCGGACTGTGTAGCGTGGAGGAGGGGGACACTCCTTGTCAGCTGTCCGGGCCATCCTGCAGCTCCGCGGCTTGTTGTAAGAGGCGCGGAAAGCAGTGAAGCAGTGGACTCACTATACCCCGCCTCTTACACCAAGCCAACGACGGGACCGAGGGAAAGGAAGACTGCTCCAAAGAGGTGGAGATCATGTTTTTTGGTTTTTTTAATGATAGAAAATGAGGGCAATAATGTGTCTGGGCAGGGGGTGCATTAGGGTGGCAGGGGGGCATTAAATTATATGTTGGGGGGGGGGTTGCATGGGGCATTAGGCTGGCAGGGGGCATACATTATATGTCTGGGCAGGGGGGCATTAATTATATGGCTGGTACGGGGGGGGGGCATTAGGGCTTGGCAGGGGGACTAAATTATCTGTCTGGGGTGGGGGGGCATTTATTATGTCTGGGGCAGGGGGGCATACATTATATGTTGGGCAGGGGGCATTAATATAGTCTGCGTCCGGGGGGCATTAGGTGGCAGGGGGCAATAACTTATAGTCTGGGTGGGGGGGGGGTCATTGAGCTGGCAGGGGGGATTAAAATTATATGTCTGGGCGGGGGGGGCTTAGGGCTGGGGCGGGGGCAGAAATTATAGTCTGGGCAGGGGCGGCATAAAGTATATGTATGGTTGGGCGATGGGCATTAGGGTGGCAGGGGGGCCTAAATTATATGTCTGGGGCAGGGGGGCTTAAAATTTAAAATAGTCTGGTACGGGGGGGGATTAGCGGCTGACAGGGGCATTATAAATTATATGGTCTGGGGCGGGGGGGCTTAGGGGGCAGGGGGGCATAAATTATATGTCTGGGGGGCAGGGCGGCATAAATTATATGTCTGGGGTGGGATGGGCATTAGGGCTGACAGGGGGGCATAAATTATTAGGTCTGGGGCAGGGGGTTATAAATATATGTCTGGGTGGGGGGGGGTCATTAGAGCGGCAGGGGGCATATAATATATGTCTGAGGAGGGGGGGGCATTAGGGTAGGCAGGGGGGCAGAAATTTATGTCGGGGCAGGCGGCATAAATGATATGGTCTGGGTGGGATGGGCATTAGGGCGGACAGGGGGGGCATAAAATATATGTATGGGCCCCACCAAACCCCCCCCCAAGGCGCCCCCACCCCCAGGGGGAGGGCAATAAATATATGTCTGGGGCAGAGGGGGGCATTATTATATGTCTGGTACGGGGGGGGCATTAGGGCTGACAGGCGGCCTTAAATTATATGTATGGGGTGGGGGGGGGGGTATTTAGAGCTGGAAGGGGGCATAAATTATATGTATGGGGCGGGGGGGGGAATAGGGCTGGCAGGGGGGCATAAAATTATTGTCTGGGGCAGGGCGGCATAAATATTGTCTGGGGCGGGGGACAAAATTATATGTCTGGGGTGGCAGGGGGCATTAATCTATATTGGGGGTAGGTAGGGGAGTATAAAATCTTGTCTGGGGAGGTGGGGCATAAATTTATGTTGGGCGCAGGTGGTGGAGCATTAATTTTTTCTGGGGTTGGGATGGGGCCATGCATTCTAGTCTGGGACAGGCTGAGGGCAAATTAATTCTGTGCTGGCTGGGCGGCAGGTCTGGGGGCATTAGAGCATTACTTTTTAGTGATGGGGTGGCTGGGGGCCATTATTTTACACCTGGGTATGAGTCGGAGTCATATACAATACTGGGGTGGGGGGGGGGGTAGGGGGGCGGGGGGGTAAAAGGATGGTTTCAGGAGAGAATAGAAAAATAAATTATCTACCATACAGTATGTTACATTAGTGGCGGCACATTTGTGTCGTTGTACCTAATATTTTAGGGGGCCTATTAACAGATTTGGCGGCACACATCATTGAGTTGGTCAGCAGAAGAAGGGACAATGGGACAGTGCAGGAACATAAGACGTCCTGTGTGGTAAACTCTGCAGGAAGGTCTGGACCGGGAGGAAGAGACAAGGTACTATTGGAAAAGATGAGGAAACGAGTGCGATCCGGGGATCCACTGATGTCACTGGAGCATAGGTGAGGATCTCATGTGTTTCTGTAGCTGTCTATGATACATACTGATTGGCATGTTCTCTTCTGTGTAATATATGTAGTATTATAGTACTTAGATTCTATGTCATAGGGGGCAGTATTATAGTAGTTTATATTTCTGTTACATAGGGGGCAGTATTATAGTGTTATATTCTTGTAACATAGGGGGGCAGTATTATAGTAGTGTATATTCCTTGTACATAGGGCAGTTATTATGTAGGTATTTCTGTACATAGGGGCAGTAGTATAGTAGTTATATTCATGTCATAGGGGCCAGTATTATAGTAGTTGATATTCTTGTTACATAGGGCAGTTATTATGTAGATTGGGTGGATATGGGAGAAGGTTATGTAGTAGTTTTATTTTGTATATGAAGGCAGGATTGAATGGGTTATTAAATGGTTATTTGCCAGCATATCTTGTAAATCGGAGGCAGTATAATATATATTTCTCTGAATTGTACATATATGGCACAGGGGAAAGGTTATTAAGGTTATCGGTGTCATGTGTTTGCATTCATTTACTGACGACAGGTCACAATTCTTTGCACAGTCTGATTCAACTACTAGCAAACATGGTCTTGTTTTGCATTTGAAGGCCATCTACCAACACATTTGTCGTTAGAACCCACCACAGATATGACCACACCCACTTGTTTTGACTCCGCCCATAAAATGGAGGCACTTTATAGTTTTCCGGGCCGTTATACATTCCAGTCCGCCCTGTTTGTTATAGTGAATTCTGCCTCAAGCCTTGTTTGCGAGATGACATCCGTAATGCAAATGCACATGTGGAGTCCTATGGGTGGAGGATAAGGGGAGGAAAAAAGAAAAATTAAAATATACTAGGGGTGTTGTTATAAGGCTCCAAATATAATGGGAGGCCGCAGAGTAAATGCTGAATAAGTGAAATGAATGCGGCTTCCAAAGCATGTGAAGTACTTTCATGGGGGACTTCAATTTACCCAGATATGACTGGGGTGGCAGAACCTGAGGTCTTAAACAACAGCAGGTTTTGGTCAACAAACACAAAGACAATTACCTGTCGCAACTATTCCTGGGAGCCAACAAGAGGGGGGCACTGCTGGAACTTATCCTTACCAACAGACTGATAGGGTATCAAAACTACAGGTTGGGGGGAACCTGGGTAATAGTGAATCACAATATCATGATTTTGTATAACGCTTACGAAGAGCGTTTGTAGGAAGGGCAAACAACACTCTAAACTTCAGGAGGGCAAATTTTCAGCAAAACTGAGGGAGACCTCAACAGGCTAGACTGGGTACGTGGTTCAAAGACAAAAGCCCTCCCAAAAAATGGGGACTTTTCTCATAATTTGAAAAAAGTCCTGTGATAAACACATACCTTATGGGAAAAAAGCTAAAAGGAACAAGAAAAACCTAGTGGCCTAACTAGTCTTTACAGGAAAGCATAAGCAAGAAAGATTAAAAGCGGTTATTAAGGGTGCTAAAATGTGACGGAGTAGGGAGCGATGAGGCATGTACAGGATTATAGAGATAAAAATAAATCCTTGTAAAAAGCAGTAATAAAGGACCGCAAAATAGAGACATGCGAGAAATATTGCAGGGAGAGCAAATAATCTCCCTAATTTTTTTACAAGTATAATGATAAAGAATATAAAACATAGAGTGTGGGTATCCCCTAGAAAAACATGGGGGTCATGGTGGAAGGAGAGAGGAAAGGTGCCAAATCTGACTGAATGTTGCTTCTCACTGTCTTACTAGGAAAATCCCCTGGGTGGAAGACCAATGAGGAATAATGTAAATCTTTTTGGAAGGTCAACAGGTTTAACCCCAGGAGCAGAGTCGCGCCCCTCGCAAAACACTAGACTAAACCCCACCCCTCCTGTTTTTTTTTTTTTTTTTTTTTTTTTTTTATTTTTTTGTTTCTGTTTTTTTTTTTTTAGATAAATAACCGGGGCACAGATGCATAACCCCTGGGTTCTGCATGATTATGTCGGTGATAGACGACCGTTATTTTCTTGTAAGATCACTGAGTAACGGATGTTCCACAGGACCTGGCGCATAGCAAATGTGGTACCAATATGCCAAAAAAAAGGATCAAAATAGCGATCCTGGAACTACAGAACCCGTGAGTCTAACTGCTAGGGGGGAAAATTTTGAGGGGTTGTTAGAGATGCTATCCTGGAGTATCTCACTGTGCAACAACCCTTAAACCCAGCGTCAGATCGGTCTGTCAGACTATCTGATTGGTTCTACAAGGAGGTAATCAAGATGCGTCTGGGAGACATTGGGATGTTTTATATATGGACTTTTCAGAAGGCATTTGGAACCGCTGGCCACATAAAAAGGTCTGGTATATAAAATAGACTGCTGGGAATAGGAAAGAAAATGCGTGTATATTTGGTGAAGTAATTGACTTAGTGATAGAAAACAAAGGGTCGTCATTAATGACATTGTCAGATTGGGTTTTGATGTGTGGACCAGTGGAAGTGCCACAGGGGTCAGTATGGGGCCACTTCTTTTTGATATTTTATAAACTTGTAGTGGGTTACACCGTCAAGTTTTCAATATTTGCAGATACACTAAGCTGTGTAAAGAATAAATACTGAGGTCGATAGTTTAGCATAAGAGGATTGTGGAGCTGAGGAGTGGGCAGAGAATGGTTGATGGTTAATGTAGATTTAAATGTATAAAGTTATTCACTTGGGCCTATGGAAACAAAAAAGTCTTAATTATGTTCTAAACGGTCATTACTTAGAAATGTCAGGATCAGTGGATCCTTGGACACCGCGGGGAGATGGAACAGCCGACACCTGGGACCTAGCCCAAGTGCGCACCTGGTTTAATTCACAGAGCCCGCCGCCAAAAGGGGGTTGGACTTGCGCGGCACGGATAACCAACGGTCGTCCCAAGGGCGACCAGCCCGCGGGGTGGAGCTGAGTCGAGGGACGGACTTAGGGATGAACAGTATCGTACTAGGTCCCGGCACAGGTCACGAGCTGGCGGCAGAGATGCAACGTCAAGCCAAATCCAAGGTCGCAACGGGATGGTCAGGGCAGGTGGGAGCGGGAACAAGGCACACGGAAACACAGCAACACGGAGGAACTCGAGGGTAACACAGGGACTCAGAGCGGGGACACACAGGAATACACAGGAATGGCGGAGGAAGAATACGCAGAGAAACACAGGAACACAGGAATAATCGCTTGGAAGCTTTCTCTTAGGCTATGAGGGCCAAAGATCGGCAAGGGTTACAGGGAAGAGGCAGGATTATGAAGAATTGGGACAATATGGGCAGCGCCATTAATGGGCCGCTGGCCTGTAAATTTGGGAGAAGGTGTGCAGAGCGCGCGTCCCCGACGTAGGGGCGGAGGGGGGAGCGAGCAGGAGCCGGGAGTGGGTGAGGGATGCGCTTGGTTGGCGCTGGCTGGCGGGGGCAGGGCCGGCAAGGTGAGCCCGCGATGTGGGTTGCGGGGACCACCGTGACAGTAAAACTGGAGCTGGAGAAGGAATTGGGGGGGTATGGTGGATGGTAAACTAATTTAGGACAGCGCCAGGCGGCATGCCTGCTAAAGGAAATAAAATTATTATGGGGATGTATCAAGAGAGGAATAGATTCTCATGATAAAGGACATAGTTTTGCCCTTATACAAATCCATGTGATCAGACCAACAGGAAGATTTGTGTACAGTTTTGGGCACCAGTGTATAAAAAGATATAGTGAGAGCTTGGAACGGGTGATTGAGAGGAGAGCAACCAGGATATTAGGGAAGTGGGGGGAACTAGAATACACTGGAAGACGGTAAAAAATTTGGGATATTACAGTTTAGGAAAAAAGAACGACTGAGGGGAGACCTCATTACAATGTACAAATACCTGAACGGACAGTAACAAGGGATCTCTCCAAATCTATATTTATAACTAGCTGTGACCAGGACACGGGGGACATCCTCTACGCCTAGAGGAGAGGAGATTCTACCATCACCATAGCACAAGTTCTTTACTGTAAGAGCAGTGAGACTATGGAACTCTCTGCGCAGGAGGTTGTTATGGCGGACTCTGATGTACATGTCAAGAGAGGCGGATGCCTTTCTGGAGAGAAAAATATACGGGTTATGGGATAAACATTTATTTAATTCTTAAAGGTTGGACTTGATGGACTTGCGTCTTTTTCGAGCCTTATATACTATGATACTATGATACGCATGCACAAAGAATAAAGCACTACTACACGGGGCCATGTTTTAAGCTTGGTCCAATTCACAAGATTCTACTGTTCATAAAACCGTTATCACCTGCTACTTTGGTAATTCATTTCCCTTTTTCCTTGTGTTAAATGTTTTTTTTTCAGATCTTTTTGGCAACATTGTTACAAATGGTCTCAAAATGTTTGCAAAATTGTCTCAAGTCAATTCTTTCCATTATTTACAGTAACCGTAATTATGGTTTCGTCTTTCTGGGCAAAAAAATGTTGGCAAATTAACATTAATTTAAAAAGATATTTGTCATTTGCATCATTTAGTCATTTAGAAGATATGGAATAGAACATTAAATGTGTCTTAATGATGATAAACAAAGTCCGTCGGACACATTTCAAAAAGTCCCAAAAAATGGGCACAAATTGCAATGCATCAAAAAAAGTCTCAAAAAGGAAAAAGATAAATGGCCCCTCTGTGTTTGTATTTATAGTGTAAAGATATATATATACAGGCAATCCCCGGGTACGTACAGAGATGTGGTTGTTCTTAAGTTGTGAATTTGTATGTAAGTCGAAACTGTATACTTTATATATAATTGTAGATCCAGACAAAAAAGTTTTTGGGCCCAGTGACAATTGGAGTTTTAAACATTTTGCTCCAATGGGACCAAGGGATTATCAATAAAGCTTCATTACAGACACCTTACAGCTGATTAGTGCAGTCTGGGAATATAGTAAGCTTCAGAAGCTTCCCAGAAGTCAGGGGGTCTGTCTGTTAAATATGGGCTGTGTGTCTGTAAGTCGGGTGTCCTTAAGTAGGGGACCGCCTGTATATATATATATACTCCATTGAAACCCAGAAATTGTATTGCCAAATATCTATAACTTATACCGGAAGAATTAACAAACTGACATGCTGTATTCTGATGAAGGTGGAAAAGGCCTAAAACATCGGAATTCATATTCTTGATATATAATAAACAAGAAATATCTACATAATTAGACTTAGATTAGATTAGCTAAAACACAGAAAAAGAGAATGAGTTATATATTTTTTAGAAAAAGAAAATCATAAGAATGATACCACTGAAAAAAGTTAAAAAAATAACTTTTTTGTTTGTAGGAAAGGAAATATGTTACAAATTATTAAAGGGGTATTCCAGAAATCAGCATAATTCATATACAATTGAGTACTCAAATTATAAGCTAATATGAAATTAGTTGTTATTTAAAATTTTGCTCCCCTTAGCAGCAAATGCTGGTGACATAGACTGTAATGAAGAATTAAAATGCTACTGGCCCTTTAATCAGTCCGTTAATTTCCTCAGCGCGGAGGAGACACAGGACAGAAGATGGACGCTGGTCACATGTCCACATCACATGTCCTGCACCTGCCTGGGCAGGTCATGTGATAAGCACTAGGTTTGGTTGTAGTTGGTTGGTTGTACTGCATCCAATATGGACAGTGTGTTGGTGATGTGTAGTGATAGCAGTTACACATCATTACTATAGTAACTGAGCAAGAAAGTATGTTACATCATCACTGGAAGCACAGCATAAGTGGTAGGAGGAGTTACTGAGAACTAAAGGATAATGGGACTTGTATTTTCCAGTGGCAGCCATCTTGGTGATAACTCCACCTACTTTAGAGAGGCCATAAAATGTTGTGAATCATAAAATCAAACTATTTAAGCTCCATTTTGTGACTGATGATATTGAGGTCTGTTATATTCATTTATCTAAAGCATCATGGGATTTTGTATCAGACCTTCATATTCCCGGAATACCCCTTTAATCCTTTACATAAATGGTATTATTCTAGGTATTTGTGATATATACAAAATCTTTAAAATGTCAAAATGCTATATGAAAAAACAGCTATATTTAGGTTGCCTCAATATAGATGTATAGATAGATGATATTCATCAGATAGATGAGTAGATAGGTTGTTACAAGTCGAGTGCTAGTCAAGTTCAAATATATGTGAAAATGTCTTGTCTGCAGAAAAACCTTCTCTGTCCTGTATTACCCACTGCTACAGAAAAGAAGAATTGTTATGACTACCCATACCACTCAAGTAAAAATTGGGAAAGTGTTAAAAATACTACATTTAAAAAAGCCTTGAATGCCAATGAAATGTTGGATATCTTTCAGAAGACTTGGGATAAGGCTCTACACTAGAGGCATACGTTTACTGCTAAGGAAGATGCTTTTTTGTATGTGTCATTTGCTGTTGATCTAAAAAGGTCTCTTAGGATTTATGATAGTTTATTCCTTCACCGAAGTCCAGCATAATGGCAAGCAGTCTATTGATGACATGACAGCTCTCAGAAGAGCTGGGCTTGTAAAACAAAAAAGAATCAGTGTCTGGATAAGACTGAGTTGTTTAAACACGACTCCCAAATAACACTGCCTGTAATATGTCATGGCTATCCTAGCTCACATTGAAATATGACACCTAGGAACATTAACTGATTGTAGGGAATCTTGGTAATAGGTGTTTTACTTATATAAAGTGGGTTAAAACTTAGCACAGTACGTCGAACTTTGAGGCAGATGGGCTACAGCAGCAGAAGACCACACCGGGTGCCACTCCTTTCAGCTAAGAACAGGAAACTGAGGCTACAATTTGCACAAGCTCATCGAAATTGGACAGTAGAAGATTGGAAAAACGTTGCCTGGTCTGATGAGTCTTGATTTCTGCTGCGACATTTGGATGGTAGGGTCAGAATTTGGTGTCAACAGCATGAAAGCATGGATCCATCCTGCCTTGTATCAACAGTTCAGGCTGGTGGTGGTGGTGTCATGGTGTGGGGAATATTTTCTTGGCACTCTTTGGGCCCCTTGGTACCAATTGAGCATCGTTGCAACGCCACAGCCTACCTGAGTATTGTTGCTGACCATGTCCATCCCTTTATGACCACAATGTACCCAACATCTGATGGCTACTTTCAGCAGGATAATGCGCCATGTCATAAAGCTGGAATCATCTCAGACTGGTTTCTTGAACATGACAATGAGGTGACTGTACTCAAATGGCCTCCACAGTCACCAGATCTCAATCCAATAGAGCATCTTTGGGATGTGGTGGAACGGGAGATTCGCATCATGGATGTGCATCCAACAAATCTGCGGCAACTGTGTGATGCCATCATGTCAATATGGACCAAAATCTCTGAGGAATGCTTCCAGCACCTTGTTGAATCTATGCCACGAAGAATTGAGGCAGTTCTGAAGGCAACCCGTTACTAGCATGGTGTACCAAATAAAGTGGCCGGTGAGTGTATAGTTGATCATCCATTTGATGGATCAGTGTATCGTTTTTCTAAAGATAATATGTTTTTAAGATGGATCAGAATATTATTGTTATTGTCAGTTTATTGCATGCTTACAATATGTTGTACTATCGTTTTCTGGCCTGCAAGACGCTTAAAAGTTAAAAAACAATGGGGCAGATTTATCAAGCAGTCTGAAAGTCAGAATATTTCCAGTTGCCCATGGCAACCAATCACAGCTCAGCTTTCATTTCACCAGTGCTAATGAATATTTTAAAGGGGAGCTGTGATTGGTTGCCATGGGCAATTGGAAATATTCTGACTTTCAGACACTTGATAAATCTGCCCCAATGTGTATAGTCTAGGGCAAATGGAGCGACTATGGTAGTGGTTTTTGTAGTGTAGCAGGGGATTTTTTTTATTATATGGGGATTTTTATGAATATTTATGAATATTTTTGTGTGTGTGGGTATTTTTACTTTATATGTCCCCCATGCGGTCATAAAAACCCCCAGGGGGTCATTTTAAAATTTTTTTGCTGCAGACTCCAGACCTGCGCCCACTGACGTCTAAAGTCAGCGGGCAGTCCAAAACAGGTTAAACAGTAACATAATTAATTGAATTACTTTTTCAATTTAAATCTTTTTCATTGAAAAAAATAGACAATACAACATATAAAAAAACTTAAAGGGATATTGTCATTTGGGCTTTGACATTTCATATACAGGCAGTCCCCGGGTTACATACAAGATAGGGTCTGGAGGTTTGTTCTTAAGTTGAATTTGTATGTAAGTCGAAACTGTATATTTTATAATGGAAGTTCTAGACAATTTTTTTTCTTTTGCCCCAGTGACAATTGGAGTTTCAAAATTTTTGGTGTAATTGGACCAAGAATTATCAATAAACCTTCATTACAGACATCTTACAGCTGATCATTACAGACTGGGACTATAGTAAAGCATCCAGAGAGCTTCACCAGAGGTCACATGGGGCAGAGGGGTCCGTCTGTAACTATGGGTTGTCTGTAAGTCGGGTGTCCTTAAGTAGGGGACCGCCTGTATATTATAAATATATTTTTTTATTGAGACACATTTAAGACAGGGTTTGTACTGTATTAGAGATACTTCAGATTTTGTGAAGACTAAAAGAAGTTGAACTGAGAAGATTACCTGGATTGCTACCTAATTTAATGTGATATACGTTTATCAACAATTAACATGGGATAATGGCAGTTACTAAAAAAAAATAACAAATCAGGATTTTCTGAGCATAGTAGAAATTTGATCCTTTCTACTTGGACTAATTCTCTGGAAGTCAAACTTCTTGTCCTGGGACTGTCATGGGTGCAAATATAGCGCTCACATATGCCAATTTATATGACAACAATAATGGAGTCTAAGTTTACAAGAGTTTTAGTTTACACAGTGAACTTAAGTAGTTTTATTACTTTATAATATTGATCCAGATGTTAAGTTCATAATGGTTAGTTCTAAGATTCAAATTGAATTTGGTGATGTTGTGGTGGTATTAGAAGACATGTATCATATTAAACATTTGTACACTTAAACAACATATAGGAATTATTCACTCGTCAATTTATTCATGTGAAAACATTGGGGCTCATTTACTAAGGGTCCGAGTTGCCATTTTCGTCGCGTTTCCCGAATTTTTCCGATTTGCACTGAATTGCCCCATGATTTTGGCGCACGCATTTAGATTGTGGCGAATCGGTGCCGGTTTTCACGCGACAGAAATAGGGGGCGTGGCCGCCAGAAAACCTGACGGATTCGGAAAAAACTCAGAATTTTTTAAAAATTTGTGTCGCAAGAATAGCACTCACATACACCGAGACGGAGAAGATGAACTCCGGCAGACCTCAGCGCAGCAGCGACACCTAGTGTACATCGGGCGCATGACCTTAGTGAATGCCGGCAGAACCCGAATCAGCGTCGGACAAGGCGCCGCTGGATCGCTACTGGACGGGTAAGTAAATCTGCCCCATTGTGAGCAATAAGGAGAGATTGTATGTTCAGTTTAAACAAATGACATAGACATTTAGGGATTCCTTGACCATACCAAAGCAAGTGTGCATAATAATACTATTGGATACTGTGGGGACATGACAAGACTATCCAGAATAAGTAAAAAGAAAACCTTAAATCATAAGCAGAAGAGACCCTTAATCTAACCCAGGATACATATTTTTTTACTTAAAGGGGTTGGCCACTTTACCTTATGTTTTTGTAATGTGTGTGTAAGTGTGGGGTGTAGGATATTAAGTAATTTACCAATATACATCTATTAAAAGTTTTGCTCTGCTTTCTTGATATGTAAAGTGAAACCTCCTGTCTTTTATCTCATCAGCCAGACATTCCAGTCCATAAAATGGCTTCAGATGGAGGGTCATGTGATCTCAATCTGTCCATGAACAATCACCAGTTAGAGGTCACATGACCCTCCACCTGCTGTCATTTTATGGACAGGAATGTCTGGCTGATGAGGTAAAAGACAGGAGGCTTCACTTTACATATCAAGAAAGCAGTGCAGAACTTTTAATAGAAGTATATTGTTAGATTGCCTAATATCCTGCCTCCCACACATACACCACATTACAAAAAAAACATGAGGTAAAGTGGACAAGCCCTTTACTTGTATTTGGATATCTGAATAATAATTGTAAATTCCAAGTGAATGGTTGTGAATGCAGACTACTTTATTAATAGACACTTCAGGGCAAATGTACCTTTGTATTGGCCTCTGTGCTCATGCTTTTTTTCATTTTCTGCTGGTCAGAGGTATCTAAGGAAGTTTTTCTTTTTAATTCATCCGAGTTAAGGTCTTTAGTTATTTTGCGACTTTTTGAACAAAACTTGGAAAAGTTGAAAAGTTGCAGACAGCGTTCCCATGCCTGACAACAGCACTTATGAATTTGCAGTCACAACTTTAACATCTGGAATCAGGAGACCACTCAGAGAATACTGCAGAAACCTAGACAATGGCGAACTTGGAAGAGAGTGTCACGAGCTCCCCTGCGCTCCCTCCCCTGTGTGGCCCTGCTCTGCGGCACATTCAAGTACCCGTCCTCGCTCCTACTTACGGGTCCTCGAGTGCATGTGCGCTTCCCTGCATCCTAAGGGTGCACGTCGCCTTCTCCAGATTTAAAGGACCAGCGCGCCGTTAATTGGCGCTGGCCTTACCCAGAATTCTCTTTAACCCTGCCTCTCCCCACACACCCTTACACTTTACCACTTCACCATCCCTACGATTGTCCTGTGGATCTGCTGCCAGCTACGTCTCCTCCTCAGTACCAGATACCACATCAAAGAGAACCTGCAGAGGGGGTCCATACTTAAGTCCTCTTCTCCAGCTGGTGCATGCTTTTTCTTTGCAACCAAAAAGGACGACATTCTGGTATTCTCTCCAGACCTTTAGTCCCACCAGTTCCATGTACGGCAAGTCCTCAGTTGTTAAAGAGCCAATCACCTTTACGCCACACTTGAAAAGTGTCAATTCCACTACCGGAGTCTTCCATTTCTCGGCTATATCATCTCCGACAGAGGTCTTATTATTGTATTAGATTCCGTATTAAAAGCAGCAGAGAGTGGTCCCTCCCTACACATTTGAGGCATCCTCATGGGTTTACAGGGCTAGACTGATTGCTGTGTTGTCATCCCAAGTTTATATACACTTTGTTAGGGTCACCTAAGCCATCTGTTAACGTTGCAGAGGCCTCTATTAACATCACAGAGGCCCTATCCCTGTCTCTATCCCTGTTGGACTAACCTGATTGACATAGCCTTCATCCAATTATTGCAGGGCTATGAAAAAAGTGAGAACTGCCCCTGTGAAGACATCAATACAAAGATAAATGTGGTTGTCCAGTGTTGTCAGCAAAATTTTTTCAGTTAACATCTTTGTCACTTATTCTGTCATTACTGTCTTGTGGAGCAGCTCACAAGGATTCCATCCCTACCTTTTATCTAGTTACCATAATTCATACACTAAAATCATATTTTCTCCCTTATGTATATGAGCCTGGGCACATGGAGAAAGAAAGTGATGTCACCCCTGTTACCCATCCCCTCTCCTCCACCTACTCATGTATATGTGTAATGTATAGTATAAGCATTGCAAGTTCTTGTGCTTTATCTGCTGACAGCCTATACACATGTGTGAGACACAGACTACAGCTACACAAGTACCTGACTTGTTCTCCTATACACATGTGAGAGACAAAGACATCAGCTACACAAGTGCCTGAAATGTTCTCCTATACACATGTGGGAGACACAGACATCAGCTACACAAGTACCTGACATGTCCTCCTATACACATGTGAGAGACAAAGACATCAGCTACACAAGTGCCTGACATGTTCTCCTATACACATGTGTGAGACACAGACATAAGCTACACAAATACCTGACATGTGCTGCTATACACATGTGAGAGACAAAGACATCAGCTACACAAGTACCTGACATGTTCTCCGATACACATGTGTGAGACACAGACATCAGTTACACAAGTACCTGACATGTTCGGCTATACACATGTGAGTGACACAGACATAGGCTACACAAGTTCCTGACATGCTCTGTTCTCCTATACACTACACATGTGAGAGACACAGACATTAGCTACACTAGTATCTGACATGTTCTCCTATACACATTACTGCTTCCTGGAGCAGTTGTATATCTCATACACACAGGCTGTAGGGGTGCGAGAACCATAAAGCACCTAGAGGAGCCAGCACCAGGAGTGTCACATCATTATACAGGCTGTCAGTCATGTGTACAGGAGTACCTCAGAAGGATTCTTTTACAAAACTGCCTCTGGGCAGTCAAAATTAACCCATATCCGGACAGGTGAAAAAAACTCACATGCCACATCAGTTTGAAATATAGCGCAATTACTTTTAATATTCCTAATAAAAGTGATGTTTTATTTTTTCACCTGTCCGGATATGGGTTAATTTTGACTGCCCAGAGGCAGTTTTGTAAAAGAATCCTTCTGAGTTTAATCCCTGGCGTGACAGAAGGTCAATTTGCTTTGTAAAGACTAGGAGTACCTCATACACACACAGGCTGCAAAGGGCTTGGCAGCCAGCACCAGGAGTGTCCCATCATTATACAGGTTGTCACTCAAGCACTGGAGGTGTGGCTGTGCATCCCACTCATGAATAAGCTGGACTGCTGAATATCATAATGATTCATTGGACCTCTCTCAGGTCCTTTGCATACAGCTTTAGTAACTGATTGTTTAAGTTTACATGCATGTATAGGGACAATGAAGGGGTAGGGCAATGCACAATGCTTTCTAATGCCACTATATGAAAATATATTTAGTTTTGGGGGTTAAATGCCTGACAGGTTCTTTTTAAATGTGTGGCTCTTTTTTGAAGTTTACATACAATCATCTAAAAACAATTCTCAATGAGTAAATTGTTTATTATGATTTTTTTTCTGTGGAAACAATGTTATCTTTCTCATATGTCTGTATGATCTTTTAGAATGACTATCGGAAATTGTCTATGCAATGCAAAGACTTTGTGGTTGGAGTCCTTGATTTGTGCCGGGATTCTGAAGAGGTTGAAGCAATCTTAAATGGAGATGTGGATGCGGAACCTGTGGATTCTCACAGACCTTCCCTGAGCCGAGTTAAATTAGCTATTAAGTATGAAGTTAAGAAGGTAGGTGCTAAAATCTATTTAGCATTATCAATCACACATGATAAACTATCATATAATGTCTCCAAGTCAAGTTCAAATTAACCACTTACAAATGCAAGTGGTTAATTTGAACTTGACTTGGAGACATTATTGATATATTTCATTAAAGGAAACTTGATTATTTCTGTACCTTGCTTGAACACTGATCAGGTGGAGACACTAAAGACCCCCATTTTCATGGTCAGTTGTCAGCCATTAATCTGCAGTGTATTCACTATTTTGTGTAAACTCAACTAAGCCCCTAAAATACCAATAGAGAGCCTTTTCATTGAGATCTTATCAGTTGTTGTGTCTTATCAGTTGTGTCAGAGTGTTTTTAAAATTTCAGTTATGTACTAACAGACTTTGACTGTATAATGTATTTTGACATTTTATTCCAGATATCCAACGTCAACACTCATTATAATCCAGATCCTGATTATACCGCATTCTGATATAATATAAAAGCATAAACTCTTTGTTATTAATTTGCTAAACCAGCAACTGTTTCCTCTTTCTCTTACAATGCTTCCCATCATGTTCTCCCTGGCCATCCTATCAGGAAGCAGTTGGTAAATCTTGCTGTTAAAAGATGCACAGGAGGACATCGGAAAACATGGAAAAGCTATTTCTATCAATCTTTTATTATAAAAAGAAATGTTTTAGTTTCAGTAAGCATACTTCAAAATGCTGTTAACCCAAAAAAGTACACATGATTGACGGACTACCAGTCTGCTAATTAAATCATGGTTCTAGTTAAATTACTACAGAAAATACTGTTTTACTTCAGCAAGGTGTTAAAAAGAAAAAAAAACATTTGTTCTAATACTGGCCACCATTCCTTGTTTCTTGACTAGGGATGGATGTTGCTCCTTAAGAAATAGTGCCAAGTCACAGCATATATGTTAGGGATACTTTAATTATTTTACCTGGTTTTACAAGCTTTCTGACAGTGATGTGTGCTTTTATTAAGGGATACAAGTGCCAGCACTTGGCATCCCCACCCTAATTAAGAAATGCTAACAACATTAATATTAACTTATTATAATAGCTACTGATGATACTACACTTGTTGAAAATTTCTTGTACACTAAGGTAAGGATCTGCTCCATCAGGTATAGAACTGCTCGATATATTCTCACAGTCATAACTTATTACTACACAATTTGCATCCAGATCTCTTTATGACAATAAACTCTACCCCAAACTGTGCTCCTAAAACTACTACTGTCATTTACAGTATAGTAATCTGGTAAAACCCTTTCCTACCCTGTGCTCCTAAATAAAATATTCCCTGTTGTGGTAAAAGTATGAAATATGGCCATGATTTATTGGGTGCAGCCCGCTCTAGTCCTTTAATTGCATTTACATTCATAGTCACATCCAGCAATAAACTCACCCTTTGTAGGACTGACCCTCATTTGCAATTCTAAATTACATTTTAGAAGTCAGGTGTATACCTGGGGTAAAAAAGGTGCCCACTGGATTGGAGGTAATGGTGCAATTGTTCCGCCCTATCTAGAGTTATGGTGTTTAAAAAATGTGTCTCACTGAGGGGCACAGTGTATTTTATTAGCATGTGACCATCCCATTTTCAGGGATGTCACAAGCTGGGAGGTCGGAGGAAGACCCACTGTCTATAAATTATGAAGCTAAGCAAATGGCCATTGTCAGTCATCTTTTTTTTTTTCTTTTTCATATATATTTTATTGAAGTTTCACAGTCATCTTGAGGCTGACCAAAATAGTTTCTAGCTGAGAAACTTTTTTAGTTTCTAGCACAGATATCTGCTACTATTAGTAATACTTTTTTTATTTTTAAAAACTTAATAAGTCTTTGCTTGTAGCCTTAGAGAACCTACATTTCTGAAGAGTTACATTTCCAGGATTAATTTTTAGTAATTCTGTAGTGGAGTGTGTAATTCTTTAATCTGTAATTTGGGTTTCTAAATTGTTGAGGGACTTATTTAGTTAGACGCCTATTTGCCTTATTAATATTAATTATTCATTTAAAAATAGGTGGTGGCAGCAAGGAAAGTGAGCCAGGGCTAGGAGAGTTGAGTTTAAGTGTTACGTTGAGGTGCCATCTTGTGTAGGTGGGTGTGGCTTTATGTGATAAAGTTGAGACTCTAGCATTAGGGCATCCTCTGCCGTCACTTGAGAGTGGGAGTTTGACACACCCTTCACAACTAAACTGACCAAATTGCATACATCACATTTTATTACCTTCAAACCACAACTGAGCTGACAGCACCCTCTACATTACACAGCAATCCCTAAAAATTACAGTGCAATACATTATAATATACTTTAAAGTAACAAACCCCAATCTGCAAAGGTTTGTTGTTTAGTACTTTGCACTTGATGACAGGAGGTCTGCTATACAGCTTAGGTTGGATTCACATCACATTTTAGCGCTTCTTTGTAAGGATATGCTGGGTCGATTCCTAATGTATCCTTAAAATTATGGTTTGGAATGTAATAGGCTGTATGCATATAGAGATATAGAGTGATATACATGGTCCTGTTACTCCCCTTCCTCCTGAAAACTGGGACATCAGCAGCATCCCCTGTTTCTATGTGGACAGTGACATCTCTGTAGATCTCCCTAAGCATTTGTTCAGCGGAGGCCAGTGGTGGATTTAATATTTGCATCCATCCCCATTGTCTCCAGTGGACTCCGCTGAGCAAAGACATGAGGTGATCTTCAAGGGGCAATGTTTGGGAAAGCTAGGGAACATCACTGTTAAAACGTTAGGGCATCAGTAGTGGTCAAAATAGTGGAAGAGCAAGGTCTATACCTGCTAGTGGATTTCTGCTGTGACAAATTCAGTGAGGTTACAATATGACGCATATGTTTTTTAACAGGGTAAAGAAATAACCCCTTCTAAACCCAATGGTTTCCCGATGGTTTGTCTTCACTGTTCAGAAAACTGTTATTATGACAGATGCATTTCCTATGACTTGAAACTTAATTTTCAGATAACAGCTCCCCAGCTGTAAACACATCAATACAAGTTGTTAAGGTAAAAGTAAGCCTATGTGTAAGCAGTCTGTGACTTTGATATATAGCTCCAAGGGTTTTTTCATTTCCAAGTGACTACATTAAGGGGTTAGGCTTTTATGTTCACCATGCCATTTGTTATTTTAAACAAATAAGATTTTTTTGTAAATTCCTATTTGAACATTCTTAGCCTAATATCGACCGCATCCTATCTGACAACCATTTTGATGTTTCGCAGAAAAGGAGGGAATTTACGGGAATGTATCTGATAAGATTGCACATTTTTATAGGAGACTAAGCCCATGAATATAAATGGCTGCTGAACAATAAGAATATGATATGAGAAATATTTGGCATTGTAAGCCCAAGCACAAGGATGCTTTTCCTGGAACAGAATGCACTATGTTTATCACAGCTAAGATCAAAAACATTCTCAAAATATATATAGATCGGACTCTCTTTGTACAAAAAGTGAAAAAGACAACAAAAAAGCCACAAGGCATGCTAGATATGTGAGAACTATACTGCGGATGTTTTAATAAACAGCAACATGGGAAACATTCACAATTAGTTTATTATATTATTAAAAATACTATTTAAAGGGATAAGACCTGTTACTTTATTTGTGTGAATGTTAATGAAAACAAAAAGTTTATATGGTGCTCTTTAGTTTGTTCTTGTTTTTAGAGTTGTTCGTCTCTATATAACAATTTGTTCTTCAATATGCATACGTAAATGTATTCAGCTAAACAGCAGTAGTCCAAGTTTTCATCTTTAGATCTCATCACCCAGAAAACAACAGCTGATGCTTAAAGGGAACCTGTCAACCAGGGGCTTCTTTTTCACTAAATTAAGATTGCATTAGCCCATTACAGCTGCATTGCAAATATGTCTTTCTGCCTTGTCTAGGCATTTGCAAAACAATATAATGGTGTGTTTTAACAGGAATTGGCTTTGTTTTGGATGCGTTTCAAAAAACAACGCATGACTTGTCTGTGCTGCAAACTTCTCAGCTCTCACCCCCACCTTTCAAATGCATTCAAACCAAAGCCAACCCCTAGGACTTGGTGGAGGATTCTGTCAGGATGCATGGTAAGGTAAAAAACATACACAAATACTTAGAAAATGCAGGAAAACATATTTGCAATGCAGCTGTAATGGGCTCCTGCAACCTTTCTTTAGTGAAAAGTCTCCCTGGTGACAGATTCCCTTTAATAACTTAGTGCTCAACCTTCATAGCACAATACAGGCTGTGTGGCTCTGGAAAGTAAATAGGAAATAAGCTGCAGTAGTGCAACAAGGAGCCTTCTGGCTCCATGTCCTATGTAAAGAGTTTATTGTGTGGACCCCTCAAATCTTATATTAATGACCTATCCTACATATAAATGGGTTTTCCACTGTTATGATATTATTGACCAATACTTATATCATCTATTTTAGATTGATGGGAGGTTCAACATTAGCAACCCCCACTAATGAACTCATTAGAGCAGCCTTCAGCAGTCGATTAACATCAAAGAATTAGACTGGAAATCACTCATAAAGAACCTCCGGGGCCAGCAAGTACACAATAGAATAGAGTTGGACTCACAGTTCTATAGTCTGTTTCTATACTGGCAATGGAGGGGTCCAACAGTTAAGGCCCAAGTGTACCATGAAGACAACTCAGCTTTATTGGTTAAGATAGTTCAACATCTCCCCTACTATTGGAAATTGAGAATCACATGCTGGACATTCTGCTCCATTTTTGCTTGTTGCAGAGAAATCCCTATTCGGCAACCAATTAGCCAAGTATGAATATACCCTAACATGAACATGGTAGTTTTTTCAGCATTTGATCCCCTTTGATATTCTACTTACACAGCACTTGATCCTTCTGTCACAGTTTTACAGTGGAGGGCATGTCCCTTCAAGTGGAAGGCTGTGACGTACATCGCTGTAGAGGCATACGATAGCAGATATGGACTGATAAATACTGGCCTAGCTTACTCTCTTTTGGCATACACTGGGTAAATTTGGGTCTATGTATGCAGTAAGGAATTTTTGTGTATAAACACTTAGCATACATTACAAACAGGAAATGACAATGGTGTTTCTCTGCTTTGGGTCAAACAGTGATCCTCGGAAAGGGACCTGAATGTAGCATCAATGTGTGGTAAAAGCACATACAGTGAGTCTATGAGACAACCTCTTTATTTTGAATAATGTCTGCTGCTCAAACTATTTTTGGAATAAATTCCACTAATTAAAACACACTGGTTCAATACTTTCATATCTTTACTTCATCCTTCTAGCAAGCTGATTCACTCTATGCTTTAGATCTTACACAGTACAAGGAGCACAGCAAATAGGACAGAAATATTCTTTGCATGTGTAGGTGTATATGCCAAAGATTTCCACAAGATCACATTTATTAGGTCCCTCGGGAATCTAGATCATTGGTGAAAATTAAAGGGCTGCTCTGCTGGAGGCAAGACAATTGTAAAATGACTTAAAGTTGAGATTGCTGGGTTAATCAACTCAAATTTTATTGAAGATTGACATAATTAGAAATAAGTTTCTAGGTGAAAATATTAATATTAAAGCATGCAATGATTGCTGAACTTGGCAAAATTATGAACTTTTCAGAAGTATCAATCTTACAGATGGTTACTATTTTGTTACTGTCCTGTAAATATGTTGGCTCTTTTCCCTTTTTTGTCTCATGTAGTCAAATACCATATTCACACATGTTAACCTGATAAATAAAATATAAAAGGAAAGTTGTCATCTATTTTGGATCTACTACCAGCCTTATAGTACGTTTTTCTGAGTAAATATATAAGGGGAAACTTTCATAGGCTAGAGCTTCCTATAGCAGTTTTATCTCTTGTACACTTGGGTGAGATGCACCCACTTTACAAAGAAGAATTTATTAATAGATATGGTACATGTTTGGGTGTCTGTCAAATCTACCGCATGCCTCCAGTATGTCAAATCTACTGCCTATCTCCCTCAGATCATGTCTCCATTTGCCTATTACTTATGGGTCAAGGAAGCTTTTCAATCTGTTGATGTAAGTAAAAACTAAAGTAAAAAGAGTACTACTAATGTAAAAAGATGTGTGAATGAACCCTGAATAGACATTACATGTATATATATAGACACATATAGACATACATGATTGCCAGACGCATTGCAGCTTCTGGAGTTATCAGTCACACATAAAAAAATTCAATTTTCTTTTCAACCTCCATTTAAATTAGTGTGACAGCACTGTTTGATCATTAACTTACTTTAATGAAGGCAAGCTGAAAATCAAAGCCAACAAAGCCGGCAGGTCTCTTATAAGACCATTTGCTCAATGCCCTTTAATAGGGGTAATGAGGCCTGAATGGCATCAATGTACAGGCTATATTTATATATATGGATATGGAATTACAGATTGCCAGTTGTACTACTGCTGAGACTCCAAGACTCCCCGTAAGTAGACTGATGCGAATGTGTGACCAGTGCTCCATTCACTACAGGATTGCTTAACTTAAGCCCTAAACTTTTGATAGGGCATAAGTTACGTTTGTGTGGCCACCTCTTTAAAGCCTGATTTTAGCAAGTGACGATCAATATTGAGATCAAAGAGGCTACAACAATGTACCCCCTTCAAAGATTTTCCTGCACATTTTCCCTTCTGGTTTCCAGTCAATTAAAGAAACAGCTGCCCATTGGACCATTTACCTGTTGCAGTTGCTTGAATAGAGACAAAGGGCCTTATTAATAGATGAGGGGGGTTATTGGTTATCCTTAGGAAGGCAGCCCCTGCAACATACATTCATGCTTAGGTCTAGAAAGGTTTAGAAAGTTGTTCCCAGCACTCATGCCATGATTAAGAGCGGTAACTCTTGAAATGCGTAGGCTATTCAATAAATGTAATGCTTTTTTTACCATGAAAAGAATAAAGATGTGATTTTACTGGAGTTCTGCGGACATCTTTCTTTCTATACCTAATACTGTGCTGGTCCACAGTGGATAGTGTGCACCCGGGGCTCTTGATGAATGTGGCTGCAGTTTTGGATTTATTTCGCTTGGTGTAGAGGAAATCTTTTGACTGTTGAGCTGCTGCTTTGTTATCACATTGATCATTGAAAGGTTGTTTGGCTATTTTTATAGATAATGAGTCAAAGCATGATCAACTGTACAGTATTTAGCATGAACATTAGATTTTGAGGCTCGGTTGTAGATCTCCCAGAGTATTGTTAAGGTGGATGAAACACTTCAACAGACTATTCATAAATCTATATCTCAGTATGTACATAAGAAAATACACCTCTGACAATTATATTACTGGTATTCTCCATTTGTAGGGAACAAATGGAGAATACCAGTAATATAATTGTCAGCTGGCTAAGTTTTTATATTTCTAGGGATTAGCTTCTATAATTTTTTTATGAATATCAGTTTAACATGAAAAGAGGGCAAAGAAGTGGATACAAAGGGAAAAAAAAAATAAAGTTATGATTTCTCACTTTTTCATTTGGATCCATCTTTTTGTGTTGGCTTAAAATACTGCACCAGTAACTGGTAATATTGCTGTATTGTGATATAATGTTCAATGGAAGAAATGTAGGACTGCTTCTTGCAATCTATCCATGTAAATGGGTAGCTACCATTTAAATAGTGAAAACGTAGAGTCAACATTATTCCATTTTTCTGTCAGCTTACACCTCTGTGTAAATGTATTGATTTAATTATCTCAGGTATTTGTTCAAACTGTGCGCCTCATTTCTAATTTATATAGTTTCCGAAAAGCAGCACTAAGTAAGCAGAGGGTTGTGTGTAGGAACAGAGTTGCTGCTGAAGTCATGCATATTTGACACATACATTATGGTTCTTGTATTGTAATGGTTCATTGCTTTCTATGATGCTGTGTCAACAATTTATGTTCTTATTTCACATAGTAATCCAAATTTAAATGAAAACATGGAAAATGAAGACTGTGCACATTTTTCTTTATAGTTCGATAAAAATGTAGAAGTCATGATAGATGTGACATTAATAAATAATTTTTATTGTTCTTTTTGCAGTTTGTGGCACACCCCAATTGTCAACAGCAACTTTTGACAATCTGGTATGAAAACCTCTCAGGATTACGAGAACAGCCTATTGCCATCAAATGTTTAGTTGTACTGGTTGTCGCCTTGGGCCTTCCATTTCTCGCTGTTGGTTACTGGATTGCTCCATGCAGCCGGGTATTGAATTCCTCATGTTTTAATGAATGCTTTCAACTCCTAAACTAACAGGTGTCAATCATTCAGCAGTTTATTGTGATTTTTTTTCTTTTGGTAGATATTTGTACTTCCTTAATAATCAAAAATGTATATGCACTGAGGTCAGGATGCATATATATATAAATATATATATATATATATATATATATATATATATATATATATGGTTTATCACCAATGAGCCTTCAGCCTATACCTATGTTTTATAGTATTTTTATAGTAGTGCAGCCACATATTGTAAATTGTAAAGGGGTTACAGTATTTTCACATACACCTATAAAAATGTCTGACCTTTTCGAAGTCATGTATAACTGTTGTATAAAGTATGAATGAGTCCAACAATATTATTTTTTCTTATTGAATGTAATGCTTTGTAAAGGTCAGTGGCAGTAAAATGCTATTTAAGTGCACAAAACTTTCATGTATTTCTGCCTTTGGTGCACATACTGCTAGTTTCTTTGAACATAATGGGGGTCATTTACTAAGGGCCCGATTCGCGTTTTCCCGACGTGTTACCCGAATATTTCCGATTTGCGCCGATTGTACCTGAATTGCCCCGGGTTTTTGGCGCACGCGATCGGATTGTGGCGCATCGGCGCCGGCATGCGCGCGACGGAAATCGAGGGGCATGGCCGAACGAAAACCCGACGTATTCGGAAAAACCGCCGCATTTAAAAACCGAAAAAGTGTCGCTCGGGAAGCACTTACCTTCACCTGGTCCGAGGTGGTGCATTCCGGCGCGTTGAGATGATTTTCAGCGCAGCAACGCCACCTGGTGGACGGCGGAGGAACTACCTTCACAAATCCCGGCCGGACCCGAATCCTGTGCAGAGAATGCGCCGCTGGATCGCGAATGGGCCGGGTAAGTAAATGTGCCCCAATGGGATTTATGGCTGTCAGTTAAATTTGTAACAAACGCTTACCAAGTACCATAAAAGGGCTTAATAACATGTTGCAAAATATATGTTTTTTTTATTTAAATAAAAAATCTGATTCTTAGAAAGTCTTAAAATTAAGTATATGCAATCTCAGATGACCAAATGAAAATTGACAAATTACACCATGTCATAATACTTCTGGGACATAATATACAAATAATTCTTCTCAAACAGCATTTTGTGAAGCAGAGTCTATGGTGATTCTTTGCTTATTACTGTTGTTCCCTCAAAGTGAGGATGTACCTGGGATGGGGACGGACTTGGGTTTCACTTGCAGGCAAAGATTAACTGTTACATCTAAGACTATGTCATCCTCTGTTCGTAGGGTACGGCAGAGGATGTGCTGATTTGTCCATTTATTTTGTTCTGGGAAATGATGCCCAAATGTCCGAAATGCGACTTTTACACCTTTTTACATTACATAAAAAATGGAATAAAAATGATCAAAATGTCGCACACACCTCAAAATGGTAGCAATGCAAACGTCGGCTCATTTCGCAAAAAATCACAAAGCTCCGTGCGCCAAAGTATGAAAAAGTTATTAGCTTCAGAAAATGGCAAAAAAAATTATCTTTTTTGTACACATTCGCTTAATTTTTGAAAATGTATTTAAACACAATAAAACCTATATAAATTTGGTATCACCGCAATTGCACATAACCAAAGAATAAAGTAGGCATGTTATTTGGAGCAAAGAGTGAAAGTCGTAAAAACTGAGCCCACAAGAACGTGACGCACGTGCGTGTTTTTTTCAATTTTTCCACATTTGGAATTTTTTTTCAGCTTCGCAGTACACGGCATGTTAAAATAAATAACATTACGGGAAAGTAAAATTTGTTTTGCACAAAATTAGCCCTCACACAGGTCTGTACACGTAAAAATGAATTTTTTACAAAAAGTTTTGAAGGTGGAGAGCGAGAAATGAGCGAAAAAACCCTGCGTCCTTAAGGGGTTAAAATGCTACTAGCACTTTAATCAGTCCTGTGACTTTGTCACTCTAGTCCTGTGACTTTGTCCCTTGACCCTTGATCTGTATTCAGACTTTTGTTCAAATCCTTTTGCCATGTGATTCTGGAGTCACTTCTGGAGACTATTGCTCTCTGTTTGTGCTGTATTGTCTATGTCTCCATGTTTTGCACTTTGGTGGAGGCAGGGAGCATCAACTAGTTGTCCTCTACCACTTACATTAGGATAGGCAATCAGGCAGAGTTTTCTGGAAGGGAGATCCTTGACCATTCCCATATCCTTTAATACGCCAAGATTATTATAGGAAGGGACAGTATAAATACTTCTGTATACAAAGTTTACACAAATTAACAAAGTGGGGTTGAACCAGACGAGAAAGAGTAAACCCAAAATAATATGCAGGAGAGATTCTAGGAGACAAACAAGAAGTTAATTTGTAAAAGCGAAGGAAACAAAAGAAAAAATAACCATGAATAACAAAGATGTCAGGTCAGAGTTGGATGGATGTGCACCATGTAGGATCTGCCTCAATGATGAGCCTTTCTGCATACTAAAGGATCATACCTTGTGCATAATGCTATCCAACAGATTGAACTAGAGGATATGGTATGTATGTATGAATGTTGACAAACTGCATTCAATTAAACCACCATTGTAAAGAAGACTGGGTCAAAAATTCCTTTAGAATGATGGGAGAGACTGAATTCATGAAAAAAGTTATTACTTCAAATAATATCGATACTAAAGGCTGCTGCAAAGAGCTGCGTGTTCGTAACTGAGAAATTTTCACGCTTACTGGGTCTGATGTGCATTTGTACAACCAAAACGTTTCATGTAAATAATTGCACAATTTTGAGCTATTTCCGGCTTGAAAAATGTGTCCAAATATGGACACACTACATTATGGCACAAAAACATGCACTTCAGACCCAAAAGAGTTGTGATAAATCCCCCCCTCCCCCATAGTATTTTGAACTTGTTTTTGTGAAATAAATAATGACACGCTGGAAATTGTCATATGCTGGACCAGATATTTTTTGATATAATTAAAATAAAGCTTATTTTTGTTTTTTCATGACAATACGTAGACTATTTGATTCTCCTAAAACTTGTAAATATAAGCACCAATAACATTTCTTTTTTTTTTCTAGTTAGGCAAGGTTCTTCGTAGCCCATTCATGAAGTTTGTGGCACATGCTGCATCATTTATCATTTTCCTGTGCCTACTCGTCTTTAATGCATCAGATAGATTTGAAGGCATTAAAACTCTACCAAACATCACAGTCATTGAATATCCAAAGCAGATTTTTAGAGTGAAGACCACAAGATTTACATGGACGGAAATGCTCATCATGGTATGGGTTTTAGGTAGGTTTGTATGTTCATTTCAAAATACATATTTTATCTTGAAAAACAACCATCCACTTATTTGGTATTTGGTATTTGTTATGTGGTATTTGAAATAAGTAAATCCTAGTGATTTCATGTTACAAAAATATGAATTGTTTAGATGCTATTCATAGGTTTTATACATGAATGCTTAGTGATTAACATTATCAACATTTTAGATCCTTCCCCAAATCAGTACATTTTTGAATTGGGGATTAAAATTATTCCCCAATGTCCTGTACAGTACCAAAACTTATACCCTATTCATTAAGACCAATGATTTTGCTTCTTCTTTGCATATTATTTCTTGATGTACCAACATAAGTGTTATTCTGTTAGTTACATCTGATAGTATAGTATATAATTAAATATTTTCACAATTGAAAACTATGTTACGAAACAATAGGGTCACAATAGGTAGCACAAAAATATAGCACGATTTGCCTTTAAGACAGCTTCAGCTTCATTCAGCTTCATTAAAAAAATCATTTCGCATTTTAAAGGGTAGATTTTTTTATTTTTATAAATGTGTTGCATTAGCTTCTTCAAGGGCATAAAAAAGCTGTCACATTCCTCCTTAGAGTCTAGCTCAAAGTTAGTTTATGCTGCTATTAATATGTGAAACAGGTGTATTTCCTGGGTCGACTGGTTTACACCTTCAAGATGCTTACCCCCTCATGCATTCACTTGAATTTCACATCCTTTCACTAATGGAGAAGGTGACTATGTAAGAAAGAAAATCAATAAATGACTAAAATATTTTATTTTTTTATTGTATTTTAACTCTTTCAAAGCTCATAGATTGAATTATTACATTGTTTTGGATAACAATGTGTATACATGATGCATAGTAAATTATAAGGTCATTAATATGAACTGAAAAGAAGAATAACCAATGGGAACTTGTTTTTGTTTCTATAGGAATGATGTGGTCAGAATGTAAGGAGCTTTGGCTAGAGGGACCAAGAGAATATGTATTGCAGCTGTGGAATGTTCTGGATTTTGGAATGCTCTCCATCTTTATTGCAGCATTTACTGCAAGGCTCCTAGCTTTTATGCAGGCCACCAAAGCACAACAATATGTGGATAAAAATATCCAAGAAAGCGACCTATCTTTGGTCACACTTCCTCCTGAAGTGGAGTATTTTACTTACGGTAAGAACTTGATATCATTTCCATATCTTTACCTGCATAAATGAAAAAATCCTTTACAAGATCTGAGTCAAACTGATGAATACAAATTCTGCCAGTGTTCATTTTTATCTATAAAGTCATGTCATACATCTTTTTTCAATCTCTGTTAGTTCTAGTCCTTTCAAGATGCAAATATATGTCTATTGCGTTCAACCAAGTTGTTAACAGTGCGATCAATGGTTTGTTGTAAGAGATTACCACTTATTACCGCTGCGAACATTACCTTAGGTCAGTTGTGGCAAACCTTTTATAGAGCGAGTGCCCAAACTAAAACAAAAACCCACTTATTTATTTCAAAGTGCCAACAATTTAAGCAATAACTTATTGCTCATTGCTTTGTCAAAGCTTTCAATCTCATTGGCATCCTGAGGACATCAATACAGTAGAAAGAGGATAAATTCAGATTATTATCCCTCCAGGGTCCCCTGCACAGGAAGAATTACAGGGCCCATGGCAGGAGCTCAAATTATAATCCAGGCCCGTCCACATCTTCTTTCTCCTTCCGCAGTCCCAGGCAGCCAAGGATGCACTGAGTGCACAGTGTCCTGTGTGGCCTGGGACTGCAGGAGGAGGCCATGGGTCCTGTTTACTTAACTCTATGCTGAGGACCTGGGTGCTCACAGAAAGGGCTCTGAGTGCCACCTCTGGCACCTGTGCCATAGGTTCGCCACCACTGCCTTAGGTAATCTATTCCACAGATTAACAGTTCTTATGGCAATGAAGCCTCATCTCCATTGGAGCTTTGGAGCATATTACTGTTGTATGGGTCATAATTTGAATTATTATTATGTTTTTTTTTCTAACAATGAAGATCCACCATTTCATTTAACTGTAGCTCTTTGTGTACATATTTTTGTAAATCTCCATGGAATTCATTATTTGATATGGTGACTAGGATATTCAAGATGTGGTTGCACTAATGTCTTAAATAGTAATAATACTACTTGCCCCATGAATGTTTTCTATGCTTTATACTAAACAAGACCTCAGTCCCTCTCGCTGTCCAGTGCCACATTTTCTCCATGCCATTCCCCTCAGTTTACAGGGACACGGAAGCTGCAGTCATACAGCTGTCTGAGCAGAGTGACTGTGGCATGGGACACATCACTATTTTTTATAACTCTCAGACAACCACTCTCAAACTACATGGACTTGTCTTGTACAATAGAGCAGATTGAGTCCATTGTGAAACATATCCTTGGTGTAACTCGAAAATATGGAATCCATGATGCTGTAGTGAACAGACCACAACCAGCACATATGGTAACTTTTGCAGATACCCTGGAAGATCCTGCTCATTACCATGTAATCACAAGGTGCATGCATCAATGTTATAGAACATTGAAATTCTGAGTGCAGATGGAAGACGAAGTAATATTATCAAATTAGCATTAAGTAAATAGACCACATCAGACCACTCACTCCATTTCCTGCATTAGCCCTTATTACGCTCTCTGTAATTTAATAACATGATGTGATATACGACAGGGACCGTTTATCTAACTATTGATATCTGAATCTAGGATTGTTTGTTTTTGTTCTAGATGTATGCTTTTCATGAATCACAGTGTATGGCAGCCCCTCTAAGTAATTATTATGTTAATAAATCACAGGCAATATATATCCAGTTACTTACATTGGCTGTCATTAGGCTGGGACACAAGAACACAATTGGAAGAGCTTGTAATTAATCAAACTGCTCTTGGCCATGTTCTATGACATGGATCCTGAGCACACAATGGATTGAATAAAGCATTTGGCTGTTACTTGTTTTCTCTGCTAAGTTGCAGTAGTATGTTGTTTGATGTCTTCTAGTATACCCAAGAGATATTTTTAAACTAGTGAGCAGCAAAGCGTGATAATAATTAAAATAACAATATACGCAACTACAATAATTGATTGTTCCCTTGAATGGCAGAACTTCAATTCATTGTCAATGTAAGGGTCAAGGAACGCTCTGTAAAGACAAGACATATCAAATTCAGCTACACTAAACAATAATTCCCATGGCACAGTTGACATTTCTAGTTTTATCAGTACACTGTTACTAGATGTTATATGATATTGTGTTTAATTAAGACTCATCTGGCCTCATTTATTAATCATGTTGTGCGAAGGATAGGAACATGTCCAAAAGTGGAAAACTGTAAAATAGAAATAGCTTATACACACCTTTTGAATGTGTCATTGCTCCATCACTACCATTCTGATGTCTGGCGGCTAGGGCATAAGTTGAGTTTGCACAGATGGTGTGGTTGCAGCAGGGCCCAAGAGGCTTAGGGGGCCTACAGGGTGTCACTTACCCGTATGAGAAGACTAGTACTATAAACAGTACGTTCTAGTAAGGGGCCTGTCATATACTTTGCACTGTGGCCTAACAGCTTCAAGTTACGCCACTGCGCGGGGGTTCCACATGCAACTCACCACTGAGGCAAGTGGTTGCTTGTGATTGGTTTCATGAATGTTTGTGACAGCATTCCTGCAGGACCGGTGTGCACCGCAGCATCTGGGACTAGAGTGGTGATACTGGAGTGAAGAAATATTTAGAAATTGAACATATGCTATATTTTCCTTGTTCCATAATTTTGGATGATTTTTAAAAACAATAAAAGATGATATTTTCAGTTTTTCTTGGCTGTTCTACCTCAGATTTTCACAGATCCTAATAAAGTATGTATTCTATGGTTGTGACTGGGACATGCTCTACAATTTAATAGATCGATGACGCCGTCTATCATACCCTTCCCGCTGATGCCCTTTTTCAATTTTTTGCATTTACATTTTTTGCTCCCCTCCTTTAAAAGTCCATCATTTTATATTTTCCCATGTACACAGCTGTATTATGCTTGTTTTTTGTGTAACAATTTATACTTTCCTAATGACAGTATTGAATTTCCCATGCCACATAGTGGGAAGCGGGAAAAAAATTCCAAATGAGGTAAAATTGATTAAAAAAAGGCATTTGCTATTCTTTAACAGCTTTCACTGCTCCCTCCAACGATGGTCGGTAAGATTCTTTGTTTCGCCATATTCTGAAGCCAATAATAACTACAGCATATACAGCTATGAAAGGTATAATATTTTGCACGACAAAATAAGGTCAGATAGTGACCATACTATCTGTTAATTATTGTGGGTCACCGACACTAGGTACACCATAAGGGCGAGGGGTCACTACTACCCACCCCCAGACGAAGGCTCATTTTGAGCCGAAACGCGTGTCGGGGCGGCAGTCGTCCCCGGACATTGGCACTACTACCTGCCGTACTTGTTAAGGACTGGCTTTAATCCCCTCCAATGCTCTTCTACCTTTACCACATAGGCATCGGGCTCTGTAATACTAACACTGTTGAGTATATTGATTAACCCTGACTGTTGTTTGCCCCATGTTGATTTACACCAGTCCCTCCCCATATGTAATGACCTTTTTGTACATTTCCCATGTCCGGGCATGACTGCCTTTCTTTGCTGCATACCACTGTGATAACCCTGTTATGTAGAATTCACAAAAATTCAGTTTTTAATGGTGTTTGTTAGTGTATATGTCTGCAACAAGATTATTTATACATTTCTCTACCATATTGTTTTGCCTTACTTTCTTCCTCTTTTTAAGAGGTACAATAGGTAATATATTTCATAGCTCTCTGTAAGGCATTAGTTTGGGTGCATGACAATCCACGTAGGACCTGCAAGTAAACACTGGTACTTGCTTATATACATAGAGCTGTCCTTTTGTATATCCTGTATCTAATTTTGGCTTGTACCCACCCTATGTATATACCCCATGATCATTCATATATTTTTGAAGATCTTATCATTCTAATTGTTGGCATCCTTTCATTTGGTGACCCTCTGAAAAATCTGGCGGGGTCTATATAGGCGCAAGTACATGGTACTGTCCTTGTAAGGGCAGGAGTATATCTGGGGATATTAGGGACAGGTAGCCATTTATACAAAACCTATAGTGGGACTACCGTCAGCCATACACCTGATATCTTGTGAGTATTATCTTGGACTACCCACCCTGATGTACACTGAACCACCAGGAGTGGTAAAACGCATCTGTTTATTTACTCCACATATCTATACTCCTGTTGGTCAGTGGATTGTTTTATTTATTTTGGCAAGACTATGCCCAGCACTTGAGTACCTTACCTTTTAATGTAAAGTTAATAAACTTTGTAAGTTTTAATATGATACTTGATTGAAGAGCTCTCAGAGTGTGTTATTCTGCTTTGGTTATTGTAGAGTGAGAACAATAGGGTCAATCTTGGACCCTTGAATTAACCACAGTGTGTGGTATTTTGTTTTTGCTTTCCACGTTTATGACAAAATGTTGTTTTCATTTTATTCAAAATGGAAAAAATGTGATGTTTCAGACATTTGTGCACTATTTTTCTTAAGGTGTTCACAGCCGGGAATAACCAAATTGATATTTTGATAACTCAGGACTTTTTGGACGCCGTCATACCTGACTTGTTATTTTTTTGTTTATTTTTAGATCAGTTCTAGGGAAAGGGGATTTTTCATTCTTTTATTTGTTTTATCCTTTTTAAAAATTTTTTTACTGGTTTTAAGCACACTTAGGGTACTGATCGTTTTTGCCATATACAGGCAGTCCCCGGGTTACATACAACATTGTGTCCCATTGTTACATATCTGCATAAATGATAGGTCCTGGAGTCTTACATAGACTCCAAGTTGTCATGGTTACAGATCGTCACTCCTGATTATGTCACATATGAGCCAATATGGTGGCACCACCAGCTTTTGCATGTGTTAGCCACAGCATTGCAGCAAACACCTGTGTTGTATTTGGAGAGATAAGCCTGTGAGTCACCCACCAATGTATTTTTATGGTGATTGGCAGCAAGAGGTTAAAATAATGGTAATGTATTAAAAGATATTGCATTTAGTGCAGCCGCATGCTGTCCATTTAACCCCTTACCTACATTGAACATAATAGTAAGGAACAGGCGTCAGTGACTTCTTTTCCTCCATTTATTCAAGAGTTAATCAAATTTCATCAATAAGTTAAAAACCCATTAAAATTCTTTGTAAAGTGCATCTAACATCACAGAAAACAAGTCCTGTTCCAACGTTTTCACCACCTATAGTGAGTGACACATTTCAGATTTGATAAAATGTGCTATGTCAGGAAGGTGAAAGTGGCCACAAGGGGTTAATAAACAGATGGTAAAAGGCTGCTCTAAGTCGCTGGCTTAAGCATAGGTTTAGGTTTACAAGCATGAACCAATTTAACTAATAACTTTTGTACTTAAACAAGGGTTTACTATTCAAAGCTAGAAGCACCAATATATTATTTTACTTTTTTATATGTTGGTTCAAACTTGGTCTTTGCACATTTCTCTCAAAGTATTATAAAATAAATCAATGACAAAATAATATTATACTATCCATTCTAAGACTAAAAGTAAAAAATATTTACTTTAAATATGAAAAAAATGTTGTGTTATATAAATGTGTTTATTTATTTGTGAACTGCTAAAGATATATTGGTGACAACCCATATGGAAGCCATTACAGTTTTCACACGGGTTTCTGCCCAGCTTTCTCAAACTCCTCTATGGGAAATCTGCCTTGTTATGAGTAATACATCTCATGATTCTGTGTCTTTGCAAAAAGTAAACAGAATGCTCAGCAGTTATGAATTTATTAATTAAGTTTTGTTTTACTTTGGATATAACTGGAAAATGACCGATAACAGAACCAATAAGTAGATTAGAGTGTGGTCATAGACATGTAATAATTCTTGACTAAAGTGAAGGTTCTGGTGCTGATGGCTTTATTGGTCACACCACAGGGTGGCTAGAATTAAAACTTTAACTCATCCTTGTCTCACCTTCAAATAAAGAATTTTCTGTAGTAGTAAATTACACTTATCATCAGGGATTCTGAGACTGAAATGTCCAAAAATGATTTAGTGCACTAACTTGATGATGTAGGAACTTATTAGATATGCCAGCATTCAGTAAGCAATGCTCGCATTCTACTGTCTCAGTTCTGATATACAGGCAGTCCCCGGGTTACATACAATATAGGGTCTGTAGGTTTGTTCTTAAGTTGAATTTGTATGTAAGTCGGAACTGTATATTTTATCATTGTAATCCCAGCCAGAATTTTTTTGGTCTCTGTGACAATGGATTTTAAAAATGTTGGGTTGTCATAAGAATCAGGAGTAACACTAAAGCTTCATTACAGACGCCTGTGATAACTGTTATAGCTGTTTACTGTAGCCTAGGACTAAAGTACAGTAAATTACCAACATCCAGAGGTCCGTTTGTAACTAGGGGTCGTATGTAAGTCGAGTGTTCTTAAGTAGGGGACCGCCTGTATATAGTAAAATTGCGTTGGGCAGCATAATCTTGTTTTGATATCAGTCCTTGATAGCGTATTTCTCTTTACTTTTCTTCAAAGTTTTCCCTATTTCAACCCCTTCCTGCTGCAGCCCTTTTTCATTTTTGCATTTTTAGTTTTCACTCCCCACCTTCAAAAATCTGTAACCGTTTCATTTTTCCACTTACAGAGCTGTGTGATGGTTTATTTTCTGCCTACTAAATTGTACTTTAAAATGGTGGTATTTAATATTCCATGCCGTGGACTGGGAAGCGGGAAAAAAATCAAAATGAAGTGAAATTGGTGAAAAAAGCATTTGCTCCGTTTTCGTGTGGGCTCGGATTTTACGGATTTCACTATGTGCCTCAAATGACATGCCGACTTTATTCTTTGGGTTGGTACGATTTTACGGGGATACTAAATTTGTATAGGTTTTATAATGTTTTCATACATTTACAAAAGTTAAAACCTCATCAAACTGGTAGGGGAGCTGAGGATAAGGGCAGCTAATTAAGGTGCCACTGTAAAATCCTTTGCCCCAATAATATCAAATCCAAACAGTAAAAATGGTCACTACATTCAAAAACATTTCTCATAAATCAAATAGATTTTATTAATCAATTAGTTTGTTCAGAAAAAGATAATCATAAACATACGAGAAAGGGTAGTTATACGGTGGGAACATTTAGTTAAAAACAATGCACAGTCACATAGTAGAAAGTCAGAATACCGAGAAAAAGGAAGCTCAGTATGGGATCCATGATAGAGTCACTTAGACAAAAGAACAATAGAACACAAGCCTCTGCTTTAGAGGAAACAGTCTCAGTGAATACTAAAGGTCTATACCATACCGGGATAAGCGGTGTGCACGTGTTTCGCCAACTGGCTTTCTCAAGGGGAAAGCCAGTTGGCGAAATACGTGTTGGGGCTACACAGTGCACACCGCTTATCCCGGTTTTTGAATGTAGTGACCATTTTTACTGTTTGGATTTGAAAAGTTAAAACCTGTACAAAAAAAAAATTATTTTTCCATCTTCTTGGGCTAATATCTTTTTTATACTTTAGTATACGGAGCAATGGGTGGCAAAAAAGTGCCATTTTTTGCCATATCATAGTATGGAAGTATATGGGGATTTTCCTCCTCATTCACTACAATGTGCTGTTCACACATTGTAATGAAAGGGTTAAAACGGAACAGCCTCAGAGGTCTTCGGGTGGTTCCGATCTTCGGCGCGGCTCCCCAATGCTTGGCGGTTGCTCTTCTGTCTTCTCCGCAATGCTGCAGTCCCCGCAGCTCTTCTGTCTGCTGTAACAGCCTATGATGCGGCCTGTGACAACGTCTTAGTATGCACTGGCCGGCAGAGCGCATGGCTGCGTCTCTGCCGGCTGTTACAGTTGACAGAAGAGGAGCCGTGGGGACCGAGCATCACAGAAAAGACAGAAGAGTAGCGGCGCTGCGCATCGGAGAACCGTGCCGAACATCGGGACCACCCAGAGGTGAGTATGTTAGTTTATTTTTTTTATTGCTTTGTGTATAAGCCGAGGTGAGGTTTTTCAGCACATTTTTTGTAAAACGGTAAATAGTTCTTACGTTACCTGGGATGGAAAATATGCCCTGTTTAAAATATTGTATAATAAGGTTAATGTGGCTACAAAAAGGTAGCAAAGAAAATTGCATAATTTTGAGTGCCTCCCCACCTTCTCTCAATCCTGCTTACAATGACTGTAGTGTCCTTCATAAATACATTAAAACTTGTCAACCACTGGTGAGAGAAGACAGAGATTTGGCCGAGACCTGGGACCGTAATCTAAGTGCACCCAGATTTCACCAGAGCCCGCCGCAAAGCGGATTGGACTTGCCGCGGCATGGTACCACCAGGTTGTTCCACAGGTGCGACTTTGTCCGTGGTGGCAGCTAAGGCGAGGTAAACAGACCTTAAGCACGATTGCAGCCGGGGACAGGCAGGAAGTCAAGACGGGAAGAATGGGATCAGAGTCGCGGAGGTAGCTATAGGTTAATGCAGGCGGCAGAGGAGCGTAGTCAGGAACGGAACCCAGGTCACAACAGGAAATCAGAAAAACAGCACTAAGCATGAGACAAAGCTTTCTCTAAAGCACTAGGCACGAAGATCCAGCAGGGTGTGCAGGGAGAGGCAGGCTTATATAGAATTCTTGGAAATGGCCAGCGCCAATTAACAATGCACTGGCCCTTTACATTTTCTGAAGCTGACGTGTCCTAGGAGACTGGGATGCGCACGCATGGCCGGAGGACCAAGAACAGGAACAGTTTTCTGCACCATATTGTTTTATTGGTTAATACTGACCCTCAAACTAGGCAGCATAGGAAGCGGCTTGATTTACTTTAATTGAACAGAAAAGCTATGAAAATGTTGTTAATTTTTTGGTATCTGGCCAATCATTAGATTATAAGTGGACTGTCTGACATTATCCAGCTTTTGTTATCTGCTGAAAATATACACATGTTGAAAATGTCATGATATTTCCCTAATTTATACTGAGCACTGTAATGAGACACAAGCTTCCCCAGGGGAATAGGAAGAATTTTAAATTTCTTGTTCCGTATGTACCATAAAGGCATTTAAATCCACTGAGTTCATTTGACTGTAAACATTGTCATTTTCCAAATTTCTGATGTTGGAGTGGGAAGTAATTTGGTCACAGATATAAGATAAAGAAGTGTTATCCTACAAAATGTAGCTTGCACAACAAAACTGCAACATACCATTAATCTTAATGAAAATATTTATAAACTTCACATTTTTATTTCTGTTTATCTAGTATTAAATGGTTTTGTAGTTTATATTAAAAAGGAAGCGCTCAAGACAGGGCAGAAGTGTGAACCCTGCTCTTCCCACAACCTCTGTCCCTGACCACTTGCCAGCCGTCCCCTAAATTGTAAGCAACAACTTAGTGGTAGTCCCTTCTCTGGTTTAGTGCACAGCATAGAAACACAAGATAGACAACAGGGCAAAGTCTATTAAACTGGGTCAAAACACAACATGGTGGGAAGGAACAAAATGATAAGGCAGGATAGTATTCACGGTAGATGCAAAAAGGTCAGAATCACAGCAGAATATCTCTGAAGACCACAAGGGAACCAGTAAAACCAAGTAAACAACAGGCACATGTATATTAAACTGATAGGCATAAATGGAGTAACTGGATGTCATTCAAGCAGCCTTCCACAGAACATCACTCCAGAAGAACTGATCTGTAAACCTTCGCTCTAGCAAAAACCAGTAGTAACTTCGGAGAGTTCTGGACGAAACTATTTATATTATATGCTGTACTGCTTAATAAAAACAGTGGACCAGATTTGAAGAGTGTGCCAGATTATTGAATACTAGCACATGGTCTTCAATAATCTGATACACACTGCACCACTCAGGAAGTGTGTACCATCTTTGTTTTGGTGCACCTTTAACATACAGCAGGCAATACAATTATGTCTGAAACAGTGCAGCTGCACCACAAAACACATTATGAATACAGGTGCAAGCAATTAGCATGTTCTTTTCAATGCAAAGTATGACAGAAAATTGGTGCAGCCAGTTATAAATGTGGCCCATTGAGTGGATATGGAAAACAAAAATAATACAATAAAAGAGGTAGGTAGGAGATATGTCAAATAGTAAATTACAATGATTATAACAATAAGCAAATAACCATAAGACACAGTGAAATGTTCGAAAAGATGACTATCCTTTTAAGATGTCTCAAGTAGACGTTAAATAGCTCTTGGCCAAATAATCATTCACCCATCAGCCTTAGCTCGCTGATTGAACAATCTTGTTATTTTAGTACTCTGGGGAAAATGTTTAAAAACCCAATTGACATTGTGAGATTAATAAGATTAAACTACTGAATACCACAGAAGTCACCGTATCCAATGCATGGTCTACTAAACTTCAGTATTAAAATACAAGCATTGTATCATATTGTATCACAAGGAATCAAGATGGTAAATACATTCATAGACAGATACACTGGCACCAGTAACACATACACAGGCCCCACCATTATCCCCCCTTTGAGAGTCTTAGGAAATAGTCTTCCATCCAGTAGAAAACAGCAAGAAACAAATAACCTGGGAAATAAATTATCGTATACATAAATTATCTAAATAAAAGTAATCCCTGCAAGATTATAGTACATCTGGAGAACCAAGGTGCTGTTGCCCTGTTCTAAAGTGGTGAGTGAGGAAAAAAAGAAAAAAATCCACATTTTTCTTGGAATGCACACATTGGGGCAGATTTATCAAGTGTCTGAAAGTCAGAATATTTCCAATTGCCCATGGCAACCAATCACAGCTCCCCTTTAAAATATTCATGAGCACTGGTGAAATGAAAGCTGAGCTGTGATTGGTTGCCATGGGCAACTGGAAATATTCTGACTTTGAGACTGCTTGATAAATCTGCCCCATTGTGTTTTAACTTTTAAGCGTCTTGCAGGCCAGAAAACGATAGTACAACATATTGTAAGCATGCAATAAACTGACAATAACAATAATATTCTGATCCATCTTAAAAACATATTATCTTTAGAAAAACGATACACTGATCCATCAAATGGATGATCAACTATACACTCACCGGCCACTTTATTTGGTACACCATGCTAGTAACGGGTTGCCTTCAGAACTGCCTCAATTCTTCGTGGCATAGATTCAACAAGGTGCTGGAAGCATTCCTCAGAGATTTTGGTCCATATTGACATGATGGCATCACACAGTTGCCGCAGATTTGTTGGATGCACATCCATGATGCGAATCTCCCGTTCCACCACATCCCAAAGATGCTCTATTGGATTGAGATCTGGTGACTGTGGAGGCCATTTGAGTACAGTGAACTCATTGTCATGTTCAAGAAACCAGTCTGAGATGATTCCAGCTTTATGACATGGCGCATTATCCTGCTGAAAGTAGCCATCAGATGTTGGGTACATTGTGGTCATAAAGGGATGGACATGGTCAGCAACAATACTCAGGTAGGCTGTGGCGTTGCAACGATGCTCAATTGGTACCAAGGGGCCCAAAGAGTGCCAAGAAAATATTCCCCACACCATGACACCACCACCACCAGCCTGAACCGTTGATACAAGGCAGGATGGATCCATGCTTTCATGTTGTTGACGCCAAATTCTGACCCTACCATCCGAATGTCGCAGCAGAAATCGAGACTCATCAGACCAGGCAACGTTTTTCCAATCTTCTACTGTCCAATTTCGATGAGCTTGTGCAAATTGTAGCCTCAGTTTCCTGTTCTTAGCTGAAAGGAGTGGCACCCGGTGTGGTCTTCTGCTGCTGTAGCCCATCTGCCTCAAAGTTCGACGTACTGTGCTTTCAGAGATGCTCTTCTGCCTACCTTGGTTGTAACGGGTGGCGATTTGAGTCACTGTTGCCTTTCTATCATCTCGAACCAGTCTGCCCATTCTCCTCTGACCTCTGGCATCAACAAGGCATTTCCGCCCACAGAACTGCCGCTCACTGGATGTTTTTTCTTTTTCGGACCATTCTCTGTAAACCCTAGAGATGGTTGTGCGTGAAAATCCCAGTAGATCAGCAGTTTCTGAAATACTCAGACCAGCCCTTCTGGCACCAACAACCATGCCACGTTCAAAGGCACTCAAATCACCTTTCTTCCCCATACTGATGCTCGGTTTGAACTGCAGGAGATTGTTTTGACCATGTCTACATGCCTAAATGCACTGAGTTGCCGCCATGTGATTGGCTGATTAGAAATTAAGTGTTAACGAGCAGTTGGACAGGTGTACCTAATAAAGTGGCCGGTGAGTGTACATATATAAGAGGAGTGTTTTGAAATCATAATATAAGCTTTAAGTAGATGGAACTATAGTTATGGCTTACTTGCAAAGGAAGTTTCTCAAGTTTTTCAACTTTGAAAATGTATATGATATATTTGAGGTTTATTTGCAGCTTTTCCTTTGTATGTCTATGGCTTCACCGAAGAGTTTGTCTCCCTATCACCAGTGTAGCCATAGCCTTGTGTTATACCATGCTTTTTTCTAATTATTAGGAAATTGCCTTCAGATAATGGACATACAATGGTATCTGTAGTCAGAGCTGACTGGCATCTGCAGAAAACAGAACATGTTTTTTAATGAAGGAAATATTCACATCAAATATATCCTTTATTCCCATTTATGAATTGTCGCTAGACCTCTTAGAAAGTTATGACAACTAAAATAGTAAAATTGTATTTTTCCCCAATCTGGTTTTATGAAGAAGGATTAAGTGTGTCCTAATATTCCTTTTTACTATGTCTGTTTTACTGCCATCTGGAGTTGAGCTTTTACCAGCCGTTAAAGATTTATCTACATTTTCAATCTCTTCCATTTCAGCTGGATGATCTCCAGTTTTGACTGGTTTTATTACGGACTATCATTTTTACATATATTCTGGTTAAATATACAGAGATTGTCTCCTAAGCACTCTTGAACAATAAATGTTATACAAATGACACTGTGGAACAGGAAATAAATTACTGTAAAGAATAGTCACAATGCTTTCTCATTTGTTCTATACTTATGAAATATACATGAAAATGAACAGAACCACGGATTCGGTACAGTGATAGGATACAGTTCCTTCTTATACCCCTATGTTCTACTATTATGATACTATTATTCATCATCATATTCTAAGCAGATCCTGAAATATAATATATTCATTATATTATATTATATTCAACAAATATGGGTAGAATGTTTCCTTGGCTTGTAGTTGTGGACAGTTCTATGTATTTAATGGATATCTATTTAACATCTAAATACAATGGATATAAATGTTATGTCCATTGTGACTCATAAACTGTATAGAGGCAGATAAAACCTGTTGATGCTAAATTAATACAAATAATTTGTACAGAACATTTGCTCAAAAGTCCTTCATTTGTTCTCAGCTCTTGAGTTGTTAATTATTCTAATCGACTGATGACTCTTTTATTTCAGTTTGCCTGGAGTCTGGATTGACAAATTAGAATATGTGTGTTACAATAATGGTTGCAATTGACTTATCACTGTATAGCTAGGCAGATAGCTTCCCTGGAATGGGCTGAATGTGCTCAACCATTGCACCATTCATATTCCTTAGCAATATCATGTATTCAAAGAACAGTGGGGACCTTTATACTAGTAATCAGTATCATAGAATAAGGGGGACCTGTCAGCATTTCTAACATCTGTTTTCTTCAATATTATACTTGCATTCTTCACGAAATACCAATTCTGGAGTATAATTTCTTATGACTCTCTGCCTTACCCTGAATTGTAGCTTCTGGCAGGTTTCTGATGCAAGCTATAGCTCAGTTTTAGGCCAGATCTGGTGTAGAATAGTATATCTGTCTCAATGTGCACCCAAAGGGGGGAGTGGTCAAGACAGGCGAATAATGCATAAGCTCTGGATAAATACCCCTTAAGGTCCTGGAGCTACCTATGGCCTGACTTGGGGGCTTCCATGCATAACTTTGTCCCTGTTTCTAAACATTTGTTTGTCACGCACTGGGGTGCGGGAAGAGTCTCTGGGGCTAAAGTCTGTGGACTCCCTGGACCACCGCAGGGGCTAACGTTGCTAGCCGCAACCCGAGAGCGGAGTCTAAGTGGACTCCTGGTCTCCGCCAGAGCTTGCCGCAAAGCAGGATGGGTTTGCTGCGGCAAGGAGCCACCAGGTCGCCTCACGGGTGCAACTAGGCCCACGGTGGTAGCCAAGGTAGGGACACGGGTAGGCTGGACCACGGGAAGCTAGGACCTTGGGAAGGCAGGACCTTGGGAAGGCAGGACCTCGGAATGGCAGGTCCCTGGAAGGACGGCTGGCAGGACCTCGGAAGGATGGCTGGCAGGACCTCAGAAGGACAGCTGGCAAGACCACAGAAGGATGGCTGGCAGGACCTCGGAATACCACAAGATAACTGGACCGCCACAGGATTACGGGACCACCACAGAATTACGGTACCGCCACAGGATTACGGGACCGCCACAGGAATACGGGACCACCACAGGATTACGGGACCGCCACGGGATTACGTGTCCGCCACAGGATTAGGGGAACGCCACAGGAACACGGGAACACCACAGGAACACAGGAGAACGGAGGCGTCTGGAAACGCTCAGGAGGCTTTCTCTTCAGAAGAATGACCTGAAGATCCATCAGGGGACACTGGGAGTCTCCAGGCTATATAGCAGAGCCAGAATACCAGCACCAACAAGGAGGATGCTGGGAAAGCCAGAGCAGCTCAGGAAGCTGCAGAGACACTGGAGTGGCTTGTGGGAAAGCCGGAGCAGCTCTGGGAAGCTGCGGAGATACTAAAGCGGCTTGTGGGAAAGCCGGAGCAGCTCTGGGAAGCTGCGGATACACTGGAGCGGCTTGTGGGAAAGCTGGAGCAGCTCTGGGAAGCTATGGAGACACTGGAGCGGCTTGTGGGAAAGCTGGAGCAGCTCTGGGAAGCTGCGGAGGCTGAGGCGCCGCTGGAGCAGCTCTGGGAAGCTGCGGAGGCTGAGGTGCTGCTGGAGCAGCTCTGGGAAGCTGCGGAGGCTGAGGTGCCGCTGGAGCAGCTCTGGGAAGCTGTGGAGGCTGAGGCGCCACTGGAGCAGCTCTGGGAAGCTGCGTAGGATCTAGGGACACCGGGACCAAGCAAGACAGGGGAGGTAGCCAAACTTGAGGTGGTTCAAACCTGGACCGGATTTTGGTATGGGTAACCATGTCCGGGTCACCACTATCCCATAGAGGAGTATCCCAGTCCAGCGCCTCTCCAGAGAGGCAAACAGTAGACAAACGCCACCTAAGAGCGTTCGGTGGGGAACTGGGAGGACATCAGTTCAAGGAGCTGCAAGCACTGGGAAAAAAATCTCTTGAACAATTTGGGGTTGCCATGAAATTTGTCAGTCAAAACATTTTCGGGTTCAGACTCTACTGCCGGAAAACATAGTGGGGTGACTGGGGCAACAGGAGGAGGAGTCGCGGGAACCTGTTGTTGGGAGACAATTATCCTTTGAAGGGTAGCAGCGAGTTTGTCCAGGAGTTCTTGTTTGGTAGCCATCTCTTGAGACCGCTGGGCACTATGGCTGGGAAGATCACCCAGTAGCTGGTGTGGGTCCTTGGCACAGTCCAGGGTTTTAGAAGGATGCAAGACCTTGGCGGAGTCCATGGCCGGATGTTACTGTCACGCACTGGGGTGAGGGAAGAGTCTCAGGGGCTAAAGTCTGTGGACTCCCTGGACCACCGTGGGGGATAATGAGTCTAAGCGGACTCCTGGTCTTCGCCAGAGCCTGCCGCAAAGCGTGATAGTCTTGCTGTGGTGAGGAGCCACCAGGTCGCCGGGTGCAACTAGGCCCACTGTGGCAGTAGGGACATGGGAAGGCAGGACCACGGGAAGGCTGGACCACGGAAAGACAGGACCTTGGGAAGACAGGACCACGGGAAGACATGACAAGGAAGGGAAGAACCACGGGAAGCCAGGACCATGGGAAGGCAGGACCTCGGGAAGGACGGCTGGCAGGACCAAGGAAGGACGGCTGGCAGGACCTCGGAAGACCACAGGATAACTGGACCACCACAGGATAACCGGACCGCCACAGGATAACCGGACTGCCACAGGATAACCGGACAGCCACAGAATTACGGGACCACCACAGAATTACGGGACTGCCACAGGAATACGGGACTGCCACAGGAATACGGGACCACCACGTGATTACGGGACCGCCACAGGATTACGGGAATGCCACAGGAAAACCACAGGAACGCGGGAGAACGGAGGCGTCTGGAAGCACTCAGGGAGGCTTTCTCTTCAGCAGAATGACCTGAAGATCCATCAGGGGATGCTAGGAGTCGCCAGGCTATGCTGGCCCTTTAAATTCCTGAAGAGTCAGGCGTGCGCGTCCTAGTGAGCGGGAACGTACGCGGCCTAGTCCATGAGCAGGAGCACCGCCAGACGGACCCAGAGCCAGGAGCCAAGTAAGTTGCTGGACGGGACCATACATATTGGAGCACGGGTGCACCCGCGATCCGCAACATGGATCGTGGGATCACCCGTGACAATGTTTTATCAACTAAATATAGATCTTAATGAATAAGCCACTGTCCAATAGCCATTGTTATAAAATAATGGCTTTTAATAGCAGATCATAAAGAAATTATTGCCTTGCACCTACATTAGATTGTTTGCTAATCCTCTAAATATAAGTAGGTTCAGCTGCCCTTAACCTGATAAGCATGACCAGGTTAAGGCTCTCTTTATTGGCATGTTGCCTTCTGCTTTATGATGGATTGGGTGGTGACATTTTGTTTTGCGAATACTTTATAATCAGATTTTTTTCACTGGAAAGAAAACACAGAATGCTACACTTTTTCAGTTAAGGATCAATGGAAACCTGCCAAATAGACTAAAGGAATTAGTGTGGCAGTAAAAAATTTGTTATATATATCAAAATATTTGCTTTCCAAAAATCAATCTAACCTTACAAACACATTTATACATCATATATATAAGAAAGTAAATAACAAAAACAATATAGAGAACTGACCTCTCATTTGTTCTTGAGTAGGAAAAGGATAAGTAGGAAATGGTAGCCATAAACAAGGTCATTCAACCAACATTATGTAGAAGATATCATTTTAAGCCCTTTTTGAGCCCTTCAGTTTTAGATACAGCAAATAAGAACAGGAGAAGACATAAGCACCATGGTTAGCCCTGGAAACTGTGCCAGAAGTAGAGAGATAAATCAAAATGACAACATTGATATCACAAGTCCGACAAAACTGTGCAGGTTTCAAAAGATGTCAGAAGTCATTTCCAGAAAGTCAGAGTCCTCCAGAGCCCATGCATAAGACACACAGCACAAATGTATGTACCGTAAATTATTGATTAAATTGTAATATTTCTATAGAACATCAGTTCTATTATTAGGAAGGACTTTGAGCTTTTTTGTGAAATAACTGAAATATTGACAAACTCTGCTCCCAGGGTTTTTTTTTTCCATTTCAATTTCTTTAACATCACAAGCTCTATTGTGTTTGGACCTTTTGCTCTGAGTTACTGTGAGTTACTGAGTTACTCTGAGTCCTGTCAGCCATTCCAAAGCTGTGTCTTGGAATTAAATAAAATTAAAAAGCCATACCGTTATAAATAAAGCTGGGATATATAAAAAAAGAACATAAATGACAGGACTCAGACAGGAGGTCCTTCCCATATTAACTTCTGTAGGGACAAGTACATATTGGTAAACCCACACATGCCAACATGCCCTTGTTTTTATTTTCCATCTGCTCCTTCCATGAGAAAGTTAAGAAAAATGAGGCTGAAATGCTTTGGGGGCATAAGCAAAGCAATTCAGGGTCCCAGCTTCACAGCTATAACAATGATCCCTACTTCCACCTCCTAGCACCTTCTATCATTCTTTCCTCTTGAGCTACATCACTTCTGAGGCCAGCAAGATGCGGAGTCAGCACCCCGAGGTTCTCTGGCATGGAAGTACTAAATAAAGTCTTAGTGCATGTAAACCATTTGCACATATTTTTAATCCTGGAAAATATTTTTTCACTAAACAAGACTGATTAGGATAGAGAGAGACAAATAATTTACTGTTTGTGAATCTTGGCACGACAGGTTATAATTTGTAATCACATAATCACTATTTTATTTTTTTTTTTTTTAGCAATTAGAGCAAAATATAAAAAATTCAAACAGAAGTCATTTATTAAAAATGCATATGTAGTTTTGTGCTCCAGCTGCACAGAAATATTTATTTCAGAATATCAGTGTGCATTTATTAGAACATTATATTTCTTTTATTTAGGTGCAGGTTTGGTTAACTTTATAACATATCCCTTACTGAGAGTATACATGTATCTTTGATTAGAATAAAAACTGCAACAACATCAAGCATGGAGCAGAATAGATATGAAAAGTACAGACAAAAATGTAATGATGACATTTCTTTTTTTGGAAAAATGATGCTGTGTTATAGAACCATCCATCACTTAATTTGCTTTAGGGTACTAAATCTTTCAGACGTGTAGACTTTGCTGCTTCTTTTTATTCTTCCCAATCTTGACTGGTGCAGGTTAGGTTATTTTTCTATGCCAATGACTAGAGAAGACCAGATATTTACATCTGATTTACGCAAATAATAATGTGCGCAACAAAGAATACTGCAGGACTCAATAATATAAAATTACCATATATATGTATAAGCCTAGTTTTTCAGCCCTAACTCGGCTTATACTCGAGTCAACTAACAAAATAAAGTCAAAACTCCTCTTCTGTCTCCGATGCTCCGGTGCCACCTCGGGTCCTTCGGATCTTCCGCTCCTCTTCGGCTCCTCTGGCTGGGCAGGCTGTATACTACAGGGGCTGGGCAGGCTGTATACTATAGGGGTTTGGAAGGATATATGCTACAGGGGGCTGGGCAGGATATATGCTACAGGGGACTGGGCAGGATATATACTACAGGGGGCTGGGCAGGATATATGCTACAGAGGGCTGGCAGACTATTTAGTACATGGGGCTAGCAGACTATATACTGGGAGGCTGTGACCAATGCATTTCCCAACCTTGGCTTACACTCAAGTCAATAGGTTTTCCCAGTTTTTTGTGTTGAAATAAGGGGTCTTGGCTTATACTCGGGTCGGCTTATACTCGAGTATATACAGTATACTTTAAGGGGCTAAAAGTATGACTTTTAAAGTTATTAAATTGTTACTTATCACTCCCTGCTGCCCCCCACCCTGGTCCTGTGCATTTGTAGGATGTTTGCTGTCACCACAGGGAACTCTAGAAGGGCCCACTCTGGAGCTGGAGAAGGATCCAACCAGAGATTCAATAAAAATATAAGTTTATAAGTTATAGTCTACTATTTGACAGGACCTTTGCAGAAGCTTTCTAGTTAAAATGTTATATCCTAGGGGTATTTTGCTGTTATCTGACCTTTTTGGTGGCACTACTGTTTTGCTAATCTGTGGTGGTTTTGTTGGCATCAATCTGTGCTCTTTGTCTATACAGGCGGTCCCCTACTTAAGGACACCCGACTTACAGACAACCCATAGTTACAGACAGACCCCTCTGACCTCTGGTGAAGCTTTCTGAATGCTTTACTATAGTCCCAGACTGCAATGATGAGCTGTAAGGTGTCTGTAATGAAGCTTTATTGATAATCCTTGGTCCCATTACAGCAAAAAATGTTTAAACTCCAATTGTCACTGGGGCCAAAATATTTTTTGTCTGGATCTACAATTATAAAATATACAGTTTCGACTTACATACAAATTCAACTTAAGAACAAACCTCCGGACCCTATCTTGTACATAACCCAGGGATTGCCTGTACTAAAAAGAAAAGATCAATGGATGACCATCATTTGACCAAAGGCTGCCCTGCCCTGCAGTTTCATTGCAGTCTTTGATATGCCCATTTATAGCCTTACCATTTTTGTAGGTAAACAGATAAACCAAAACTACACAACCATTATCAAAAGAAAAATAGAAAATACCACCATTTAGCAGTAGAATTATATCTTGCCACGATTTTTTCAACTACATTTCTAAAAATATGCAATAGCTTCTGCTTACAGAAATAAAAAAGCAAACATTTCTAATCATTAATATAGTATTGAAAGATAAATTATTAACAGAAAATCAATAAAGCAAATTATAATGTCTTAATAATTTAAAGAGAACAACTATAAATTTAAATACATTAAAGATCGCAAAAAATATTTTCCCTTCATGTATTTTAAATATGTAAAATATCCATGTAAAGACAAGATGGATGATGCTAGTCAAAATTCAAGGTCAATACAACAAAATCCATTGTCCAAAGAACAAGAGCATCATTGACTGCTTGCTTGAATACAGAATTTGTGCTATAAGGAACTGTGAAACAATTGAACACCTATCTCTTTATTGTGCTACCAGCAAAATGTCAACATACTGAAAAACTAGTAAAGTAGTAAAGTATACAAAACTGTAGGCACAACTTGTGGCTCTTTGGTCCTTAGGGCAGGAAAAATTGGAGCCCTGAGCAAAACTAAAGCTGAGGCCCAAAATAAAACTATTTTATGAACAGTCACAGTCAGTAAGAGGCTCCTTTTGCCCTGCACAATAATAACACTTTGTAGGTTACAGCCAGTATTAGGTAAGTATCTGTAATATGGGACTGTAGGAGAATTTTATAGGAGATAGACAGATGATAGGTAGATGGATGATAGAAGGTAATTCTGAAAGCTGATAGATTTATAGATAGATGATAGATTTATAAATGCAGAACAGAGGCGTGCCTACAGCGGTATGGGGCCCACAGTGTCAGGGGGACCCGTCATCCGACCTGACACAATAAAGAATGAAGGATGTGCACCATTATATCTATATTGTACTCCACATGTCCAGCATAATATGTATATAACATATACTGTAATGTATATATGCAGTTTCTGTATGTGTATATGGTGTCTGTATACACTGTATGTGAGTATGTTGTATATGGCACTGTATGTGTGTGTATATGCACATGAGTGTATTTATATATGATTGTAACTTGCAGGTGTGAGTATACTAATATGTATATTTTTTAAGTGGGAAGGGGGGCCCCACATGCAGTAGCCTGCTAGGGGGTCCCGTCTCTCCTAGTTACGCCACTGATGCAGAAATATAAAGTAGATAAATAAATAAATATAGATAAATAGATAAGAGATAAATATATAGAAGATCAATTGATAGATGGATAGGAGATAGATAATAAATAGGAGATAGATATGTAGTGGTTAGATAGACAGATATAGATTTGAAATAGAATATTAAATATAAATATTATAGAATATAGATAACTAGACTGATAGATGCTAGATATATAAACAGTAGATAGATGAAAAGCATCTTCACCCGCATTCAACCAAGGGGTATCCATATTGCTTTGTGCCAAATTAATGGCTTGATTTGTGTTAACACTACTCTAGTGCACTGCTGGTGTAGAGGCAGCATGACAAACCATTCCAAATAACAGACAGCAAATATACTAACATGTATCATGCAAGATAGGAGAACATCATGTATCTGAAACATTTATAACTGTGAGCACAAGAGACAAAACCCATAATAAATCCCCCCCATTGTTTTACAATTATAGAAACAAGGAAAAAGTATTGATCATGCTTGCTGAAATGTATTTAATACTTTGTGCAAAGTCTCCGTTGGTGATGACAGCCTCCTGAATAATTTTAACCAAATTTCCATACAAATCCATACATTTCTTTTCAAATTCTAAAGGTTCTTCTATGAACTCTGCGGTTTGCTTCCATCGATTTTCTATTGGATTCAAGTTATGTGATTGGCTGGGTCATTTTAGTAGCTTCCTTTTTCTCAATATGAAACCTTCTTCAACAACCTGGTAGTTGGCAGCAGATTTTTATCAAGAATGTCTCAATACTTTTGTCCATTAATCCTTCTTTGAACTATATGAAGTTTGCCAGTGCCATAGGCTGAAAAACAGCTGCACACCATTTTGTTCCCACCTCCAACTTCACTTTTAGTATGCTGTTTTTGGGGTGATATGTACTGCTCTTTGGCCTCCAATAATGGTATGTATTTTGTCAGTTTCAGTCTTATCTGACCAGATTATATTGCACAGTGTTTTACAAGATTTTTGAAATGTTGTTGAGGAAGCCTTAAACCTGCTTGAGCATGCTTTTTGTTGAGCAATGGAGTCTTGCATGGTGACAGTGCATACACGCCATGGAGGTTATAGGAAATCTACCATTTGTTTTTATGCATTATGAACAAAACATACCTTGAGAATGCTGTAGCTACACTGATGCAGAAACCTATCTTGTTTAATCCCTGATCCGAGTGGTTTTGCTCAAAAAACAATTATAAAATTCAGGACCTTGGGAAAGTTGGGTTGCATGCAGTCTGCCATTCATAAACACCTTACAAGCTTCCTAAACTGTCTGGACAGGGATAATCAACCAGAGCTGGATGACTCTTACACAGCAGCTGGAGAATGGTGCAGCCATTGATTACTTCTGCCTGTAAGGGACAACACAGTGATTACATCATTCTCTGAAGCAGTGTATAATTATGGTTAGAGGAGAAGCGCTGAGCCTGTCACAGGAGCGACAAAGCTTCATTATCATAATTTTATAATTTTTTTTCAGCAAAACCACTCAATTCAGTAATTAAACAAGATACGTTTCTGCATCAGTGTAGCTACAGCATTCTCAAGGTATGTTTGGTTTATAATGCATAAAAGCAAATGGTGGATTTCCTTTAAGTGCATTACTTAGTGTTTCCTTTGAAATATTTGTACCAGCTGATCACAGGTCTTTATCTTGCTTTAATTTGTTGTACCTTGGTGCTTGGACAACTCTTGGACAACACTTCTAATAATTCTTTTCACTCGTCTGTCTAAAATTGTGCAGGAAGCAACTGGTTGAGGCTGGTTTATGTTGAGGTTGTGTTGTTTCCACTTCTGGATAATGGCCCCAATAATGCTCTTTGGATCTTTCCAATACTGAACAAATTCTTCTGTAAACAATTCCATCAGTATGTTGTTCAACAATAGGTTGTTATAGGCCAGCAGCTGAACCAACTAAAATTTTTTACTAACTGCCAGGATTGCTTTCTAATTACTGCAACAATTCAGCTGGTGACATTACTTTCTCTTTCTGTATTTGTTGAATAAGTCTTCCCTGTGTCAGTTCTCATTATTTAAAAAAAATAATTTATGGAATCTATGGTTTTATTTATTTGCCAGTCCTTTTAATAGATGTATATTGGTAAATTACCTAATATCCTGCATCCGCACACTTAAAGGGAACCTGTCACCAGGAGACCCATTTTTAGCACTCCCCCAGTCCCCACAGAGCATAGTACATAGACTGCCAAAGTGTTTTTGTATAAAAAATTGGTTTTACAGAAAAAAAAATATATGTAATATTGTACCTTTCATTAGCATCTGCTGTGTGACTAGGCAGTTGGGAAACATGTGACCTTTTCAAATATATGAATAACTCCACACACTCGGGATTGGCTGTAGAGGAGCAGGGGGCGTCGCTAAGCCAAGTGATGGGTGTTTTCATATATTTGAAAAGGTCACATGGAGTAGCTGTTCCCCAGGGGTGGGGGGGAACTGCTCCTTTCCAGCCCCTCCCATTTGGCAACTGCCTAGTCACAAAGCACATGCTAATGAAAGGTACAATATAACATATCTTTTTTTCTGTAAAACCAATTTTTAATACAAAAACACTTTGGCAGCGTATATACTATGCTCTGTGGGGACTGGGGGGTGCTTAAAATGGGTCTCCTGGTGACAGGTTCCCTTTAAATTCTTATTATAAAAACATGAAGAAAGAGGTCATAGCCTTTAAGTCAGGGCATAGCAAAAGAAAAAACATATACACGTTGGGTAAAGTAACCTTTTTTAGCTTTGCAAGCTTCTTAAATAATTGGCAAATAGTTCTTTGTAGAAGCAAGTATCTCTTTAATGAAGTTCTTCGTAGATTTTGTCTTTTAAAAGACAAAAGAACAGGACATATCTTTTAAAATGCCATGGATCAAAGGTTATGCCTGGAAACTAGTACAAGGCAGACTTGAGGCAATGTGACTAATTTGAAGATTGATTTTTCTCTCCTTAGTAGAACAACATGAGTGAACAGAAGTAACCTCAAAATGTTTTTTTACAGCAAGAATAAGTGCCTACTGCATACTCTTTATAAAATCAAGTCAATTTATGGTAAAAAGCAGTATGCTCCTATACTCTTATACCCGGTAGGCTTCATGCACACTACTGTTAGTTCACCCAAGCGTTCAGCGCCATACTACAGCAAAACATAGAACATATACACTGTGTGCTCACCACACCATGACTGGGTGCCATAGATTTCATCTGGCTGCAAATTGTGTGGCCAGATCATGTTAACCCATATGGTACTGTGGATGAGGCCTTTGTGGTTGCTAAAGGCCTCAACAATTTCATCATTGCACTTTAAATCTAGAAGAGGGCTTAAAGGGATTCTACCAGCCCACAAATCACTCACAACTAAAAACAGCATTGTATAGCTTTTCAGGCAAAACTTTTACTATTTCCCGTATTTTTTGTTTCTAGTTTTAAGTTCATATTAGAGACTTGTTCATGTTTGTCTTATTGGTGCAGTTTTAGCCAAACCATACCTGCTGATTGGTAGGCGACACCCACCCGCTGACATCACAGGACCAATTTGATTGGTGCTCTGATGTTGATCGCAGCCACTGGCCAGTCAATTTAGACTGGCCAGTGGCAGTAATCAAAGTCATGATAGATTGTGTCATGACTGATCTCATGATCTATTATCAAGACATAAGTAAGTCAGGACAGATCCCACTGCTCTCCAACGCCACCATTCTGCATTTGGAGGGTTACGTGGGATCTGTCCAGTAGATACTGTTGCACAATCACATACACACACCCCCCATTGATAGTTTTTCCTTGCGTTATTCTAAGCCCATTCTGTTTTTCCCCAATGTCCATTGTCCAATGTCTGTCCACTGCCTCCCCCCCCCTCCCGTAGTGATAGTAGAAGTAGGAGTAGTGCAGGCGGTGTGTGGAGGATGTAGTAGTGCACGCCGTATACGGAGGATGTAGTAGTGCACTCCATATGCGGAGGATAAAGTAGTGCATGCTGTATGCGGAGGAGGTAGTAGTGCACACCATATGTGGAGGAGGTAGTAGTGCACGCCATATGTGGTGGAGGTAGTAGTGCACACGTGCTTGGAGGAGTTAGTGGTGCTATTTGAGAACTTGTAAACTTGAAAACAAAAATAAAAAACTATAGGAATAGAAAGAATGCAATTGGCTTCTACAAAAAAAATTGTGGTATGACTTTTTGTCTAAAAAATAGAACATTTCAAAGTTAGAAAATTGTTATTTTTTTCATATTTTTCCCAAATTGGTGATTTATTCCCCCCCCCAAAAAACCCAACCAATCAGCTAAATTATTCTACTAATATAAAATACAATGTGTCACGAGAAATCAATCTCAAAATCAGTTAGGTAAGAAAAAGTGTTAAAAAGTTATTACAATATGAAGAGACTCTGGTCAGATTTTAAAAAAACAAGCTGAGCATTAACGTTTGGTCGTGTTTTTGGGGGGGTAATAAATCACCAATTTGGGAAAATATGAAAAAATAACAATTTTCTAACTTTGAAATTTTCATTTTTTAGACAAAAGTCATACCACAATTTTTTTTTGTAGAAAGCCAATTGCATTCTTTCTATTTCCATAGTTTTTTTTTTTGTTTTCAAGTTTACAAGTTCTCAAATAGCACCACTAACTCCTCCAAGCACGTGTGCACTACTACCTCCACCACATATGGCCAGATTCTCCTCCACATATGGTGCACTACTAATACCTCCACATCTCATCGCATACAGCATGCACTACTTATCCTCCGCATATGGAGTGCACTACTACATCATCTCCGTATACGGCGTGCACTACTACATCCCCCACACCGCCCTCAACTACTCCTACTTCTACTCTCACTACGGAGGGGGGGGAGGCAGTGGACACATTGGACAATGGACATTGTGGGAAAAACAGAATAGGCTTAAAATAACCAAGGAAAAATGATCAATGGGGGGTGTGTGTATGTGATGTGCAAACGTATCTACTGACAGATCCCACGAACCCTCCAAATGCAGAATGGTGGCGTTTGGAGAGCAGTGGGATCGTCCTGACTTACTTATTTCTTGATAATAGATCTGAGACAGTCATGACACAATCTATCATGACTTTGATTACTGCCACTGGCCAGTCTAAATTGACTGGCCAGTGGCTGCGATCAACTCAGAGCCACCAATCAAATTGGTCCTGTGATGTCAGCGGGTGGGTGTCGCCTACCATCAGCAGGTATGGTTTGGCTAAAACTGCACCAATAAGACAAACATGAACAAGTCTCTAATATGAACTTAAAACTAGAAACAAAAATACGGGAAATAGTAAAGTTTTGCCTGAAAAGCTATACAATGCTGTTTTAATGTGAGTGATTTGTGGCTGGTAGAATCCTTTAAGCCCTCTTCCAGATTTAAAGTACAATGATGAAATTTTGAGGCCTTTAGCAACCACAAAGGCCTCATCCACAGTACCATAGGGTTAACATGATCTGGCCACACAATTTGCAGCCAGATGAAATCATGGCACCAGTCATGGTGTGGTGAGCACACAGTGTATGTTTCTATGTTTTTGCTGTAGTATGGCGCTGAACGCTGGGTAAACTAACAGTAGTGTGCATGAAGCCTCCCGGGTATAAGAGTATAGGAGCACTTGCTTTTTACCATAAATTGACTGTGATTTTTAAAGAGTATGCAGTAGGCACTTATTCTTGCTGTAAAAAAAACTTTGAGGTTACTTCTGTTCACTCATGTTGTTCTACTAAGAGAGAGAAAATCAATCTTCAAATTAGTCACATGCCTTCAAATTCGCCTTGTACTAGTTTCCAGGCATAACCTTGAATCCATGGCATTTTTAAAAGATATGTCCTGTTCTTTTGTCTTTTAAAAGACAAAATCTACAGAAGACTTCATTAAAAGAGATACTTGCTTCTACAAAGAACTATTTGCCAATTATTTTAAGAAGCTTGCAAGCTAAAAAAGGTTACTTTACAACGTTGTATATGTTTTTTCTTTTGCTATGCCTGAACTTAAAGGCTATTGACTCTTCTATGTTTTTATAATAAAATTTAAGGGAACACTTCAACAGGAGACCCATTTTGAAGCCCCCCCCCAGTCAACACAAAGAGCATAGTATATACGCTGCCCAAAAGTGTTTTGTATTAAAAATTGGTTTACAAAAAAAGAATGTATATGCACCTTTCATTGCAGTAGCTTGTGACTAAGCAGTTGCCAAATGGGAGAGCGGTCTGGAAGGAAGTGAGCAGTTTCCCCCCACCCCCCTGTGGGAACACGCTACTCCTTTGCCTTTTCAAATATATGAAAAAACACATTCATTGGCTTAGCGCGAACCGACCCCCTGCTCCTCTACCAGCCAAATCCCCTAGGTGTGTGTGGTTACTCAACATTTTGAAAGGATGCACGTCCAAGGGTGGGGTGCTCTTCCGCCTCCTCTGGGCAAACTGCCTAGTACACAGCAGATGCAATGAAGGTACAATATTACTAATATTTTTTTTTTCTGTAAAACCCAATTTTTTATACAAAAACACTTTGGCAGTCTATGTAATATTGCTGTGGGACGGGGGAGGTGCTAAAAGGGTCTCCTGGTGACAGTTCCTTTAAGTGGCGGATGCAGATTAGTTAGGTAATTACATTATAAATACTATTAAAGCATCGGCAATAGAAATAAAAACCATAGATTCCATAAATTATTTTTTTAATAATGAGAAATGACAAGGGAAGAGCTTATTCAACAAATATCAAAAGGAAAGTAATGTCACCAGCTGAATTATGCAGTAATTAGAAAGCAATCCTGGCAGTTAGTAAAAACATTTAGTTGTTCAGCTGCTGGCCTATAACAACATCGTTGACAACATACTGTGGAATTGTTTACAGAAGAATTTGTTCAGTATTGAAGAGCTCCAAAGAGCGTATTGGGGCCATTATCCAGAGTTGGAAGAACAAAACCACCCCTCAACATAAACCAGCCTCGACCAGTTGCTTCTGCACATTTTAGACAGACGTGTGAAAAGAATTTATTGAAGTGTTGTCCAGAGTTGTCCACCCAGGTACAACAAATTTATAAGCAAGAGAAAGACTGTGATCAGATGGTTACAAATATTTCAAAGGAAACACTAAGTAATGCACTTAAAGGATAACCACCATTTGGCTTTATGCATTACACCAAACAACTACCTTGAGAAATCTTGTAGCTACACTGATGCAGAAATATCTTGTTTTAATTACTGAATTGGTGCTTTGCTGAAAAAAAATTAGAAAATTATGATGAGCTTTGTCGCTCCCTGTGACAGGCTCAGCGCTTCTCCTCTAACCATAATATACCTGCTTCAGAGATGATGTAATCACTGTTTTGTCCCTTACAGGCAGAAGTAAATCAATGGCCGCACCATTCTCTTCTCCAGCGCTGTGTAATGTCATCCAGCTCTGGTTAATTATCCCTGTCCGACGACCGGAGTTTAGGAACCTTTGTAAGGGTGTTTATGATGGTAGACTGCATCCACCCAACTTCCCAGGGTCTGAATTTTATAATTGTTTTTTGGAGCAAAACCACTGGATTCAGGGATTAAACAAGATAGGTTTCTGCATCAGTGTACTACACACAGGCATTCTCAAGGTATTTTTGTTTCATACTGCATAAAAACAAATGGTAGATTTCTATAACCTCCATGGGCGTGTATGCACTCGTCAACCTGCAGAAGACATCCCATTGCTCACAAAACATGCTCCAGCAGTTTAAAGGCTTCCTCACAACATTTCAAAATCTTGTAAAACACTCGTGCATAATAATTGGTCATGATAGACTGAAACTGCAAAATACATACATTATTGGAGGCCAAAGAGCAGTACATATCACCCTCAAAAAACAGCATACTAAAGTGAAGTTGGAGGTGGGAACAAAATGGTTTGCAGCTGTTTTCAGCCTATGGCACTGGCAAACTTCATATAGTCAAAGAAGGATAATGACAAAAGTTTGAGACATTCTTGATAAAAATCTGCTGCCACAACTACCAGTTGTTGAAGACGGTTTCATATTGAGAAAAACGGAAGCTACTAAAAATGACCGCAGCAATCACATAACTTGAATCCATAGAAAATCGATGGAAGCAAACCGCAGAGTTCATATAAGAACCTTTAGACTTTGAAAGCAATGTATGGATTGTATGGAATTTGTTAAAATTATTCAGGAGGCTGTCATCATCCACGGAGACTTTTGCACAAAGTATTACTACTTTCAGCAAGCATGATCATATTTTTTCTTTTTCTAATTGTAAAACATGGGGGGATTTTTATGGGTTTTGTCCTCTTGTGCTCACAGTTTATACCGTTTCATAGATACATGATGTTCTCCTATCTTTGCATGATACATGTTAGTATATTTGCTGTCTGTTATTTGGATGGTTTTCTGTCAGCTGCCTCTACACCAGCATGCACTAGAGTAGTGTTAACACAATCAAGCCATTAATTTGGCACAAAGCAATATGGAATACCCCTTGGTTTGAATGCGGGTGCAGATGCTTTTCATCTATCTACTGTTTAATATCTAGCATCTATCAGTCTAGTTATCTATATTCTATATATTTATATTTATATTCTATGTTCAATCTATACTGTCTATCTACCACTACATATCTATCTCCTATTTATTACTATCTCCTATCCATCTATCAATTGATCTTCTATATATTTATCTCTATCTATTTATCTATCTTTATTATTTATCTACTTTATCATTTCTGCTCAATCATGGCGTACTAGAGAGACGGGACCCCTAGCAGCTACTTCATGTGGGGCCCCCTTCCCACTTAAAATATACATATATATACTCACACCTGCAAGTTACAATCAATTAAATACAAACACTCTGGCTTTACCACACATAACATTCCATAAAATACACATACTCACTACAGTGTAACCGACCCCATATACAATACAGAAACTGCATATATCACATTACCGTATATGTTATATACAATATTATGCTGGACATGTGTAGTACAATTAATATATGGTGCACATCCTTCATTCTTTATTGTGTCAGGTCGGATTGACGGGTCCCCCCCCTGACACTGTGGGTGCCCCATACCGCTGTAGGCACGTTCTGTTCGCATTTTAAATCGATCACTACTATAATCTATCAGCTTTCAGAATTACCTTCTATCAAGCCTCTACCTATCTCTTCATCTGTCTATCTCCTATAAAATTCTCCTACCGTCCCAGATTACAGATACTTACCTAATATGGCGTAACAACCTTCAAGTGTTATATTGTGGCAGGCAAAAAAAAGGAGCCTCTTACTGACTGTGACTGTTACATAAAATAGTTTTTAATCTTGGGCCTCAGCTTTAGTTTTTGCTCCGGCTCCAATTTTTTCCTGCCTATTGGACCAAAGAAGCCACAATTTGTGCCTACAGTTTTGGGTGTATACTTTACTACTTTCTACTTTTTCAGTAATGTTGACATTTTGCTGGTAGCACAATAAAGAGATAGGTGTTCAATTTGTTTCCAGTTCCTTATAGCACAAATTTCGGTATTCAAGCAAGCAGTCAATGAATGCCTTGTTCTTTGGACTGGAGTTTGTTGTATTTGCCTGAATTTGACTAGCATCATCCATCTTGTCCTTTACATGGATATTTTACATATTTAAAATACTAAGGGAAAATATTTTTTTTGTCGATCTTTTAATGATTTAAATTTATAGTTGTTCATCTTTAAATTATTAATACAGTATAAATTTGCTTTATGTTTTTCTGGTAATAATTTTATCTTTCAATACTATATTAATGATTAGAAATGTTTGCCTTTTATTTCTGTAAGCAGAAGCGATTGCCATATTTTTAGAAATGTAGTTAAAAAAAATCGTGGACAAATATAATTCTCCTGCTTAAATGGTGGTATTTTCTATTTTTCTTTTGATAATGGTTGTGTAGTTTTTGGTTTATCTGTTTTACCTACAAAAATGGTAAGGCTATAATGGGCATATCAAAGACTGCAATAAACTGCAGGGCAAGGCAGCCTTTGGTCAAATGATGGTCTCCATTGAATCTTTTCTTTTTTAGTACAGGCAATCCCTGGTTTTATGTACAAGATAGGGTCGCGGAGGTTGTTCTTCAGTTTTGAATTTGTTGTAAGTCGAACTGGTATATTTTACAAAATGTCGTAGATCGACAAACATATTTTGGCCCCCGTGACAATTGGAGTTTAATAACATTTTTTGCTGTATGGGACTCAAGGATTATCAATAAAGCTTCATTACAGACCCTTACATAGCTCATCATCTGCACGTCTGGAAACATAGTAAAGCATCAGAAGCTTCACCGAGTCCGAGGGTCTGTCTTAACATGGGGTTGTCTGTAAGTCGGGTGTCTACGTAGGGGACCGCCTGTATAGGAGACAATAGCACAATTGATGCCAACAAAACCACCACAAAATTAGCAAACACAGTATGCCAACAAAAAGGTCGATACAACAGCAAAATACCCTCTAGGACTATACCATTTTCACTAGAAAGCTTCTGCAAAGGTCCTCTAATAGTATTTCTAGACTGGTAACTTATAAACTTAATATTTTATTGACTCTCTGGTTGGGGGGGGATCCTTCTCCATCTCCAGAGTGTGGGCCCTTCCTAGAGTTCCCTGTGGTGACAGCTCATACATCTTACAATGCACAGGACCAGGGTGTGGGGCAGCAGGGATGATAAGTAACTATTTAATACTTTAAAAGTCAATACGTTTTTAGCCCTAAAGTATACTGTATATACTCGAAGTATAAGCCTGTCCGAATATAGCCGAGACCCGCCTTATTCAACACCAAAAACTGGGAAAACCTATTGGACTGAGTGTAAGGCCGAGGGTGGGAAAATGCATTGGTCACAGCCTCCCGTTATAGTCCTGCAGCCCCCTGTACTACCATAGTCTGCCACCTCGTATCTATATCCTGCCCAAGCCCCCTGTTATTATATATCCCCTGCCCAGCCCCCTGTAGCATCTATCCTTCAGCTAAATTATTCTACTAATATAAAATACAATGTGTCACGAGAAAACAATCTCAAAATCAGTTAGGTAAGAAAAAGTGTTAAAAAGTTATTACAATACGAAGAGACTCTGGTCAGATTTTAAAAAAACAAGCTGAGCATTAACGTGCAAACTGGCTGCATCCTTAAGGGGTTAAGGACTTTTTCTATGGATATTTTGAAAATATTTTTATTACAAAAATCCCCGTTAGACAGTTAAATACATGTTAAAGTATGATTTTGTGACTTTGAGCACCTACATTTCCCTTTTTATAGACTACATACAGCACTGGTTGTTGCACATCTTGCACACCGCTACAACATTTTATTACTGTTATGGCTGTATTGCTCAAAACATGCTTCCAGTTTCTGCATAAACTTATCAAGAGACACTAAAACCTCCTCCTGATTTTCAATATGTAAACACAGCCTGATCTCAAACCCAAGAGGTAGAGCTCCTTTTGTGATTCATTTAGCAAATCCAACTTATAGGCATGTTAGGCTTAAACAATTAGAATTTAATGGTTTAAAGAAAAGGAAAGAGACATTCATGCCTGTGAAATACAAAACTAAGCACACAAGTAAAGATTTGCTAATGCAGCAGACTGTTTTTTGAATTGTGTATATGACATTTGCATGGTTTAAAAAATAAAAGTAAAGATTGATAAGGCACTCATTGGCTTTTGGATTCTATATCAATAATAGTAGTGACCATCCTCAGTAACAACGATGTGCAGATTTTTGCCCTTTAAATACATTAGTTAGTTTTTCTTATGTTTTCTGAGTGTTATGTTGATGTATGTGAGTTGTCTCGCACTGTGAATCCATTTCTTTCCATCAGCTATAGTAGCAGCCCTGCACTGCTTCAGCCTTATAGATGATATAAACAGTGCACAATATACACATAATGTAATATAACATGAGGAAAATTAACATACAAAAAGGTTTAACTGGAAGCCCCATTGCAATAGGCAATAGCATTAGTCTATAGTTTATTTCTATAGGCTATTTAGGGGTTAATGGGAATTTAAGTTTTATAAGCTGTTAAAATTTTTGGCCAAGATTTCATCTTCTGCCTCTAGATAAGATTTGTCTAATATGCCACAAAATACTTGATTTACATGACGTGTTACTGGAAGAGTGGGGACTTGCACAGGAGTCAAACTGCTATATTCCCTGCTGTGAACCTCACAGATGTTTTTATCACCTCAGAAGATTTTGGAAAACAAACTTGTTTGTTTGAATTACTGAAAAAGCTATTTTGGGATTATTGCATGGAACACTTTATATACAGGGCGGAGGCTGCAGGTGAAGAAGAATGACCATGTGCATGTTTGGCATCTCCTACGCAGTTCTTATTAACTGTTGAGGTAAGCGCTGCAGACCCCTCTGTGTCAGCTGTGCAGGAGTCTTACCTCACTTTCTCTGAAGTCAGAGGATGAGTGGCTTGATCATGTTCCAAACCAGTGGAAGCTAAGAAGGAGGGATGTTATGGTGGATTCAAGTCAAGTTTGACATGTGTTGGACATAGCTGGTCCAAGACATGTGAAGAAGCAAGGCTGCTGCAAGCCCAAGGAGACCAGCGAATGCAGTATTGCTGGCAGGGGCCTTGAGTGGAGCTACGTCTTATGGCCTGGAGCATGAAGTAGCTTTTGCAGCAGCCAGCAATCCCAATTGAAGAAATGGAAATCTGTACCAGTGTTTGAATCTCCCATTTTGACCAGTTCTGTTAATTTGAGTAAAAGTTCTGATGTACCGTATATTCTCAAGTATAAGCCGACCCGAGTATAAGCCGAAACCCCTAATTTTAACACAAAAAACTGGTATAAGCTGAGGGTGGGAAATTCATTGGTCAAAACCTCCACAGTATATAGCCAGCAAGCCCCCTGTAGTATATAGCCTGCCAGCCCCCTGTAGTATATAGCCTGCCAGCCCCTGTAGTTTATAGCCTGCCAGCCCCTTTAGTAAATAGCCTGCCAGCTCCCTGTAGTATAAAGCCTGCCAGCCCCCTGTAGTATATAGCCTGCCAGCCCCTGTAGTATATAGCCTGCCAGCCCCTGTAGTAAATAGCCTGCCAGCTCCCTGTAGTATAAAGCCTGCCAGCCCCCTGTAGTATATAGTCTGCCAGCCCCTGTAGTGCATAGCCTGCCAGCCCTTTGTAGTACATAGCCTGCCAGCCCCTGTAGTATATAGTCTGCCACCACCCCCCTGTAGTATATAGCCTGCCGGCCTCTGCCCCCAATATAATGCCTGTAGGAAAAAAACAAACAGTGTACTCACCTTACGCCACCCCACCCCCTCCCGGGCAGGTGCTCTTCTATACAGTAATGCTCCGGCATCGGCTCTTCATCCTCGCGCTGTCCGTCACAAGGATTGTGACGTCAGCCACTTGCTAACATCATAGTGTGTGCGGATGCTGGCGCACATAGTAACGACCGATGCCGGAACATCGCTGTATAGAAGAGGACCTAGCAGGGGAAGGAGTGTCAGAAGGTGAGTACAATGTGTGTTTGTTTGTTAAGCCGAGGTGAGGTTTTTCAGCACATTTTTTGTGCTGAAAAACTTGGATTATACTTGAGTATATAGGGTAAATGTGTCATGAATTAAATAGTCCCTAGGACATTATTGTGTGTAAGAAATCACTGAATTCTTTTAGGATTATTCATCACTTAATATTTTTCATCTTTTTATTGAAAGTGAAGTCTCAAGGGGCATTGTGCATTATTTTGACGACTTTCTTTTTATAGTGTCTGCTAACTCTAATGTTTGTTTGGTGTTGCTGAATAGTTTTTAGGGAAATAACTGAAAATTTTCCATTGACCCATAAAAAAAACTGTTGTGGAGATTTCTACTTTGGAAACGTTCACAGATTCAATTAATTCCAGAGGTTTTCAAGCTTATTTTTCTGGTTGTACTGAAGCGTGGCACTAGTCTCAGTGAACGGGAGGGTTATTAAGACTTGGAGGTTTTGCTTGGATTCATTAATTCTGGTTTCTATTGCAGTTTGGGGTCAGAAGTTTAAACATAAGAGATTAAAGTTAAATACAGATAATATTGCAAAACTACTCTATCATTTGGTATTGTGTTATTTTATGTTCAATATCTCAATTAATTAATTATATTTCAGCTTTAATAAATTATATGGCAGGTTTTCCGGCAACTGTCACCAAGAGCCGATTTAGCGGGAGTGCCTTGTCCAGCCCAATTATGGGTTTTGATCTGGAATTGATATATAACAATTCAGTCTCATACTATAACAGTTTTAGTATAAGAATCAAATGGTGTCACCCATATTATACTTACCCTGTTAAAGTTTGCCGGGAGCTGTTGGAAACCGCTTCCTGCCCTGTGTCCTGTGGGGGTCATGGAGTCTTTACTGTCTGGACACCCCCTCTGTTATAACCACTTCAGTGTATAGTACCAGCCATCCTGGTATCACAGGTCTAAGTCCCCTAGTGGGCAATAATAAAAGGTAAATACAAATTAAGGTAAATTTTTTAAAAATTATCAAAAAATATTATAAATGATAAATAATCACCCCAAAAATCACACTCTTCTCAATAATTATTTACATACTGTGTAAAAAAAAAGTAATAAAAAAGCCTCACAAGGTGGCTAAAAGAATATTATGTTATTTTACCAACAGTGTGAATGGCACAAATAAATGAAACGAGACAAAAAGAAACAAAAGCCAGGGGCACTCAATATGGAGGTTATCCCAATGTGTGCAGCCAATGTGCAAATTTACACTCACCTTCTTAGGTTGTTCAAATGGCCCAACACATGTATAAGCGGTAGAGATTTTATATAGCGTACACAGATTACGCAGTACTGCACAAAGCATGTCAAATTGGTCCCTGGTAGAGATGAGCGAGTATACTCGTCCGAGCTTGATGCTTGTTCGAGTATGGAGACATCGGGCCGCGGCAGCACGGAGAAATCAGGGCAGCACGGAGACATCGGGGCAGCGACAACACGGAGACATCGTGGAAGCACGGAGACATCGGGGCAGCGGCAGCACGGAGACATCTGGGCAGCACAGAGACATTGGGGCAGCGGCAGCACGGAGACATCAGTGAAGTCTCAAGGGGCATTGTGCATTATTTTGACGACTTTCTTTTTATAGTGTCTGCTAACTCTAATGTTTGTTTGGTGTTGCTGAATAGTTTTTAGGGAAATAACTGAAAATTTTAATTTTCCATTGACCCATAAAAAAACTGTTGTGGAGATTTCTACTTTGGAAACGTTCACAGATTCAATTAATTCCAGAGGTTTTCAAGCTTATTTTTCTGGTTGTACTGAAGCGTGGCACTAGTCTCAGTGAACAGGAGGGTTATTAAGACTTGGAGGTTTTGCTTGGATTCATTAATTCTGGTTTCTATTGCAGTTTGGGGGTCAGAAGTTTAAACATAAGAGATTAAAGTTAAATACAGATAATATTGCAAAACTACTCTATCATTTGGTATTGTGTTATTTTATGTTCAATATCTCAATTAATTAATTATATTTCAGCTTTAATAAATTATATGGCAGGTTTTCCGGCAACTGTCACCAGGAGGCGATTTAGCGGGAGTGCCTTGTCCAGCCCAATTATGGGTTTTGATCTGGAATTGATATATAACAATTCAGTCTCATACTATAACAGTTTTAATACAAGAATCTAATGGTGTCACCCATATTATACTTACCCTGTTAAAGTTTGCCGGGAGCTGTTGGAAACCGCTTCCTGCCCTGTGTCCTGTGGGGGTCATGGAGTCTTTACTGTCTGGACACCCCCTCTGTTATAACCACTTCAGTGTATAGTACCAGCCATCCTGGTATCACAGGTCTAAGTCCCCTAGTGGGCAATAATAAAAGGTAAATACAAATTAAGGTAAATTTTTAAAAAATTATCAAAAAATATTATAAATGATAAATAATCACCCCAAAAATCAAAAAAATGAATGGCACAAATAAATGAAACGAGACAAAAAGAAACAAACGCCAGGGGCACTCAATGTGGAGGTTATCCCAATGTGTGCAGCCAATGTGCAAATTTACACTCACCTTCTTAGGTTGTTCAAATGGCCCAACACATGTATAAGCGGTAGAGATTTTATATAGCGTACACAGATTACGCAGTACTGCACAAAGCATGTCAAATTGGTCCCTGGTAGAGATGAACGAGTATACTCGTCCGAGCTTGATGCTTGTTCGAGTACGGAGACATCGGGCCGCGGCAGCACGGAGACATCGGGGCAGCACGGAGACATCGGGGCAGCGACAACACGGAGACATCGTGGAAGCACGGAGACATCGGGGCAGCGGCAGCACGGAGACATCTGGGCAGCACAGAGACATTGGGGCAGCGGCAGCACGGAGACATCGGGGCAGCACGGAGACATCGGGGCAGCAGCACCACGGAGACATCGGGGCAGCACGGAGACATTGGGGCAGCGGCAGCACGGAGACATCAGGGCAGCGGCAGAGGAGATCGGGGAGACTTCAGTGGAAGAAGAGGAGCGGATTCCAGGACAGCGTATCTCCTGACAAGTAAGCAGATGTGCCGAGCATCTGCAATCTATTCTTCACTGTGTTTTTCACAGCGTTTTTCACTTAAATGATCCTGTGTTCACTGTTTTTATTCTATTCTTCACTGTTCTTCACATCTGCTAACTTGTCGGGAGATCATATACGCGCGGAACAGTGAAGAATAGATTGCAGATGTTTGCATGCATCTGCTAACTTATGAGAAGACATTCTTTTTCAATTAAATAACACATTTTATTCCCGAACCATGGTCCCTTTGAAAAATGCTCGAGTCTCCCATTGACTTCAATGGGGCTCGTTATTCGAGATGAGCACTCGAGCATCTGGAAAAGTTTGTCTCGAATAACGAGCACTCGAGCATTTTAGTGCTCGCTCATCTCTAGTCCCTGGGGCTCACAATCTATTCTCTCATATAGTGTTATGTACTTCGTATGTATATATTATTTTTGAGATAATTGGTGCATTTTAACGTAAGATTACATCGAACTTTCGGTGATCAATTCACAACACTACTCAGTTATCGTTGACCATAGAATTCTCACGTTAAAAAAACCCTCTTTAAATAGTGTGCACAAATGGATGTAATGTAATACAACTGATGAAGAATCCGGTTCGGATTCGAAACGCGTCTTGTCATTTTATTGTTTTTATACATATGTTTTAAATAAATACATTGTTGGAACAAATCATGCTGGATCTCTTTGTGGATCAACGGGAGAACATAACAGATACTCAGATTGGAGAGATCGTTTTCCATTGCAAAAAAAAATGAAAAACTATTCCAAAATTGCCATTTTTGTGCTTCCTACCTTCCAAAAAAATTCAATAAAAACAAAAAGAAATTGGGTGTATCCCTAAACAGTACCAACTAAATTGATGAATAAAAAAGTTATAGCACTCAGAGTATAGTAACACATAAACATGTGAAAAGGTGTATTTATTTGCTAAAGTAGTAAAACATAGGAAAACCTGTTTATGTAATCGCCATAACCTACAGAATAATTTTATCATGTTTTATACTGTAGGGTCAACGTTTTAATTAAAAAAAACACATGTCACAAAGTTATTTTATTCTGTTTACCCGCAGGTGTTATGATAGTAATTTAAGTTTTCTTTTTTATTTAAATTATTGTATATTAGAGTATATGGGAAAGCATAAAAGAAAATTATGGTTGATAAAGGACCATAAAGGTAGTAGACAACATGAAAAAAGTAATCAAGGGGATGAGTAATTAGTCTATACAAAGATGTGCTTTATACTGTATACTGGTTAGAATTGTAATGGTTCATAAGCATGATGACCTTTGGAAATGCTCTGCCGTCTAATAAATGTTTTCAGAATGAATATACCGCTTGAGTGAAGAATATAGATCATGTGTGCTAGGACCATCATACATCTAAGTCAACTTTGATGAGATTTAATTTAAAGAAGAACATCATAAATCTTCCATCTTCTGCTAACCCCTCTGCACTGAAAATCACATATATTTCCAGAATGTAAACTAGGAAGAGGGGGATTTCATGCTATTATCCAGCCTTATTCTTAAGACACTGATAAGATTGGTCTCCAGTTTTATTTATTGTAGTTATTTACCATGTATTTGATTTTTTCCAGCCAGAGATAAATGGCTGCCGTCTGATCCACAGATTATATCTGAAGGCCTATATGCAATAGCGGTTGTTCTAAGCTTCTCACGCATAGCCTACATCCTGCCAGCCAATGAAAGTTTTGGACCTCTACAGATATCACTTGGAAGAACTGTGAAGGACATCTTCAAGTTCATGGTCCTCTTTATTATGGTGTTCCTGGCATTCATGATTGGGATGTTTATCCTGTATTCCTACTATCTAGGAGCTAAAGTGAATTCTGCTTTTACAACGTAAGTATAATATTATTATGTCTGGTTAAGTAACCCTCATTTTTTCATTTGATGTTTTACATTATTTATATGACATTTTCTGGTTCAACAGTTAGACATAAGTCTAAGTTAGACAAAGACAGAATACATACCAAAGTTAACTGTGGATTTGAAGAAATTAAATATGCCCGGATTAATACTATGAGAAAGGTAATCCACTTTCGCTAGTGTGTTGAAAGGAGATATTGCAAAAGTTTGTCGATCTTGAAGTAGCAGATAAGATACTTTACTAAATACCTCTTGAATGGAGTAAAATATGTTTTACCATTCTTGACATATCGGGGACATTAGTTACATCACCCAGCATACTTTTTATGCTCTCTTCTATCAGGGGGTCAATCTGGGACTCTCTGTTTAAGCCCACGGGCACCCATCTGTAAGTAGAGAATCTAGATTGCATACTGGGTGACAACAATAATGACACTGATTGCTAAGGAACACTGGAGGCCAGATAAAAATTCCAGACTGTGCCCGGATCAGTGGATCAGCACCTATTAAAGGTTGCAAACAGTTGGAGTTGATGGTAATTGTTAAAGGACATTGATTGACTGGCACAAGACATTAATTTCCACCATTTTTCTTACCATCTAATCTTCAAAAGCCTTTACCGACCAAATGTCAGTAACAACAATTCTGTAAAAATGGATAAAATGTTCTTCTTGAAATTACTTGTCTTCTCTTTGTTTTTTAAGAGTCGAGGAGAGCTTTAAAACACTGTTCTGGTCAATATTCGGCTTGTCTGAAGTCACGTCCGTAGTTCTGAAATATGACCATAAGTTTATAGAGAACATCGGCTATGTTCTATATGGTATCTACAATGTCACCATGGTGGTGGTCCTCCTGAACATGCTGATTGCCATGATTAACAGCTCATATCAGGAAATCGAGGTAATTAAATAATACATTGTCTGTTTCTAATTGGATATGGCATTTTCTATAATTATTGCTTTATTTAAAACAGAATGACTTCATTTCTCAGGCCTGCAGTATTTAATCACTGAGACGTAAATGATGTCTACAATACTGCTTTTATTTTATTTATAAGTAAGATGTCAGGAGCTTTTAAGGAGAATTTATTTCCCTGGACATTCCAGGTCTATTTTTGTCAGGATAGAGGCTAAAGAATTGGAAGTTTATTGAACGTTCATATAAAAAGTATACCTGGAGCTATTAGGTTTTGTTTAGTCATGCTGAACTTTGTTTTAACCTATTGATATATTGTATGTTTATAGAGACACTGATCACCTCATGACAAAAAACTTGTGTGCCTAAATATGACAACATTTCATTTTTTTTAATACAGTAATTTTAAATTTTTTTAGTTTAGTATTTGATATTATTTGGTAGAATATATTGGAATTTCATATTGTAAAAAGAAGATGAATATCTTAATTTTTCTATAAGAGGAATTTTTATACATAAAAATACATTTTTTCCCCATTTGTAATTCAGTGAAATAAATTTAACCAAATTTATAAAAAAAAAATGCTCTCACAACTGATATCCAGTTGTTTTGGTTGGTATTGTTGGTAGCTGATATATGTTTAGCACTATGTGATAGTGTGTTTCCAATTAACCTTGTTTCAGTATGATTTTGTTGACAAAATTCTCAACCTATATCTTTAATGTAAATGGTGCCAGCCATTGGTCCAGCGATTCTGGAACAGCTGGTATTATTTCTGTAGCCCCCATCCCTAAAGTAAGCAATTGCAACATTTCTAGCTCTCTACTCTCAAATGGGCAGGCTACCTGCTGCAGCCCAGTACCTCCCATACTCCCATGCACCACGATGAAGATGATGAACTCCGGGGCACCTCGGCAGACTTCGGCGCAGCAGCGCAGCAGCGCAGCAGCGACATTGGGCGCAGGACCTTCATGAATCGCCGGAAGACCCAAACACTCGTCGGAGAAGCCGCCGCTGGAACGCGAATTGACCGGGTAAGTAAATGTGCCCCATTATTTTGACACATTATTATTATGCATGGAAAGGTTGAGAGTGTTTTAATAAAAGGTATACAAATCAATGACAGCTTTTTAAAATAAACATGTGAATGTATATATGTCCTGGCTGTATGGTACATATATATATAGCATTGTCAGAACTAGAGCTGTTCATAGAAACATCCTTATTAACATTTACAGTATACAGATGAGTTAGCCATAATAACTCAGAAAAGCCTGGATAGAATATTAAAAAAGGACAATTAAGGATAAGTATTTTGCTTTTATTTTGCTCACAATGCATTCTAATCTAGTGCTCTTAAAACTCATTGATTTGACGCATTATTATTATGCATGGGAAGGTTGAGAGTTTTTAAATAAAAGGTATAAAAATCAATGGCATCTTTTTAAAATATGAAATGATTTTTCACTTTATTCTGCCATTGTGTAGGTTTGATCCTTATAATTTGAACCCATTATTGCCAAAAGCCTGGTTACTCGAAAGTACTTTCTGAATGTTAAGTGGCTTTTTAAGGTTAGTTAATTGTTGATAATAAAATGGTATTAAATCACAGATATAACCATAATTGTAACAAGTCAAATTGCAATGCAACATAAGCAACATCCAGATGATGGAATCCTAAAACTCTTCACTTTATAATTAAATGGAAAAAAAGGTCTAGTTACAGAAACTCAATTTAGTCAGTACAAAATGTGTTTCATGGGCTGAGCACTAATGTTGCTTTAGAGGCAGGAAATAGAACAAATATCTGAGTTATATTTGTGTCAGTAGAGAAAGTCTTTCAGATAGGACATGATAAATTTATTTCTCTTGAAATGTTTTCTGCTATCAGAATAAGTGAGAATGACAGATACATAATAGGACATTGTGTGGAGAGTACCACACGGCGTTTACTGGAGATTGTGTAGTGTGATTTCCTCCACTAGAGAATACCATGAAAGCATTTCAGAAAATAGCCCATAAATTAAAATGTGGCTATTAGGGGGTCAGTCATGCTAAGTAGTGATGGAAATACCTTAGTGCTGAAAATCTTTCTTATACAGCACATTGACACTTATGGTTTTCTAAGTAAGACACAAAAAGAAAACTTGAATTCATCTTAATGTAGCCTTTTATGAAAGAGGATGATTGTAATTTGTGGAAGAACTACAGGGCACATATGTACATGTCATTAAGGCTGTATGGAGAGTACACACGAGAAGAAGTCTCTATAAACAAGATGGGTGTCAGCTTTATTTTACAACAGAAGACCGCCATTAACCCCTTACCGATGTGTGACTTGTTAGTACATCACACATCACTTTTTTGCCATTTTGCAACATATACAACATTTTAAAAAAGTGATCAAAAACCTGTATAGTCGGCAAAATAGTGGCATTGAAAACGTTATTTAATCTCGCAAAAATTGACACCATACACAACAAAATACACAGCATGAAAAAGTTATTAGCACCAGAAGATGGGAAAATTAAGAATTTTTTTTTTGTACAAGAGGTTTTAATTTTTGTAAATGTATGAAAACATTATAAAACTTAAACATTTTGGTATCACAGTGAATGTACTGACCCAGGGAATAAAGGAGACATGTCATTTGTCACAATATACTGTGGTTGTATTGCATTATATTGTACAAGTGAATGGGCCCCCTTGGGTTCTCCATGATTTTAGTGACCAAAGAATAAAAATGATGTACCATCTGGATAACAAAGTGAAAGCCATGAAAACAAGTCCATAAGAAAATAGGCAAATGTGTTTTGTACGTTTTCCCAAACTTGGAATGTGGAAGTAAAATTTGTTCTATGGAGAAAGAAATCTTCATATGGCTCTCTAAAAAAAATAAATAAATAAATAAAAATAAAAATGGAGAGTGAATGGAATGTAGCGATTCAAAAAATAAAAATGGAAAAAGCTGTTAATATTACAAGCACTGAATAAGCTGTCAAATGTGTGTGTACAATATGAAGAGTAAAACTATTTTTGTATATGGACTGTTTTTTTCCATCCAAAGCTTTTATGCTGCCTGAGGTAAAAAGCCAAATGGCACCCCCAAACACACTGCATGTATGTATATGGGTATGTATACACATATACAGTATATACATATTGCTGACATTGAACATGTTACATCCCTACTTTTTCAATAATTGTCATCATGTTAAGGACACAGCCTGTGAAGCTACGGCATGGAGGGGCACTAGTAACACCCCACAAAGCACTTGAGGCTCATTATTTGAATTGAGTTACAGTGGCTGGATCTATGAGTAAGTTTGGTAGATCATCAAAATCATCATCAATCATCTAATTTTATCTCTATTATGTGTTAATTATGCCTTGTAAATCTTACTTTAAAAACTGTCGCCATATGTTCATATAGAACTTTGCAGTGCTCCTCCTTTCATTATAAAATAGTTTAATATATATGTAAATGAAGCAGAAGTGCTACCACACCTTTTTGGTCCTCTGGCACTTCCCCTCCCGATGACGCCACTGCCAAAACCTCAAGACTACAGTGAATCTGCAGCGTAGAGCTTATACCAATGCTAAGATGTTAAATTTCAGCAGAGCAAGGTGATATCATCAGGAAGACGAACCCCAGAGGGAAGTACGGTAGAAGGGCTGCGAGGGGCGTGAATTATCCAGTGAAGCTTAAAGGGTAATAACCCCTGATGCACTTCTGCCTCATTTACATATATATAACACTTTATTTCATAAGGAAAGGAGCATTGATACAAATATGACTAAAATCTCAGTTAGGAGATCTAAAAGGCAGCAGTTATGGGTTATATAGGTGAAATATGTGATCATTTTCCTAAAGATGGAGCCAGGGGTAAAAAAAAGTGTATCATAGGTGGTGAAAAAAGCATTTTCTCATAGAGAAAAAAATAAAGGGATCTTCCTGGCACTGTACCTATTAATGACCTTTCCATAGCCTTAGTCTTTGCTTGGTGGTAATGCAAAATTACAGTGACCTGCTCCATTTAAACAAATAACCAATAACTGCAACATAGCAGAGTAGCTGCATACTTGCTTAAGTTATAGTAAAAAGCCAGAGAAAAAACTTCAACTCTGTGTGCTGATATTGGCTGCTGTGTATCAGCTAAAGCCCAGTAGAAATTCAGTGTACGTAGTGGAGATAACCTTATAGCTATGAGAGTATGATTAGGAAGCCACAAGTATCTAAAGCACCAATGAGAAAACATTGAAATAAGTGCCACAGTCTTATCTAAATAGAACATGGGAAATGAATAGCCTACAGTTCCGGTTTTAATTATTTTAATGAATCAACCCTGACAGTGTCTTATGGCAGAGAATTCCAAAGTCTTAGTACAGTATAAAATTCCTTCCTCTGATGAAGAAACCTTCAATCCCCTGAATATTGTGGATGTTCCTTCGTGCCAATATTGGGACTAGGTATAAGAAGATATAACACTAAACTATAACAAGATCACTATATATATATATACACATGTATGTTTATGTATGTGTATATATAAAACAAAAAATATTTTGCACATAGAGATCACAAATCAAAGACAATAAAAAATAATAAAAGCATCTCAAATCTTATATATAACACCACATATATGCAACAAATATTAACTTAATAATTGTTGTTTTTCCTTCTGGTGCAAAGACAAAAAGGTTTCTGGCCTTGAACAGGCCAAGTAAAGCTGGCAATCAAAAAAGCATAGAGCTTGCAAATCAATTTCTGCTACTTGCAAAGACTGTCCCTGAGCCTTTTTAATAACAGCAGGTTGATACTCCAGTCACAGCCAGAGCTGCAGTCATCTGAGATGATCTAACGTTAGATAGATGATTACAACTCTGGATGTGGCTGGAGTATATGATGGCATAGATAAGACTGCCGCTCTGGATGTAACTGGAGTATCACATATGTAAATGGTGCAATTTAAAACATAGGGGTTTATTTACTAAGGGCCCCGCTGATGCATTTCCATCGGGTTTTCTGACCTTTTCGGGGATCGCGCCACTGGGACAAGTATTTAGAAGGGGATAGTGTTGCATGCGATTGTATTTTGGCGCAATCGAGGATTTCATGCAACAGAAATCGGGGGTCGAGCCGTCGGACGATCCGATGGATTCGGACTGAGCGCGGGATTTAACTTTAAAATTGTGTCACAAGACATGCACTTACATACACCGGGAAGAAGAAGGTGAACTCTGGCGGACCTGAGCGGGGTAGCAACACATGCAGGAAATTGGGCGCACGGAATCGCGCCAGAATGCATGATTGTCGGACAATCCATATTGCGGGAACTCCTTCGGCCAGGTAAGTAAATGTGCCCCATAGTACCTCACACATAAGGTGCCTTATACTAAGAATAATTACAGCAGATTGATAATCCAGGTAAGGCCAGAGCTGTAAAAATGATTGGAGCTCTGGATGTGACTGGAGTATCATAGATTATATAAGCATCATAATTGAGAACATATTATCTCATATTACCCTGCATACTATGTAATATTACCTCACATAATAACAAGTATCACCTTACATATTACCAAGTATCAGCTCATATATAACTTCACATATTACCTCACATATTATCTCATATTACATCACATATTACCTCATATCACTTCACATATTACTTCGCATCTAACCTCACTCATTACTTCATATCACCTCACATATGAACTTGCATATCATCTCACATATGACCTTGCATATCATCTCACATATCACCTCACATATTACCTCAAATATTACTTCACATGTAACCTCACTCATTACTTCATATCACCTCACATATGACCTTGCAGATCACCTCACATACTAATTCACATATTACCTCACATATAAGCTGTTTTATGTGCTCAGAGCTTATATTATTGATCGGGGACAAAATAGAAATTGAGCTGTGATTGGTTGCTAGAAACTGAGTTGTGATTGGTTGCTAACTGCCACAGAAGCCAGCAGACAATAGCTCTTATAGATGGTGGTCAATAAGTATATTCTGGAAAACTCAAAACCTTGTCTATAACGTTCCTTGAGTCACAGGGAGCAGCTGTGCAATATTTGTTGATTGTAAGCGACGATGTAAATTCCTTTAGCAGGCATACAAATGCACTCAGCTTTTTAATATATATACATATATAAGAACTACTAAAAAATGACGACAATAAGACCATAAACATATTATTCTTCAGGTTCACACACTTGACTATAGATTTATTCAAAGGTTATGAAAATTTTGATATAAACATAATGGTCTGTGATAGAGGCCAAGGATCAAATAGAGATAACAAAGAACAAAAGAACACTTTGCAAAAAAAAACATATACATTAGCCAGAAGGCTACATACATTTACATTACTGGTTGTACAGTTAATTCTGTGATATTCAGAATGTTTTCACTTTACTTAGCTACTTTGGCTATGAGCGTGCCCCTTTGTCATTGTTCACATTTGTTTTCCTACATCATGAATTCAAAATAGATTTACTTTCAATGCAGAACAACCCAGAATACGCAGAAATGTCAAATGAAAATGCTTTTTTCTAAATTAAAACCCAGCCAATAATTCATTCTTTGACCATTCACACTCTTACCCGTTATAAATAACTATAGCCGGTACTATTTACAGGAATTCAGGCCATGATGATGGCTTCTTTTATTTATTATGGAGTGTAATGATCTGAATTATTATCAATATTATTAACTACATTTTTTTTCTTTTGTTAGGTTTTAGACTTTTCCATAATCTAATTCCTGCCCACTTCTGGATTTAACATAAGTCTTAAACCTTAAATCTGGACAATGTTGCATTAGAGGTCATCCAGTTTCCAGGGGGAAAAACAGGCACTGGCTGGGAAGGGGCTAGAAAAAAAAAACATAGCCTTACTTACCTGCTGAATCCCCAATCCTGGCATCACTTGATCCCTGCCACTACCTCTGATTTTTGCTGAATTTCCTGTGCAGTGTGTTTCCTAAAACTGGGCAACCTCTTAACCCCTTCCCGACATTTGACGTAGTATTACTGCATGTCAGAGCCGGCACCAGAAGATGCGGGTGTCGGCTATATATTATAGCCAACACGCGCCTCTAAAACCCGAAATCTCCGATCACGAGCATTAACCCCTAACACGCCGCGGTCGCGCTAATGTGGTCGTGTGGCGTGTCAGGGGCATTTAACTGATACCCCCCCCCCCCCCCCGCTGCGCCTAGTTAAGTAAAAAACACTAATTAAACACACTTTTTAATAAAAATTAAATAAAGTTAAAGTCCCCTAAACACAAACATTCCCTATACACATCTAATAAAGTAAAAAAAACCTGAAAATCACCAAAACCCCCACATATTTTGTATCGCCGCGTCCGTAACAATCTGTACAATAAGTCAGAAACATTATTTGACCCGTGGGAATGCCGTAAAACAAAACCCGAAAAATTCGTCCATAAACAATTGTAATCTTACTAAAATACCCTTCACAAAAATGTTCCAAAAAGTGATCAAAAAAGTTATGTGCACCAAAATGGTACCACTGAAAAGGACAACTCAACACATAAAAAATAAGCCCTGAACCAGTTCTGTTAACCAAAAAATATATATCCGAAAAGATGGCGATGCAAAAACAAATGAGAATTTCTTTATATTCGTTTTTTTCCAGTAAAATTGTAAAAATATATTTAAAAACTATATAAATGAGGTATCACCGTAATCGTAGTGATCTATAAAATAAAGATATTATAGTATTTTTAGTGTATGCTGTACGACCCCAAAAAGATACAAAAAAAGATACCCAAAATTGACAATTTTCTTTTCCTCCATACATTAAAGAGTTAATAAAATCTCATCAAAAAGCTACAGACCCACTAAAATGAAGTATTTGTAAAGTGCATCTCATGTCGCAAAAATAAGCCCTTATATGTCCAAATTGCCAAAAAAATAAAGATTGTATGGCCAATAAAAAGTGACAATGAATAATCTGCTCTGAATGGCGCAGCTTCCCTTCGATGCCCTGGCGTGTGCCCATACAGCGGGTTACCACCACATATGGGGGATTGTTATAAAAGTTGTTTTATGTACGTTGAGAGGTGTAGTTTCTATAATGGGGTAATTTCTGGGGTTTTACTTTTATTTAGGCCTCTCAAAGTGACTTGAAACCTGAGCAGGTCCCTCAATAGCAGTATTTAGCGTTTTTTATGGAAATGTGAAAAATTGTACCTGACGTTCAAAGCCAACATCCTACAAAAATTAGAGTATGCATAAAAAAAAACACGGAGGCATAAAGTAGACATTCGGTGAATGTTAGTTATTACGTTTTTTGCTGTTATGACTATGTGTGGAAAAAGTAGAACATTTTAAATTTCGAAAATTTAAAATTTTTCCAAATTTTCACCAAATATCTGATTTTCTCATAAATAAATGCAAAACATACCACCAAAATTTTTTAACTAACATGAAGTACAATGTGTCACGAGAAAACAATTTCAAAATCACTTGGATATGTTAAAGCGTTCCAAAGTTATGACCACTTATAATGACACAGAGCAGATATGAAAAAATGGGCCGTGTCAGGAAGGTGAAAAGTGGCTCCGGCGTTAAATATTGCTTTATCTTATTAGATAAGACATAGTTGAAATCATTGGTAAAACTACTACTTTTGCTGCTGATTCTACTTTATATGCTTCCCCCTGCTGTTCTCTTCATTTCTTTAGGGCTTGTTTACAGAACTCACATTGCACATTGAAGGATTATATTCAATGGGGTAGTTTATCATTGTATTTGTTTGTCTACATTTGGCATTGTTTTAGCACAGTTGTGGTAAAAATTCTGTTTTGCAACTTTCCATTGCGCCAAATGAACATAGGACAGTGCAAAGTCACTTTGACATAGACCCTGCTTGTACCAAATTCATCAATTGCATAGACTAGTTTTCACAATAGGACTGAATTCATGATTTAGGTGCAAGTATTAGCGCAATTTGATGCCAGTCCCCATCCTGGTCTATGTTCTGCGACTTTTGATGGTTTGAGACTGACGCAAAAATTCCACATAGCATAAAGGCCAAAGCCTCTTTAATGAAGAGCCTCACAACAGCAGAACTCCAAAGACAGACATAGAACTGTCCTAAGGAGCCGCCTAATAATAAATTACCCCCAGTTTTTTCAGACAAGCATATTTGCACACATTGCACAGGGCTTTTTTACTATGAGAACTGTCAATCTGTGGAATAGCCTGCCTTAGGCGCTGGTCTCAGCAGGGACAGCAGAGAGCTTCAGGAAGGGTCTAGATGCCTTTTTACACCTAAATAACATTGATGGTTCTGTTATATAGAATTGTTTCCCCTTAATCCCTTCCTCATCCAATCCCTTCCCTTCCTTGGTTGAACTTGATGGACCTGTGTCTTTTTTCTGTCGTATAAACTATGACTGCATATTATGTGTGTATTTGCCCTATGGATTTTGTTGCACTGGAAAGCAGGGACTCCTTCATATTTCACTATTGTGCAAGGACTCTGCGCTTGATCCATGGAATTCAACCAAGCACTGTCGTGTGCCACTAGTCTTATAGTACTTTCTCCAAAATGCTGATGAGAAGCTTATTCTTTGCACTTCTTCCTATTGGCTTGCCTGCATAGAAGCAGAATCAGATTCACTTTTCCACATTTGTAGAAAAATATCACAAAGCACCATAACAAGTGCTATAACAATATCAAGTTCAACAAGTTGAATGAAAAGCAGGTTTCTGTTATGAATGATGTCAAATTCTAATGAGCTAAATGCTACAAAATAGTTCAGCATTTAGATATGAAATGTGGAAAACATTTATCAAATGTGTTACTTAGGTGTCTTTTACCTAATACTACATTTCATAAGTTTCACAATTTTCCCATTATTATGTTGAATAAAGTTCTAGTTAATTCAGACATAAAGGTACCTCATTGGGAACAATAAGAAATCACTGCATGTGTACAGTTTAAGTAAGACAGGTCAGCTAATCTATTAGGCTTGTGTGCTTAGGTTAGATGATATAACTGGTCAAGGATTATGAATTTTATGACTTTTCAAGTGATGAAGTGATTTCCTCTGGGAAGATTTATGTGTCACTTTGTCCTTTAAATCTTATTTTAGAAGCTTGCTGAGTGAAAACTCCTTCCTAAGGAGTTTTCTCATATTTCTAAATACATACCTGTATATTCAAGACAAATTTACATCCAGAGCTATTTATCTATAGCTGGTTAGTAAAGAAAAGCATAATTAAGAATTTTCCCAGTTTTTACATCATAACTTTTCCCCCAGGAATGTCAGCTTACAGAGTTTATACTATGGATAGGTAACCAGCTTTTTAAAAAACGGAAAACACTTTCACTTCTTTACTGAACCCCCACAATCTGTAACAGGCAGTCCCCAATTTAAGAACATCTGACTTACATACAACCCTCTGTATCCACTATGACCTCTGGTGCTGGTAATTTACTGAACTTTAGTTCTAGGTTGCAGTGATAAATGGGGGAAATTTAAGGTGTCTGCAGTAAAGATTAATTGTTAACCCTTTAACTACTTGTGGAGAGGACTCACTTGCCATAAAAGATGGGTGTTTGCTGCTGCAGCAAACACCCACCGACATCACCTGCAATTGGTGCTGGTGTTTACCCTTTGATTGTCACCAGCAAAGCCGGTGGCAGCAGTCAAAAATTGTCAGCGAGTGGGTGCTGCCATATTGGCTTTGATCGTCATCAGGGAGTGATGATCCGTCTGTCATTGCTGACAGACTAGGACCTGTCATTTCTGAAGATCTGTAACAGTATGCCGGTGGCACACTTACAGATCAATGGCAAATTCTCTATGTTCTGCAGTACAGTAGTATTGAAGTATATGGTAGGAGCAATCAGACACCGTATGGTTAAAAAACATTTTTAAAAACCTAATTACCCCTCTTTGTATGTATGTTGCACATATATTAACAAAGTGCAGATAACAACCAGCTGTCACCATAGCCAGACATATAAACAAAAGTACAGGCTACATGGTAAGTATATAACATAAATGTTCCCTATACACAGAGAAAAAACATCACCCCTCCCAAAAGTGTACTTTTCTAGTTACTGTGTGAAAATGCATTTTCTTTTGCAGGAATTTAGCGATATTTGGAGCACTCCGGTGCACCGGTGTGTTGGATTTTTTTACTGATACAGCACCAGCTTGCTGCAGATATAAGTATAATAAGTGTGTCCCTACAAGCTTTTAATGCAGCTTCAATTTAAAAACTGTAGTGTTGTTTAAAATATAGCTATGTACAAAAATTGTAAAAATTGTAAATTTTTAAATTAAAAAGAAATGAATTTTTTTTTTCATTTTTGCTAATGCATGCTCCACACACTTCACATTTACACTGGTGTAATGCAATGTGCTTGAACAGTAGCACCAGCTAAGCATTTCCTTTCAAGAGCGGAGAGAAGAAAACATCAAGATAGCAAGGACGATTGTTTCTTCCACAGTAAATTGAGTCACTTGAGTTCATGTAATGGATATGAGAAGTAATTGTAGTGTCTCTTGTATATATAGGATGACAGTGATGTAGAATGGAAATTTGCCCGATCGAAGTTATGGCTATCATATTTTGATGAAGGAAAAACACTCCCTCCTCCATTCAGCATTGTTCCCAGCCCTAAATCCTTTGTGTATCTCATTATGAGGACTGTCAACCTGCTGAAGTGTAGAACAAGAAAACTGCAGAAAGACATTGAAATAGGAATGGGCGACTCCAAATCCAGGGTAAATGATCGATTACCTTATATTTCTCTTTATGTCTACAATTGGAAAATATATTAGTCCATTTATCAAACTGTTATCAAATGTTTTGTTCATGTTTAATGTGGATTTAGAACATGCATTATCTATGTTCATTACAGAGAATTTGCTTGAACTCTTGTTTAATTCTCATCAACCCATTTCATTAATATTTTTTAGGAAGGTAAAAATATTGAGGAAAGTTCTCTGTGAAAATAGATATGATTGAAAAAAAAACATTCTGCTGTTCTAAAACATTACTGTAAGGTTACTTAAAGAGAATATATCAGAGGGATTTTCTCAAAACGTCAGTGGTTATGCCCAAAACTCACCCGATCCAGCATGTATAGGTCAATGATACAGCCATGGCTACAATGCCTAGCTTCACTGCACATGCACCTGCCTGTATATGAAAGGGCATATGTACTTGATGATCAAAAGACTTGTCCCAAACTGATGTCCTATCTGAGCCTTCATTCATTGGAGATTCATTCCGTCATTCATTGAAGATTTGATGGGATTCCTCACATACACAGCCAGAAGAAAACAGCCCCATGCAATCTACTATGGCTGTTCTGCGCTATTGCAGCGCATTCAATAATCCTACATTTATTTGGAGTGGTTTATAATGGTTTATTCTTATACTTATGCTTCCCTTAATAATATGCAAATAAAACAAAAAAAAATGTATTCATTTCAAAAAAATACATTTTTATATTTATATTAAAAAGTCACTGTTGATGAAATTGGTAGAAAGAAGTCTACAACCACCCCTGTTACATAACACAGCAGCAGCTCTATAGCTGATGTGTACAGAATGAATGAATAAAGCGAGACAGAGCAAGCTCTGAACTTTATGTTCCAGAATCCTGTACAGCCCGCCATCATGATGTCTAGTGAGCTTTGACATTTCACATTAGGTGCTCCAGTTTTGTTATCAAGAAGCATACATTACAAACTGTGTTTCTGTGCTTTATAAATGGTAAATTAACTTTGTTCTTTTAGGTTCTTACAATAAGATGAGACCTGACGTCTTATTCTCACATTAAATTACACTATGAGTTTTACTGAAGGTGAAGTATAGAAATTAGAAGATTAAATAAATTGTATAACAATCACATAAATTAAGTTATAAATTGCAGAAATTCATTACTGACTGCAAAAAAGATGAAGAATCTTTTTTTTTGTTTTTTATACTAAAGGGAATATGAACTCAAAAAAATCTCTCCTATAATTGATACTATAGAAATTGTAAAGTGTCATGAAAATAAGCACAACAAGGCTTGGCCAAGAACAATTACACTGTGAATCTCAAATAAACTCCCCCCCCACCCCCCCAACAACAACATTTACGCAAACAATGACATTAATAACAGCCAAATATGTATCTAATAAAGTACACTGGGGATCAAAATTAGACAACAATGAATGATCATTTGATTTTTTTCAGAAATAATGTAATCTCCATTGATAAACATTTGTTGGATTTTTGTAAAGGGTACTCCATGTATATAAAATGAGACTGCTGAAACTAGGGGAAAATCTGTGTATTTGGGTAAGTAATTGGCTTAGTGGTAGAAAACAGAGGGTCGTCATTAATGGCACATTCTCAGATTGGGTTGACGTTACCAGTGGAGTGCCACAGGGGTCAGTATTGGGGTCACTTCTTTTTAATATTTTTATTAATGACCTTGTAGTGGGTTTACACAGTAAAGTTTCAATATTTGCAGATGATACGAAGCTGTGTAAAGTAATAAATACTGAGGTCAATAGTTAAGCATTACAGAGGGATTTGTGGAAGCTTGAGGAGTGGGCGGAGAAATGGTTGATGAGGTTTAATGTAGATAAATGTAAAGTTTTACACTTGGGCCATGGAAACAAAAAGTATAATTACTTGGTAAAACTGGAGCTGAAAAGGACTTGGGGGTATTGGAGGAAGGTTAACTTCATTTTAGTGACCAGAGCCAGGCGGCTGCTGCTAAAGCAAATAAAATTATGGGATGTATCAAGAGAGGAATAGATTCTCATGATAAAGACATAGGGGGTCATTTACTAAGGGCCCGATTCGCGTTTTCCCAACGTGTTACCCCAATATTTCCGATTTGCCTCGATTTTCCCTGAATTGCCCCGGGTTTTTGGCGCACGCGATCGGATTGTGGCGCATCGACGCACACACCATACAGTGAACTCTGACGCAACTCAACGGACCTCGGCGCAGCAGCGACACCTGGTGGACATGGGGCGCAGGGCCTTCATGAATCGCTGGAAGACCCGAACGCTCGTCCGGGAAGCCGCCGCTGGAACGCGAATGGACCGGGTAACTAAATGTGCCCCATAGTTTTGCCCTTATACAAATCCCTGGTCAGACCACACATGGAATATTGTGTACAGTTTTGGGCACCAGTGTATAAAAAGGACATAGTAGAGCTGGAACGGGTGCAGAGGAGAGCAACCAAGATTGTTAGGGGAATGAGGGACTAGAATACAATGACAGATTTGGCATTATTAGATTATTATTAGAAAAAAGACGACTTAGGGGAGACATCATTACAATGTACAAATACCTGAACGGACAGTACAAGGATCTCTCCAAAGATCTTTTTATACCTAAGATCTTTGTGACCAGGACAAGGGGGCATCCTCTATGCCTAGAGGAGAGGTGATTCTACCATCAACATAGACAATTCTATGTTCTTTACTGTAAGAGCAGTGAGACTATGGAACTCTCTGTTGCAGAAGGTTGTTGTTGGCGGACTCTATGTACGCGTTCAAGAGAGGCCTGGAAGCCTTTCTGGAGAGAAAAAATATCATGGGTTATGGGGATAAAACATTTACTTAATTCTTAAAGGTTGGACTTGATGGACTTGTGTCTTTTTCTGGCCTTATATAATATGATATTATGAAATGCCACTAGAACCATGTTTTACAAAATTAACAAAGTATATCAACATAAAACCTTTATTTTGCGAAAAACATGATCATCATAATTAGAGAAAAGCAATGACTATAGCACACAAAAATTGCTTTGTATGAGTATGGACATCTGCAGCCACAAGACATCACTAGTCTCTTACACTGATCTGGTGTAATTGTGGTCCACTCTTCTTCCAGTCTTTTCCACAGTTCTGTGACTGTTGTGGATTTCTTGTCACCAAGGATTTTCCAGAGGGTTAGAGATCTTATATGGTTTTATGTTTTAAGGAACTGCATTACTCATTTTGTTGTGTGACAGGGGGCATCATCCTGCAAAATTGCTGGCTGGCTCAGGGAAGAACACAAGGAAGGAACCATGTGTTGTTGAAGAAGTTTCTATACACACTTGCATTCACACTGCCATGTAGCTGTATGAGAGGTGCATGCAGAAAACATTCCACAACCAATGTCACATCTCGGGTCGCAGGCCCACCCGACCCCCTCTCCGTGGCGGCCACCAGTCCCCCCATCCTCACTCACCTCTCCACGCTCCTGCAGCCGTCCGGGCTTTCCAGCACTCCCCAGTGCGCACGCCGGCGCTTACAAATTTAAAGGGCCGTGTATTGACCTCCCGTTGTGACACCGGACCTGTTCCCGATTCCACTCCTTCACTGCCAACCCTGACCCCCTGTTCCTTCCCTGACCTTGAACTGTTGCCGCCTGTATTGACTTACTGCCTGTCCCTGACCACGAGATTGCCTGCTGGCTTTGTACCTCGACCTTGGCTGTCACTGCGCATAAGTCGCACCTGTGGAACGACCTGGTGGCACCACACCGCTACAAGACCAACCCGATGTTTGGCGGGCTCTGGTGAAAACCGGGTGCCACTTAGATTCCGGTCCCAGGTGGTGGCTTGTGTCATCGTCCGCGGTGGTTCAGTGGGTTCACTACCCCAGAAGCCTGACAATGACACTTCCTCCATCACCTTTGTCTTTTTTACACACTTTACGTTCACAATTGGTAAAATGTTGATAAAGTACAGAATGAGCATTTATCAATCATCATAGTATCATAATTTATAAGGTTGAAAAAAGACACATGCCCATCAAGTTCAACCGAGGAAGGGAAGGGAGTAGACAAGGGATATAGGGGAAAAAATTCAATAGAACATAACCATCAACCACCAACAGCATAAAGTATTCTCACATAGCATTTTATTAATTCACTGTTTATAATCAATCCCCAATTGTAGACAACCCAATACATCCTCCATTTACAAATACTAAATATTCTGCATCCTTTTATGTTACAATATTTAGTATGCTAATGTCAAATATCAGTATGAACCAAACTAAAAGCAAAATTAATTAGATTATCTCCAAATACAAAGCAACTTGGCACATAGTGATGTTTGTTTCATGCTGGTCACAGAGGTAAAGCTTCACTGTTGCCCAAGTAATTACAAAATGAATTGAGTGAAATACAGGATTTGGCCTGCATATAAATACATGGAATGATGTTATTCTTAATACATCTCCTTATGTCAAAGCATTTATGCAATCTAACAGATATAGCCACAGTGAACCAGACTATTCCTCACATCAAAGTATGCAGTCCATCAACATTTTTTATAATTATTATATAATTTAGCAATGTGACATTTCATGTTTATCCTACTTGCTAATTCTGTAGAGGTGTCTTGGCAGTAATCATTTCACTTACATCACAGGCAAGACAACAAGCATTACAATAGAAGAAAACACTGCAATAATAAACTTCATCATTGTATCCATTGCATGCTTAGAAAACTCGCCCATGGATATCAATGTGTTGGCTTTAGTCTATTACTCTGAGGTTAGTCTGAGGCTGCTGTAATGCATATCACTAAATGCTGTTAACAGAGAAAAGGCAAGATGACAGACCCATATTCATCTAGAGAATAGAAAATAAAAGATCTACTATCAGACAGTCGAAATTTGCTCACCAAAATTTTGGTTTCCTGTAGTGCGTAGGCAGCACTGAATGGGTTAAGTCTCACATACTCCTATTGGACAGAAGATAACAATTAATTAGCAGTAGCAAGAGAGTAGATGCAGAGGGATATCTGAGATTGGCTCAAATGGTTCTTGACCTAAATACTTCAATACAATAGAAAGATCCCAAGACGGTAGAGGTGACATAACTTTAGGCTTTAACTTCTTCAGACCCCTGAAGAATCTCCTGACCAACAGATTCTCAGAGAATATTTCGCCCAAGGAAGAATTAATGGCGGTGAAATGGACTTTCAGTGTGTTAAACTTCAGGCCCTTCTTTAAGCCATCCTGCAGAAATTGAAGGAGGGAAGGTACGGGAGTAGAAGAAGCTCTTTTTGACCATTGCTTATAGATTCCCCAGACACGTTGGTAGACTTTTAACGTCTTTGGTTTCCTAGAGGCCGATAATTTGTCAATAACCTCATCCGAAAACCCTGACCTTCTTAGATTCCCCCTTTCAGCTTCCAGGCCACAAGAGCGACAGCTACTGGTTTGGGGTGAAGGAACCTGTTCTGGAGTAGTAAGTCCTTCCTGGGAGGGAGTATCCAGAATTCCCCTCTTGACAATGACAGGAGAAGAGGGAACCAGGCCCTTCTCAGCCAAAACGGAATTACGGCTATGACTGTTGTTTTCTCCCTCCTGATCTTCTGTAACACTCTCGGAATGAGAGGAAATGGTGGGAATACGTAAAGAAATTTGCCTGTCCAGTCGAAGGAGAGTGCATCCACCACTACTGGGTTCTCCTGCTTGTACAGGGAGCAAAACTGGGGAAGCTGAGAGTTGGATATTGACTCCATCAGGTCCATCTGAGGAAGACCCATTTTGAGGACAATTTGCTGGAACACTTGCTTTCTCGGAGACCACTCCGAAGGTTTGACTGGATTGCGGCTCAGACAATCCGCCTCCACATTCAATACTCCCCTGATATGAACCGCTGAGATGTTGTGAACCGTTTGTTCAGCCCAGGACATCAGAAGGGAACACTCTCTGGCAAGAGACCGGCTCCTCGTGCCCCCCTGTTTGTTGATATAGAAAACAACTGCCAGGTTGTCTGATCAGACCAAAACTTCTTGACCAAGTAGGAGACTGGAGAAGTGAAGGAGTGCCAGACATACAGCCCTCAATTCTTTGAGGTTTGAAGGCAATTTGGACTCGGAGCGAATGCACCTCTTTTGAACCCACTGGTCTTTCAATAGGACGCCCCAGCCCCAATTGGATGCGTCTGATGTAAGGCTACTGGCTGTAGGAATTGGAAGGCTCTCCCTAATAGTGAGTTTCGAGACCACCAGATAAAGTACGTGAGAGCCCGGACTGAGATTGTCCAAAGACTGCAGACTCCTTGACCATTGGGAGAGAATAGACGCTTGGAGACCTCTCATATGGGTTTTTGCCCAAGGGACTGCTTCTATAGCCGAGGTTATTCGTCCTAGGACTGCCATGGCTTTTCTGATTGTTGTCCTGGGGTGCAGAATCAGATACTTGATCGCTTTCTTCAGAGTGGCAATTCTGGCTGATGACATAGAGAGCGCCATGTTGGAAGAGTTCACTATGAACCCTAGAAACTTCTGAGAGGTTGCAGGAACCAGAGACGACTTCTTCTTGTTGATCACAAACCTATGAACCTACAGGGTCTTCAGGACCACTGCTAGATAGTGATACATTAAGTGCTCTGTTTGAGCTATTAGAAGCCAGTCGTCCAGATAGGGCAGTGATGGCGAACCTATGGCACGGGGGCCAGAGGTGGAGCTCTTTCTATGGGCACTCAGGCCCTCACCCCAGGACAGAGTTCAACAAACACTTCCAATCTTCCTGCAGTCCCAGGCAAATTAAGGGATGCTGCTCTCTCAGTGCTATTCGACACTTCGTTGGCTGTTTGGAACTGTGGGAAAAGTGAGGTTTTGACAGAACTGCATTATCTTTGGAGGTCATCATGTTGGACCCGACCATTGTTCCTTTACAGAGAGACTTTGGAGAGAAGCTACAATGATAATCTGAATTTACCCTCCTTCTTTTAACTGGTGGCCTCAGACCGCCAATACAAGTGAAAGATGTGAAAGAACAGGTAGCAATAAGTTACTGCTTAAAATTTCATGTTGGCACTTCTCGGTAAATACGTGGATTTCGGTTGTAGTTTGGGCACTCGGTCTCTAAAAGGTTCGCCATCACTGAGATAGGGTATCACCTGGATACCTTGTAACCTGAGCGCTGCAGATAACACCACCGCGACTTTCGTAAACACTCTGGGCGCTGAACTCAGACCAAAGGGTAGACACGTGAACTGGTAATGTAGAACTGTTTTGTCCTGTTATATAGCGACCCGGAGATACTTCCTGTGACTCTGAAGCACTGGCATATGTAGATACGCATCTTTCAGATCCACTGTTGTCATGAAGCAGTTCCTGGAGATTAGAGGTAAGGCTGTTCTGATTGATTCCATCCTGAATCTCTTCTTCAGAATAAACTGGTTGAGGTAAGTGAGATCTATCACCAGTCTCCAAGATCCCCTTTGCTTTGGGACAGGAAATACTCTGGAATAGACACCTTTTGGTATAGGAGAAAGGCTCCAAGGCACCTTTTTCTATAAATTCTTGAAGAAGACAAGGAACAATTTGATCGACAGGTCGGTTCATAAAGAACTTGTCGGGCGGAAAGCTGGCTAGCTCCATAGAATAACCTCTTCTTACAAGAGAACTGACCCATGCGTCTGAAGAAGTCTTGGCCCATATGTGGGCAAACTGGGAAAGCCTTGCTCCGACTTTGACAGGCCTGCCGACATAACTTCTTGGAGGGCTCTGCATGAGGTTTTTTATTCTGGAAGAACCGATTCCTGATACCCCTTTTGTCATCTTTTCTAAATGGTCTTCTAACTTGTAGAGATCTTTGTCTAGAACGAAAGCACTTAAAAGCTGTTATTTTCTTAGGTTTGGGAAAAGAAGTTCCTTTGTCATCATCAATGACCTTCAAGATCTCCTCCAGCTGTGGACCAAACAGACTTGATGGCTGAAAAGGTAGATTACAAAAATGGGTTTTAGCAGGGACATCTCCTGGGAAGAGCTTTATACAGAGAGCACGTCTTATAGAATTTATTGAGGACAGACTAGCTGATGTTAGCTTGATTGTGTCTACATGAGAGTCGCAAAGAAACTCTGCCGCTGACTTGAGAAGATAAATATCCTCTAAAATATCCTTCCTTGATATGCCATCCTTGACATCATGGGCAAGCTGGCTTAACCAGATCCTCAACGCCCTTGCCACAGGAACAGAGCCTAGAGAAGATTTACATATATTTGCAGAACGGGTATATGCCCTTCTTATGAAAGGGTAGCCTCTTCAGCTGGAAAGATGGAGTTAAGTGCTAACTTGGCCAGGGACATATTAACTTTAGGAAGAGACTCCCATTCAGCTGATAAAGCAGGATCCAATCTGTATACTGATTTAACTCTAACCCCAGGGTTGGGGTTTTTATCAGTTTTTTTCCAAGCAGACTCCACCAGATTCTTCAAATCCGAATGGCTGGGCAAATATTTGGCTTTTTTCTTAGGGAAATAATAAAGGGCTTCTCTTCCAGAGAGATCTTCAGTGCCCTTATCTGATCCCACTGCTTCTTTTACTGCTTTTATAAGCCTAGAAACACCCTCTTTATTAAACGGATAGAAATCATCTGGAGAGGCTTCTGACTCCTCCACTGACCTCACCTCACCCTCAGACCTATACTCCTCATGACTAGAGGGCCTTGGGGAGTCTGATGGTATAGCATATGGCCTACTAGTACATTGGGAGTGAGAAGTTTCAGCTACAGCCTGGGTGGATTTAAGGCATAAAAAAACCTTGTGGAATCTGCCTGTAAACTCATTTCCTCCTGGTGTGGAGTGCATCCTTCACACAAGTCTGGTTCCCAATCCTCTGGCAAGGGCTGATGACAGGTAGCACAATATCTATGTCTGCTCTTTCTCTTTTTCTTCCTGAGGGTATCTGGAAGATACAGAGCATTAGGAAACAATATCACTCTGACATTAAACAGAACCAGCAGGGCACCGGAGGTGAGCACTTACGATTCCTGTGGGTAGGCTCTGCTGCCTGGCGAGCGCAAGCCACGCACCATATCTGGTTAAATAGGAACCTCCTACTCGCGCATGCCCGAAGACCTCAGCGCCCGAGAGACTGACTGCCAGAGGGAGTCACAACAGAAACAAAAGCCGCGCCTCCACCCCGCGCACGCACGGAGCGCCCCGCCCAACACCGAGGCAAGCAATAAGCGCCATGACACCCGGCAAGCCTAACTCCACCCCTACAGAGATGTGGTAAGGCGGGGGAAACAAAATACAGCGGGGAACACTGGGATACTTGCCTGAGGTGATAATGATGATAACAGCATACGGCAAGTCAGACATCCTGTCCTCTGCAGTGACCCTGTAACACACTCGGGTATGCAACAAGCTGCCCCAGGCAGCGGTCACAAGGGAATGGAGCGCCCAAACCCTGGGACAAGGAGCCAAGCTCAACCAACTTCCACTTCCACAGAAGAAAAAAACGTGTGTTCATTGTTTCGGGGGTATTTTATAGGGAGTCAGCCTGCCAATCTCTATTGCTAATTAAGTGTTATCTTCTGTCCAATAGGAGTATGTGAGACTTAACCCATTCAGTGCTCCTGTAGGACGACCAGGAAACAAGTAATAAATAATTTAGAAAATTGGGAATACATTTCATGTAATGTGTGTATTATTGGTCATAGAAGGTATTGATTAATTTGGAATGTACCATCAGAAAATTACCTATTTAGTTTAATCAAATTTACCAATTTTAAAGAAGTTTGGTGCGTTTCATGTTTCCGTTTCCATGTCATTTTGTATTTGTAAAAAGGAACTTAAATCTTGCAGCCTTTGCACTAACCATTAATGGTAATCTAGCATCAAAATTATGCATGAAGAACCACCTACTAATAGATCCAGAAAAATTAATCCAGAAGTGCTCTGGATGTTACCAGAGACGCTTCGTGCAGTATCTGCACAGGCAAACAGCTGGCAGAGGGAGGGGGAAGTGCTTGGGGAACAGGGGGAGGGTGAGACAGTGTAACCGCCTGTGAAGCTGGTTTAGCATACTTGATTTCCTTGAAGTGAAGTGGTAGATTTCCTTGAAGTGAAGTAATAGTGCGGTACTATAGTGCGGTAATAGTGTACTCCCTGTACACTATTATGTTTATTTGCAGCTCAATGTCACAGACATTATTACAATGAAACATATCAGCTCTATAACAGTTTCCTCTGTTAACCAAAGGTGATGGTTACAATTTACATATTTGCACAGACTAATGTTGTCTATGCTCCACATGTGGAGGCTCCATGTGATCTGTTTTAAGCTATATTTTTTAAAACTTACCTTTAAGGGCATGTTAAGACGGCATAGGTTTTGGCATAGAAATGGTGAAGGAGAGGGAAGTGATTTAAGGAGAAAATGCAGTGCTCCAAGAGCTGAGTACACCTCACTAGCTTACAGAGTAAACTGGGAATATCTCCAAAAATGAATAATGCATAAAAATAATAGAGGTATATTTGAAAGTAAAGTACATTTTTCTATAACATTCTGCCAACAAATTATAAAACTTGGTGAAAGTGATAGATGCCCTTGAAAGATTGATTGTTTACTTCATCAGTTTCCTCAACACTCCTCAAAATGTATTTCTTAAAGGACATCTACCACCAGGATAAAGTATTGTAAACCAAGCACACTGACATAATGGTGTGTGCCCTGTATGGCAGGATCGTTTTTTTTTTTGTTTCTTATGCCCTTGTTTTTAAGAATAAAAAGCTTTAAAAATGATGCAAATGAGTATGAGGGGCTCCAGGCTCCATTAAAACCAATTTAAAATCCTTTTCTTGTAAAAACCAGCAAATAAGATACCAAAAAGGAGAGCTGATCCTGCCAGAGGGGGAACACACCAGCATGTACGTGTTCTCTGTTTACAATCCTTCATCCTGGTGGTAGATGTCCTATAAATCATTTCAGTCTTCTATTGTATCCTCTCTTCCAGTTAAACCTCTTCTCCCAGTCTAACGCCAAGGTCTTTGAGTCTCGGAGTTTCAACAGTATTCTCAATCAGCCAACTCGCTACCAAGTAAGTGGCTCTTCAAATTTCTGTTCATTTAATTCTAAGTAAAAAAGTTAATGGACCTTGAAAGGGGACGAAATATTGCTTCTTTGACCTTTGAGGCACCCACCAATTTCTAAAATAAAGATGTTGCAGTCCTTCCCCCATTTTACTTTTGATGCCGGGAATATAGCATCATAGCCATAAGTTTTGTGGAGCTGCAGTCAGTCCAGTCTACAGGAATCACAGTGCTTAGGCCTCTTCAGAGTTTGTAGGTGTCCTAGTGGTCAAGCCTACAACATCATAAATTGGTGGAAACATCCTAATGATGTGCAATCATTTTATTGTAGGAATAACCTTAAGTAACTTTAAACATTTTGTGCTTGAAGGTGCAAAGTTATATAATTCAGAAATCACTGCACAACATTGATGTTATACAAAGAAGCACTGACAATTTGCCACTTCTCTAGGGATTTATGTTTTGTATCTTCTTGTCACTTTCCCTGACAGCAAATAATGAAAAGACTTATAAAAAGATATGTGCTAAGAGCCCAAGTGGACAAAGAAAACGATGAAGTAAATGAAGGTAAGAGGAACAATTCTATAGAACACTCAATACAATTTTGGTTTACTGATTTGATTAGCTTATTCGCTCTTCATTAAAAAGTTCCTTAAAACTGGAGACTCATCCCACCCAGCTTTTGGGTATACAGCTGCTTTGAAAAAATAAACAGAGCTCACAAAACCTGGCCATGAAAAAAAAAATTTCTATAGAAACCCTTTGGGCAATATTCCTAAACTGGAAGAAGCAGCGTAAGAAGAAGGAACTGAATAAAAGATACAATCTGTTTGACACATTTAGCCACCTAATACCACCATTAATAATAACATTATGTTTGTGTGAATAGGAATAACCAAGTCAATACTTTAGGTACTTTTTATATATTGATCTAAATTGCGTCATAATAAAGTTTTCTCAATTTAACTAAGTGCAGGGTATGATATAAACTGTACAAAAATTGTCAGTTCAAAATTCAAAGTCAGTTCAAAGACAATAGCGACAGTCATTCCAGAAAAGGTTAATAATAACAATAATTATATTGGTATTAATATAGAGCCATAATATTCCACAGCCCTTAACAGATCATGGGTTACATATACAAATAACATGGCTAGATGACACAATAGGAATGAGGGCTCTTCGGAGTTTATTATTGATGAGGAGGAAGGGATAACATAGGAGGTGACAGTAACTGTACAATGGTCCAGTCATTTTTTATAATGTATCGTAACAATAAGGTAAAATTAATAATGCTGTATGAACTAGTCAGCAGCCAACATCCTTCTGTACGGAGTCCAGGATGCAGGGCCTTCAGAGTAACCTATATAATGGTATCAAGCGCTGAGGCATGGAGAAAACATGGTAGGTTAGTGTGAAGAGAATGAATGTTACAGGCAGTCAGAGAGTGTGATAGGCCTGCTAAAGACATGGGTTTTGAGGGTATGAATAAAACTTAGGTTAAAGAGCATGGGTTAGGCAATAGACTGATATGAGGTAGGAGAGGTAGTTAGGTGCTGCACTGAGCAGAGCTTTGTGGGTGAGGGTGATTAGTTTAAAATATATATGGAAGGAGAGAGGCAACCAGTGCAGTGCACAGACTGGACATATCTGTGTAGTGACTGACTTCATAAACAACTCTTGGCTGCTGGGTCAAGGAGACATTGTAGAGAGGAGAGTTTAGTAAGTGGAAGACCTAGGGAGTTACAGTTATGGAGATGAGTGTGAATCTGAGCATCAATTTAGTGGTTTCCATTGAAGAAATTAGTGGTTTCTGGAAAAAAAAATGAGTACCCTCCCATCTCAGCAGTGATGCTGGCCCACTTGGTCTCTACATGCATGCAGCACATGATAATCAGCGCATATGGCAGTAAAGTGCCATGTTAGTTGTAGCTCTGTGATTCCCGGTATGCAGCACATAACTGCTGCAGTTGTATGTTCATTCTACACATACAAAATGTTTTTGTCCTAGGCACCTATACGCTGTCATGAATAAAGCCTTTAACACAATGCATTGTTATTACAGGCGAGCTAAAAGAAATAAAACAAGACATCTCAAGCCTCCGCTATGAACTGCTTGAAGACAAATCACAAGCTACTGAAGAATTAGCAACCTTGATTCATAAACTAAGTGAGAAGCTGAATCCCAGTATGTCGAGGTGTGAATGAGTAATGGATCTGGAAGGTTTGTCAGCAGCAAGTACAATGGCAATAAACTAGCATACAATACTTGAAGAAAACATAAGGTAGATTTATAGCACACAATTAAGTCTTATAAAAGAATCTCCATTCAACCACTGTTCTACGACTTCCATGGGACCACAGATGTATTATAATGGTTTCAATGGATACATTAAGATTATATAATACATATAGTCCAAACTTGGCTATTCTTATGTGACAAGGCACTTGTCACAGGCAGATGTGTCCACTTCCAGGTCACTTGTGACACTTAACTTTTACTGTCCTAACTTCAGAGACACAATAAAAGGTTATGAAAACCTGGATGAAAGGGAATGACAAGCGGCTTTTTTTACTCAAAAGGTGGTCTAGAGTATTGACCAACTACTCAAAGAATATTGTTATCTGATTGGCTGGTGGATACTAAAATTGATTATGACAAGGTTTTTACTTTTTTCACTCCATATAATGTACAGAACTAAAATACTAAAACATTGGCATATAGATTCTAATTTAGCACTGAATTATTTTTGTAAATGAGAAAATAATGAACATGCATCTATCATGAGACAGGACATTCTAAAATGTAGACTGAGCAAGATGGAGCGTGGACCACCCACAATAGACCTCCTGGACCAGAAAAGGTAGGGAACAATGGCACATAATACGGGAACAACTGCAGCCTGCTAACAGTAATTCACTAAGAGCCTGGAATGGTGGGTTTCCATCCAGTACAGAGGGTGGGTAATTTATATAGATACATCTAAATAAAATGGGAATGGTTGGTGAATTCAACTTCCTGTTTGTGGCATATTAGGATATGGGAGGGGGAAAAATTTACCATGGTGGCCATTTTGAAATAGGCTATTTTTGATCCAACGTTATTTTTTCCAATGGGAAGAGGGTCCCATAACACAACAAACTTATTGAGAATTTCACAAGAAAAACAACGGTGTACATGGTTTTAATGTAACTTTATTGTTTCATGAGCTTTTTACAAGTTTATGACCACTTATAAAATGTATTCAAAGTGCTGCCCATTGTGTTGGATTGTCAATGCAACCCTCTTCTCCCACTCTTGACACACTGATAGCAACACCACAGAAGAAATGCTAGCATAGGCTTGCGGTATCAGTTGTTTCAGATACGGCACATCTCATATCTTCACATCAATTGTTGTGTGCCAAAAGTCTTGGAGGGATCTATCCACTGCAGGTTAGTGTCAGACCAATAGCGGTGGTTTTGTTTGTTAATGTCACTATTCACAAAAAAGTTTGCCTCATCACTGAACATAATGGGGTAGATTTACTTACCCGGTCCATTCGCGATCCAGTGGCGCGTTCTCTGCGGTGGATTCGGGTCCGGCCGGGATTCACTAAGGTAGTTCCTCCGATGAACGGGGACCGGCGCTGAATTCCGCTGAAATGCACTCAAGTACACCGGCCTATTCCTGGTGAAGGTAAGTGCAAGCTCCGCAACACTTTTTGTTTTTTAAATGCGGCTGTTTTTCCGAATCCATCGGGTTTTCATTCGTCCACGCCCCCCGATTTCCGTCACGTGCATGCCATCGCTGATGCGCCAAATCCAATCTCGTGCACCAAAATCCCGGGCAATACAGGGAAAATCGGCACAAATCGGAAATATTCGGGCAACACGTTGGGAAAACGCGAATCGGGCCCTTAGTAAATGACCCCCAATGTTTTGTGTAAAATGGGGCCTGTTTCAATTTTTTTTTTGCCCATTCTGCAAATTCAGTGCACTGATACTGGTCATCTGTGCTGAGATGCTGCAGCAGCTGGATTTTGTAAGAGTGCCTTTTGTGAGTAGCTAACCTCTGACGAAGGGATGTTTGACTAATGCCAGTGACGTGGCGAGTGATGCACTGTGGGCTCTTGCTGAATGAAGCTAGGACTGCCACTAATGTTTCTTTGCATTTCTTTTCATTTGTGACAGTTTTCTTACATTTCCATTTTGGCAAATCCAACACTGAACCTGTTTCATGAAATTTGGCAAGCAGTTTGCTGACTGTAGCATGGGAGATAGGTGACAACGTTTGCTCACTGCTCTGTGACCAGGCACCATAGACTTCAATAAGGACTAATATGTGGCCGCAAATGGTGCAGCCACATATCAGTCCCCATTACTTTCTTGTGAATGAGCTCTAAGTTAGTTGTGTTATATGACCAGCTTTCCATTGTATAAAATAAAGTTGGATACAAAATGGCTGACTTCAAAATGGCCACCATGGCCTATAACCAGCTTGAAAAGTTTCCCCCCTCCCACATCCTAATTTGCCACAAACAGGAAGTTAATATCACCAACCATTGCCATTTTATTTAGGTGTATCCACATAAATGGCCCACCCTGTACATTAAGAAGCTATAATTACTATTCCCATCCTGATATGGATAGGGCTTAGAATAGCATAGGAATGCTTCAAGTAATTGTGTTTATCACCTCTAGGTGGAATAAATACTTCTTAGTCATATATCAATGTCTTCTGGAACGTTAGCATTTAATTTGGTTCATAAATCAGTTTAGTCTATTGGACATAATTGTAATGGCCATCAATGCAAACAGCTGAAAAGAACACAGCTAGTACAATTCAGAACTGCTGGAACATGAAAGGGTCTTGTAATATTGTTATTTATGAAGGTATAACTATAGCCAGTTATAAATGGATCCATGGTGCCATTCTGTATGAAACATACCCAACCCAAAGACAATATTTAACGTGTCAATGTCATTTTATCTACCTAAAAGCAGAACAATATATTTTCTGTTACAACATTTTCCTGCCAGGACAAATCAGTTTGCAGGATTCCAACTGCACATCACTTCAAAAGCCAGATTTTCACAATGGTACTGTATGAAGTCTACAATACTTGATAATATAAAGCACTTCTGAAGGGCAGATGCCATGAATATCAGTAACCTGCTGAACAGTCAGAGAGAAAGATCTATTCCTTATACATCAGGCCCATTTCTCATCATAGTTTTTGCTGTTGTAACAGTCAGGGAATGGAGGAGTACAGGGCTAGCATACATTTTGTTTCTATAGGTCTACATTAGAAACGCACATTTCTTCCATGTTGTGTAACTGTTACACTTCAATATACATTAATGGAGAGCACAATGGTTACAAACCTTTTCAATTCACCTATAGCAGAAAGCTATTGACCAAACCCCTGCCTCAACATATACAAGAATTATCTGTATTGCCATTTTACATGTCAGTGCTTAGCACATATAGATGCTACATTGTATGTTTCCAAATGAAACTGTATTCTTATGTACTGCTGATATATTATGTGGTGCTCAATGCAGAGTATACTCTACTGCAAGGTTCCTTATTCTAGATAAACATACACAGTGATGGCCATTATAAGCATGTTTTTTATGAATATTTCCAATTATTAGCATATTTCCATAGAGAAATAGTACATATGAAGATAAGAAAGTTTGGCATAAATTTTATTACAGAAACAGATAGGAACTTAAACTAAATCTTTTCCCTTACTACTACACATTGATGTTCCCAGCTCCACTTGCTCTATAATATGCTACCTACACATTAGACTAAATGTTCCATGTGATGGGGATTTATTATAATCAACTGTGTACTACAGCTAACAGCAATGTCTTAGTCTGCAGCTGCTCCCTTTCCATTCTCCAAAGACCTCACTGGGCAGCCGCTATAAACTGATCTGTCAATGAGTCTGAGAATTCTCAAGAAATAAAGTACTAAATTCAGGATACATGATAAGATGGCAACATAACAGAATCACAGATTTTGTTCCCCTGTTTTATGATGTGTAACTGTTTCTCTCTTCCTCTGCTTCCCTGCTCTTTTCAATGTAATAAACTGTACAGCAGCAGCACCTAGTGGTGAAACTTCATTACAACAATTTCATCCTAATACAATAGTAGATGTTTCCCTTATTTTAATGTGTCAAGTCTACCAGGTTTCCAAAGACCTTTTTCATAATGTGGAACCTCCAGAGAATGCAGTCATGCATTTCTTATGTTATCATACACCCCCAACAAGATAAGCACTATTTAATGAAAATATTTCTAGAAGGAGAATAGAACTCTCTGCTGCTTTGGTTGCATAGTATGGATACAATCTTATCTGAGGAAAGAGCTGATAAGACCAGTAATTGTGTGTTTCCTTTCTATGCTATCACCAAGAACTGATTCTAGCTCCCCCGTGGCACTGAATGGAAATGTAATAACGCAAAAGCCATTGAACACAAAGGACGCTTTAATGCCAGCAGTTATTTGCATTAAATGAGTTATGAAGAAGACAGCTTCAATATACAATATAACATGCCATCACAGATAGAAATTATTACAACAGAGCATGCTGTAAAATAGATCTTTGATAAAGGAACTTTGGACTTCATAATTTTAGTAAATACTTTCTATTTAATAATTTATCTTACATGTAAACTGTATACAGCCTTTGCTTTTAATAAGACAATATGACTATTCAGCAGAATGTACAGTATATCGTATCTAAGAGGCTGAGCAAATGGGAATGTGATGCAGATCGTGTCCTATTTCCTTGGCTGAGCTTTCTTATAGTTTGATGATAACCGGATTTGGTGTATATAATATTAAACTGATGATGTACAGATAATTATGGCAATAATAAAAAGAATTGTATACGAAACTTGTATATTTTGTCATTTATTAATGTGGCAGTTACATAACACCCCAAGGTTTGAGGCCAGTCATTTCTCATTATCTGGCAGGGGTCTTCCCCTTTACACAGGAAATTCAATGAGGAGGGAACCATTTAAAAGTTGTTTTTCTTTATTACAAAGCAAGAAACTGCTGGTGCAAATGAGTAGAGTCCAATATGTGACCTGATGATGTCCTTGATGGTCGTGTCGCTTATTATTTTACTGTCCCTTCAATCACTTTGACCATGAATATTAGATGTGTAGATGCTCTGTAACTTTATAATTCTCACCCAATAATTGGAGAAGATTAGGGTCCAGCAGTTGGGTTTTAACAACAAATTATTTTGTTCATGGGAAGAGAAACCACTTCAGCAACTTTCTCCCTGAGGGAGTTGGCAAAGCAAAATGTCTAGGGAATTAACAAAGGATGCACTGACTTTCTGCTAAGGTTGTGCTGGGCTGGTGCCCATGTACAACTACCAGAGCCAAAAATAAGGGTGGTGGAGGCCCATAGGCGCAATCTGGCAGGGGCCCTCCCCGCAATTATTTTCAATTAACTAAATGTTGCTTGTAAGAAATATATCCGTCTTGTAAGAAATATTTACAGCACCTATAATAAATATATATAGCCTCCCCATTAATACATATATACAGCCACTCAGAAATACAGCCCCCAGTAATACATATATACAGTCCCCCAGTAATGCATATATAAAGACCCCCAGTAGTAAGTATATGCAGCCCACCAGTGTTAGATACATACACCCCCATAATAACACATATATACTGTCCCCCAGTAATACATATATACAGCCACTCAGAAATGAATATATACAGCCCCCAGTAATACATATACACAACCCCCAGTAATACATATATACAGCACCCCAGTAATAAAAATATAGAGCCCCCCAGTGATACATATATAAAGTCCCCACTAATGAATACATACAGCCCCCAATAATAGATATTTACAGCCCCCCAGTAATACATACATTCAGCCACTCAGTAATACATACATAGAGGCTCCAGTAATACAAACATACAGCCAGTCATTATTATATATATACAACCCCCAGTAATAAAAACATAGAGCCACTCAGTAATGAATATATACAGCCCCACCGTGATACATTCATAAAGCCCCATAGTAATACATGTATACAGTTCCCCAGTAATACATATATACAGCCCTCCTCCTTTTCTATCATGCTGACTTCCCATGTGTTCCTCAGTCTATGGTACAGCAGGGAGTGTATTGTTCCCTTACTCTTCCAATGACACAAGTATGTGGGGGGGATCTGCCTCTGGCAACTGCCTGGTTCTCTGCATTGGCGGCTAATTTAACAGCCAGTTTAGAAGAGCCTGGGAGCCAGACCGGATTCAGTGCCCAAATCACCCACGCTATAATCCACTATTGGTTGGTGGGGCCCCTTTAGGATAAAAGGGGATGGAGGTCCTGGGGCACCCACCCTAGGAACCCTCCTCATAATATGGCCCTGACAACCACTAAACTGAGCTCACAGACCTGCAGTTTATAGTATAAAGGAAAGATAGAACAGTTTGAACCATTGATGAAATTGAATATTAGAAAATAGAATACCTCAAATGGAGTCGATGCATCTATGGCTAAATTAAAACCTGTGTTTGGCAAATTCCATTCCACTTTCTGTTATTTAAAAAAGTAACAAAGCAGCCTAAGTCTTTTTGCTGTATTATAGAAAGTAAGAGAAGGTCTATTGTCTATAGTGAACACAATGGGAACATTTACTGAAAACAGTGCAAACTGCACTATGTCCCTATGTAGTGTGCAGGGTGCGCCAGATTCATGATTTGTGTGGCCCATTCTTCATGAATCTGGTGCTCCCTTCACAGAGTGCACCATTTTTTTTGGTGCAACTTTAACATGGGGCATGCGTCACATTTCTGTTGGACTTTGCATGTAAAATATGGCACATGGTCCGACTGAGCACCAGAACGCCCATTTCAGTGCAGAATTTTGTGTTGAATTTTGGTGCAACTTTAAAACAGAACAGAAAACTGGTGCAAAGGCCTTAGTAAATGTGCCCCAGTGTCTTCTGCTCTCTTTCCTTGTTTGGTTTGCATCACAATCTCAATAAACAGATGCAATGGAAAGTCTTGGTGCAGGTGTGAATTGGGCCTAAGTTGGAGTCTCCAGTCATAGCTGTGCTCTAATTAAGGAAAGTGAACAGCTGGTAAGTAACTAGCACTAGAAAAAAATTACTGAACAAGGTCCCTTGCAAACAAATGTATGCAGCAGTCATGAGCGTGCCACAAAAGAAGCCAACTAGCTAACGATCCAGCCAGGTTTGCAGCCCGATTTTGCATACTTTTGTGTGCAGGGGACCTAATTGTCAGACATGGAGTTAAAACATATCTCATAAGGTAAGAAAAAGAAGTAGAATCCAGCACACATCTTCTTAAAAACATATCTCATAAGGTAAGAAAAAGAAGTAGAATCCAGCACACATCTTCTTAAAAACATATCTCATAAGGTAAGAAAAAGAAGTAGAATCCAGGACACATCTTCTTAAAAGCAATAAGGTTTATTCCATAACGTTCAAACAGCATGGTCACGTCTAACATAGCATCCTGAAAAAGATCTACGCGTTTTCCGGACGTCCGACTAGTCTGTCTGATTCCTTGACCAGGGGTTGCATACCAAACAGATTCAAATGTGGACATACAAACGTGATTGAGCGGATGCTCATATTATTATTCTTTGTTATATGCTTAAAACATATTTAGCTGATATGAAAAGAGGTACAAAAGGTGCATTGAGCAGAGAGTTCAGTGAATAATATAGAGATTAGGAAAGTAATACAGCTCTGGTGTCTGTGTAGTAGTTGCTGCTCCATTCCATTGTCTTATACCAGTGCTGGAGTTTGCCAGAAGAAGCTGGTGGGTGTGGGTCCAACTATCTGATACCATTTTGGGCATCCATATGAATCTTTGAAGACTTTTTATCAATTTTTTTTCTCACTTTTCTATTTTGTGATTTGAAATGTGAAAAAGTGGCAATTTGGACTTTGTTTTTTTCTGTTACAGCCTGAACCCTTTTGGGTCCTGGCTGCAACAATATACTGTATTGCTGTATATTAGTATTATACTGTATCGGTATTAAACCATACCACTTGCACGGTCTGTTGATTTTCTGCTATATTACCACCATTTAAGTGTTCCAGTTGAATTTGACTGTAACAGTTGAATGATCACCACCAAATTTGATTCCATAATCGATTGCAGGTATAAGTGGTGGGTCACATGACCTGATAGACAATAAGGAAACTGCAAAGAACTGAAAGAGAAGACACATTACTTTGTTAATGACTTTGATTTGGATATTCCATTGTAGCTTGTTGTTTCTTGCAGGAAGGTGAACCTAGGTCCCACCCCCAAAACTTTCTTACGGATTTAGCTCCATCCATATTCTCATAAATTGACCAGCTATCCAGTCTCTGCTGAAGTAAAGTATCTCCACAACACTGTCCCTTTCATGCTTTAAAGAGAACCTGTCATATTAAACATCTTGTTTGGGCTTTCTGTTTAGGTGTGTCTTGGTATGATAGCAGTTATACCATACTCCTTCTGTTTACAAATGATGGATTGAACACTCATCCATGAGATATTCACAGACCTAACCCACTAAAATACTCTGTTGCAACATTAATATCTGGTATCTGGTTTCCTTGATTCTGTTTGTTCATTTATTTTCTCTAAGAAGCCTCTGAGGCCTTCAGGAAACATCTGTAGTTTTTCTGATAATAAATTACTCATAGATACTGTATACAGGGCCGGTGTTAAGCCATGGTAAAGTGGGCAAATGCCCAGGGGCCCCGACCGTTTGCAGGGCGCTACGGTAGGATTTTCGCCGCATCATCACATCATCCCTTCCCATCTGGCAGCACTAATGGCAGAAGAAAGAAGACAGGACGAGGAAGGTAAGTACGTGATTTTTATTTTTTTTCTTATGCAACAGAGAGAGGTAATGAATACCAATCAGATAACCCTATTCCTGTATAGATCCTAACACCGATACAACAATAGCAATACCAATAGAGGCATCTAGGACAACAATCAATCCCAAACACAGACCAAAGACCATTTGTTGGGGATGAAATAACAACAATCTTTATTATAGACTATATACAGCAATCAAGACCTGGTGGTCAAGCCTCTCTCCTGCATTATTTCGTCATGTCACGCCCGGGTGGGTAATATGTATTTGGAAATTATTTGGCTTATGCATTGGGCCATTGTAGTGGAGATGTATTTATATTGATTGACTTTTGGACCACCACCACACTCTTTGTGTCTTGTGGAATATTTTATATGTTTTTAACATTATGGGGCAGATTTACTTACCCGGTCCGTTCGCGATCCAGCGGCACGTTCTCTGCACTGGATTCTGGTCCGGCCGGGATTCATCAAAGCAGTTCCTCCGCTGTCCACCAGGTGGCGCTGCTGCGCTGAAGTCCGCTGGAATGCCTCGAAATACACCGGCCTATCCAGGATGAAGGTGAGTGAAATTTTCGCGACACAATTTTTTTTTAAAATGCGGCGGTTTTTCCGAATATGTCGGGTTTTCGTTTGGCCACACTCCCCGATTTCCGTCGCGTCCATACCGGCGCCGATGCGCCAAATTCCGATCGCGTGCGCCAAAAACCCGGGGCAATTCAGGCGCAAATCGGAAATATTCGGGTAACACGTCGGTAAAACGCGAATCGGGCCCTTAGTAAATGTGTCTTGATTGCTGTATATAGTCTATAATAAAGATTGTTGTTATTTCATCCCCAACAAATGGTCTTTGGTCTGTGTTTGGGATTGATTGTTGTCCTAGATGCCTCTATTGGTATTGCTAACAGATAGAGGTAACCCAGTATATAATTAATGAAGGGGCCCTTTGTATAAAATTCTTTGGTTGGGGAGGTATGTAAATTCATGAAGGGGACAGTTTTTATAATTAATGAGGGGACCCAGTATATAAAATTCATGGGGGGAAGGGGTATTATTTGAATTTCTAATCGGGGGCAGTGTGCATTATCGATGAGGGCCAAGTACTGAAATTCATGAGGGATCCCAGTATATAAAATTTATGGGGGGGTAGTGTATATAATTCGTAAACACATTCTTTAATAGAGGCGCTGTATAAAAATAATTAGAAGGCAAATTAAATAAGTAAATACATTTTTTAAAAAAGGCTTTATTCATTTTTTCATTTTATACAGTTTGAATAAATTTAAACTGAGTAACAAGACAGCAAACTGCAGTGTATTATTCTCCACACTTAGACAGTATGGATAATTGACGTATACAGAATATACAGCAGTCAGCCCAACGTATTTATAACATAAAACTACAGTAACTCAAGACAGTCAGACATTCTCACACCCATACCAACTTATGCATTCTCCTTCATTATGAATATAGATAAAAGCCCAGGTACCTACAAGGCTGTGTAGGGATTCATGCACCACATGATCAGACCAGATGAGCTAAAAGTTTTGGGGGCATTTCCGATTGCACCTGGATTTTACATCTTTCACTCTGCACCCCAAATGACATGTCTACTCTATTATTTGGGTCGGTACGATTACGGGAATACCACATTTGCATAGGTTTTATAATGTTTTCATACATTTACCGGTGTTAAGCCATGGTAAAGTGGGCAAATGCCCAGGGGCCCCGACCATTTGCAGGGCGCTATGGCAGGATTTTTGCCGCATCATCACATCATCCCTTCCCATCTGGCAGCACTAAATGCAGAAGAAAGAAGACAGGACGAGGAAGGTAAGTACATGATTTTTATTTTTTTTCTTATGCAACAGAGAGAGGTAGCCCAGTATATAATTAATGAAGGGGCCCTGTGTATAAAATTCTTTGGTTGGGGAGGTATGTAAATTCATGAAGGGGACAGTTTTTATAATTAATGAGGGGACCCAGTATATAAAATTCATGAGGGGAAGGGGTATTATTTGAATTTCTAATGGGGGGCAGTGTGCATTATCGATGAGGGCCAAGTACTGAAATTCATGAGGGATCCCAGTATATAAAATTCATGGGGGGGGGGGGTTAGTGTAAATAATTCGTAAACACATTCTTTAATAGAGGCGCTGTATAAAAATAATTAGAAGGCAAATTAAATAAGTAAATTAATTTTTTTAAAAAGGCTTTATTCATTTTATACAGTTTGAATAAACTTAAACTGAGTAACAAGACAGCAAACTACAGTGTATTATTCTCCACACTTATTATCCAGACAGTATGGATAATTGTCGTATACAGAATATACAGCAGTCAGCCCACGTATTTATAACATAAAACTACAGTAACTCAAGACAGTCAGACATTCTCACACCCATACCAACTTATGCATTCTCCTTCATTATGAATATAGATAAAAGCCTGGGTACCTACAAGGCTGTGTAGGGATTCATGCACCACATGATCAGACCAGATGAGCTAAAAGTTTTGGGGGCATTTCCGATTGCACCTGGATTTTACATCTTTCACTCTGCACCCCAAATGACATGTCTACTCTATTATTTGGGTCGGTACGATTACGGGAATACCACATTTGCATAGGTTTTATAATGTTTTCATACATTTACAAAGATTAAAACCTCCTGTACAAATTTTTTTCTTGATTTTTCCATCTTCTGCCGCTAATAACTGTTTTATACTTTGGTATACAGAGCTGTGAGTGGTGTCATTTTTTTAAAGACTTTTGATGACGTTTTCTTTGCTACCATTTTAAAGACTGTACGACCTTCTGATCACTTTTTACTGAATTATTTATATTTTTCAAAATGGCAAAAAAGTTAAATTTTTCGACTCAGATGCAGCAATTCCTAATGTGTTTATGATTTTTACTGATAATCACCGACGTGCGTAAAGTGTGACATCATATATAACTATATAAAACATATATAAAACACCATACCAACTTATGCATTCTCCTTCATTATGAATATAGATAAAAGCCTGGGTACCTACAAGGCTGTGTAGGGATTCATGCACCACATGATCAGACCAGATGAGCTAAAACTTTTGGGGGCATTTCCGATTGGACCTGGATTTTACGTCTTTCACTCTGCACCCCAAATGACATGTCTACTCTATTATTTGGGTCGGTACGATTACGGGAATACCACATTTGCATAGGTTTTATAATGTTTTCATACATTTACAAAGATTAAAACCTCCTGTACAAATTTTTTTCTTGATTTTGCCATCTTCTGCCGCTAATAACTGTTTTATACTTTGGTATACAGAGCTGTGAGTGGTGTCATTTTTTAAATACTTTTGATGACGTTTTCTTTGCTACCATTTTAAAGACTGTACGACCTTCTGATCACTTTTTGCTGAATTATTTATATTTTTCAAAATGGCAAAAAAGTTAAATTTTCGACTTTGGGCGCTATTTTCCGTTACTGGGTTAAACACAGTGAAAAAACCTTATTATATTTTGATAGATTGGGCATTTTCAGATGCAGCAATTCCTAATGTGTTTATGATTTTTACTGTTTATTTATTTTTATATCAGTTCTAGGCTAGAAGGGTGATTTGAATTTTTAGGTTTTTTTTAATATAATTTTTTTGATTTTTACTATTTTTCAGACTCCCTGGGGTACTTTAACCCTAAGTTGTCTGATCGTTCCTATCGTTGTCTGATCCCCCTATAGTATATGTGGATTTCCCTCCTCATTCATTACAATGTGCTGATTGCACATTGTAATGAAAGGGTTAAACCGAGGCAGCTTCGGCTGTCATGGTGACGTGGAGCGACGATTCTCGGCAAGATGGCGGTGCCCATGCGCCCGCACCCGACATGTGACGTACTATTACGTTACATGTCGGTAAGGGGTTAACCATCATGTACTTCTTAGCCCAACAAACCAGTTCCAATACAATTCCCTTTTTCCTAAAATGTTAATAGGGCGGTCGGGTGCAGGTCTTCGTAGGGGTTCTGACAGAAACCACAATGTACTGTAGCAAGCTATGAAGAAATGATAACTTTTATTCCACCATTAGTATGCAACATTTCACCTTTTCCATAAAGCCATTATCAAGAATCACATGTGAATAGTCAGCTGACTTATATAGCGGTGAGATAATCACCGCCGTGTGTAAAGTGTGACATCATATATAACTATATAAAACATATATAAAACACTGGGGCAGATTTACTTACCCGGTCCATTCGCAATCCATAATGCCATCTCTGTGGGGGATTCGGGTCCGGCCGGGATTCCCTAAGGCAGTTCCTCTGACGTCCACCAGGTGTCGCTGCTGTGCTGAAGACCATCGGATTGCATCGGAGTTCACCGTCCCACCCTGGGTGCAGGTAAGCGCGTGTCAAGCGACACTTTTTTTTTTCAAAATGTGTTTTTTTTTCCGAATCCGTCTGGGTTTTTTACGGTCACGCCCTACGATTTCTGTTGCGTGCATGCCAGCGCCGATGTGCCACAATCCGATCGCGTGCTCCAAAATCCCGGGCAATTCAGGAAAAATCGGGCAAATCGGAAATATTCAGGCAACACGTCGGGAAAATGGGAATCGGGCCCTTAGTAAATGACCCCCACTGTGTCAGATATATTACAATTGAAATATAGAACAGATAAAGTGCTACATATTGTTACATTGTAGAAATAACGTGCTTTGCATTATCTCAGAATCCTAGAGGTAACCCACCCGTGTCCGTGGTTACCATTATTTCACCCTGCGTGTATCAACGGATAGAGGATAAATTCCTCATTTGTTTGTACCATATTAAAGTGCCAGGTGCATTTAAAAACACGAAAACACAGTAGTACAAACCATTCAAAGGCGCAGTCAATGTGAATTACCCCGACAATCAGAGATCGCGATAACGCCTCTACAAGCGTCTACGACGCATGCAGAGGCTGATTTACTCTCCAAAAAGAACACCAAGCGTAAATATACGCTTGGTGATTTTTCTTGTAAAAGCGCTGGCCCTCGGCAGTAGTGATGTGCAGCTGCCGCCTGCTCGTTTGTAAGGAGCAGAGCGGGCAACGGAGTGCACAGAGCAGTCACGTGCACCCCGACCCACTACACTGCAGAGATATCTCCGCTTCTGCCGGCAGAAGGGAAGCTAAAGCCACGCCCCCCTGAGCACTCACTCCTGCCGGTCACTGTCTTCTCCCAGCTGCTCTGTGTCCCGTGTCCCTGGTGTGGTGGTCCTGTGTCTGCTGTGGGGTTCTCACAGGTTTGTGTGACTGACCTATTCCCAGGGAGTTCAATTGATTAATACTGGTTACCTGAGCCTGACATAAGATGTATTCAATAAAGTACAAAATAGTTTTGATTGAGATTCTATGCATGGGTGGACTGCATGGGACACAGGAGGTGACAGTGCTTGTCCAATGGTCACAAGAGCTTACAATCTATGAGAATGAGGGGGGACCGGAGGTGACAGTGGCTTGCACATGTGTCCCACAGAGCTTACAATCTATGAGATGAGGAGGAGGACAAAACAGGAAGAATTGTCGTGCTTTGTCCAAATGTCACAAGAGCTTACCATCATGAGGAGGGGTACACAGGAATGACAGTGTGGCCTTGTTCCAATGGCACAACGAGCTTACAATTCTATGAGGAGGGGGACCCATAAGAGATACAGTGCTTTGTCCAATGGGTCACAAGAAGCTTACAATCTATGAGGAGGAGGACACAGGCGAATGACAGTACTCGTCCAATGTCACAATAGCTTGACAATCTTGAGAGGAGGAGGGTACATCATGAAGATGACATGGCTTGTCCAAATGGGGTCAAAGAGCTTACAATCTATGAAGGGACACAGGAAGATACACTATGCTTGTCCAAGTCACAATAAGAGCTTCCTAATCTATGAGAATGATGAGGGACACAGGAGGATACACAGTTGCTTGTCCAATGGATTCACAATGAGCTACAATACTCATTCGGAGGGACAATCACGGGGTGACATACACGCAATTACAATCGATTGACGTCCAGGCATTGCAGTAAGGAATAAGTAAATAAAAAACCCAAAGACCCAATATTTTTTTACCATTGTAATCAAAACTCCATTCTATGCATGAAAAAAATCCCTCCCTGACCAAAACACTTGTGGCATAACGTCTGCAACTTTAATCGCGGCCCAAAACAACATTTGCAGTTTAGTGCACGCAAGTGATTGGGCAGAAGGCATAATTTTTTTTAGGAAGGACTATCTTAGTAAAAAAAAACAATTAAAAAAAAAAGTGTTATATGTTCCGTCAATCCGTCCCCAAAAATAAATGAAATAAATTTAGAGGTTCAAGCCCCACCTGCTCAGTGTGGGGAGGTAGGGGGTTTGGTTTGGACCTGGCTATTAACACTTATTTATAACAACTTGGAGTTAGTATTTGTATTACGAAAATTCCCAGTATCTCTTTCCTCGGCTTAAAAATACTCCTCAAAAATTGTGAGATGAGTTATTATTACCCCTTCTGGAAAAATGTTAAGTGTGCGGACCTGCTGCCGAACAAATCACATACGTCAACCTTTGGTTGTTGCAGCCTTGAATGTCCAAAGGGTGTAAGACTGCGCACAAGAGATTAGTCCCCCATTGTTGGCCATAGGATTTGAAAAAAAGAAAAAGTCCATACAAAGTCACATAGGAAAACCGAAATTCGGGAGGACAACGCCGATCCCAAGGGAACACTTTTGAAGGACAAAATCGGAAAGGTGCTGCGTGGTTCACAGGTAGCAGATATTGTGTCATGGCACGGCTTCCTGTTATTTTGCCTTATGGCCGAAGAGTCCAATATGCCTTGTACCTGGAAAGAATTAATAAACCAGGTCCCCCATTCTGGTATCACTGCTCCTTTTACTAAGGGTGTCCAACCCTCCCAATTACCCACCGGTTTGTCCATGTCACCGGTATGCAGGAAAGTCACATTACTGTCCACCCCTATATCCAGTAGTTGCTGTAAAATATAGCAAAAAAAGACAAGGCACATTAAAGAGGGCAAAATAATAAGAAATTAGGTGTACTCTCTGTGTAATAAAGTATATGTAAAATATCTCATAACATATTAATTATGTCACCTCTCAAGGCGACGGGAACAGGATTCAGAAGACTTTGTTCGGGCGAAATACATATGGAAATACAGTACAGTTATAGGAAGACATTCAGAGGAAGTTCCTTATTAAGGCCATAGGGACTCAGAGACCTAAGTCTATGAATCCATTGTACCTCTCTAAGTTTCACCCCTGTTTCCACCCCTTCCTTTTTGAGTGGGGGGATTCTATCTATAATGGTAAATTTAAGGTCTTCCAGTTTGTGGCTGGCTTCGAAAAACTTACATGGTTTCGGAAGGTCATTTTTATTGGTACGTATATTAGATTTCATATGTTAAAATGTAATCTACACTCATTCGTGGTTTCCCTTACATATAGGAACTTACATGGACATTGTAGAACGTAAATGACAATCACTTCTGCAGGTAAGAAAAAAAGTTGATTTTAAATGTTTTAACCATGGAGGGGTGAGTGAATAGTGGTTCTATCAAGTGGTTCTTCTCTATGTGTTCACCTATAAGGGATTTGGGGCAGCCTCTTTTAATGAATTTTCTACTCATAGTGTATAGTCCCGTTTCCTGTTTATCCTCGTAGTCCGCGATTCTTTTAACCCTAAGTAATTGGCTGAAGGGTAAGGAGCGAACCATGCCCCTGGGATGTTGACTCTCATGCCTGAGTATAGTGTTGCAATCTATGGCTTTCACATATAACTCTTTAAAGTCTTTAAACTGTTGCCTACCACATTTACATTAGTATTGCGAAACTGTAAGGTGGAGTCCGAAACCACCATGGTGAATTTGATCATTCAGAAAATCAAGTAAAAGATCAAAGGATGGGCGGTCTCATCACCATATGGAGAAGACATCATCGAAGTATCTCCACCACTCCAGCACTAGGCTGAAGTGCTGGGACACATAGACGAACGTCTCCTCCAAATCAGCCATCACAATATTGGCATAGGCTGGGGCCACATAAGGGACCCGTAAAAGGAGGCAGTGATCCCGGATGGGACCTGGTTAATCTTTCCAGGTACAGGCATGGACTCTTCGGCCATAAGGCAATAACAGGATACCCGTGCCTGACAATATCTGCTTACCTGTTGACCACTTAGCACCTTTCCGATTCGTCCTTCAAGCTGTCCCGTTGGGATCGTCTTAGTCCCTCCCAAGATGTCTTGTTGCTTATGTGACTCTGTATGGACTTTTCCCTTTTTCTATATGGCCATGATGAGGGCATAATCTCTTGTGCGCATGTCTACACCCTTGACTTCAGCTGCACAACGGAGGTTGACGTATGTATGGATCCTCCCAAGTAACAATATTATCGGGGTAATTCACATTGACTGCGCCTTTTGAATGGTTTTTACTACTGTGTTTTCATGTTTTTATACGCACTGGGCACTTTAATATGGTACAAACAAACGAGGAATTTATTCTCTATCTGTTGATACAGCAGGGTGAAATAATGGTAACCACGGACACGCATGGGTTACCTCTAGGATTCTGAGATAATGCGAAGCACGTTATTTCTACAATGTAACAATATGTAGCACTTTATCTGTTATATATTTCAATTGTAGTATATCTGTAGTATATTCTCCCAAGTGGTCAGCAGCTACTTGGCCCCGGGATTAGAAGACTGCCTGGCCATAAGTACATACATGGGTCTATGAGTGTATAAATGTATATGCTGCATATGTGTTTGTAGTGGCTGTATGTGTGTGGATATGCTGTATATTATACCCCCAATATATAGGCAGTGCATGCCCCCAGTATATAGCCAGTGCCTGTCCCTCAGTATATAGCCAGCGCTTGGAAAGGCGAGTACAGAGTTTTTTTTCCATTGACTCGAGTATAAGCAGAGTTAGGGTTTTTCAGCACATTCAGATTACACTCGGGTATATACGGTATATCTATTTTTAATTTATAATTTATTTATATGTGCTCCACCACCACTTTTATGTGTACTTGATTCAATAATTGTCTTATAGCTGCTGTTTTTCGATTACCCTGATAAAAATGCTATCTTAGCATTGAAAAACATAACCTCAACAATGAAAGCTTTAAATTAACCTAACCGCCAACTATTTTTGATATATCAGAAGTGAGCATTGCTGCCCTGCTGTTAGACTTGATTATACTATACACATATACCGGTGTGTTTCACTATTGCTGTGTGTTATTTTGGCTAGTTAGTGTAGGGTCTCGCTAGCTGATGAGAACCCGAGGCTTGGGAGCTTACTCTTTTTAGGCTCTAATTTTAGCCTCAAAAGTAAACTAATACCTCATTGAAGATCCCAAGAGGATGGGAGGTTTGCTGCCTTTGGAGTACCTTAGGGGATCTAAAAATACAGTACACAAAAAAAAAAATCACACCTATCACAGCTCCGTACACTGAAGTGTGAAAAAGTTATTGGCCTCAAAACATGGCAAAATTAAAAAAAAAAATTTGTACAAAAGATTTTCATTTTTTAAAATCATAATAAACTAATATAAAAAGCTGAGTGTATGTGTGTATGTATGTCCGTAAGGAATCTACACTGTTGTGTTTAAAATCACCAAATTTTGCACAGTTGTTGCCTGTGACTCAGGGAACATCATAGACCAGGTTTTGAGCTGAAATCCCCCCTCCCCCCCGCTTTTTCCAAAATCCACTTATTAACCGTGTGGAATATGACAGCCCTTGATGCTCCACTAGGAGAGTCTGGAAAAACATGTTTTCCAGGCTGGGATAAGGAAAACTACGCCTCTTTGAACTACCTTGTAAGGCGGCCCCTATAACATCAAACAACTTTCGAGATACTGGGCTGATGCAGCTCCACGGGCTCCCGCTGGAAGGTCCGCACCTCCTGAGTGACTGGACTGATATATCCTTTTATGTGATGAGCTATGACAATGCTCGACTTAGTCCTGAATTGATGCCTAGGGGTTCTAAATCACTGTTCTAAATTTTTTTTAATATTGCCTTACATTGGGGCTCGCGCCTCGTATATTGTACCCCATAACTGATGTGCTATCTCTTTTGGTCAACCTGACCTGTGCGCCACACATGGCACTTATTCTCTTCCCCCCCCCCCCCTTCCCCTTCTTTGCGCCTACTCCCCCCTCCCCTATCCTCCTACCACTCCCCCTACATATTACCCTTCCCCTATCCCCTTCTTTGCCCTCTTTAAATATGGCTGCCTAAATACCTCCTGATCATATATACTCTGAGGGTTGGGGGTCCCGGGACAAATGGTGTAGGTTTGTCTTAAGCTAGGGACCACTGTTCTACTCTTTGATTGTTATTGAGTATAGGTCTACACTACTGCTGTTAGGGTGTTAGACAGGGGGTTTGTATTCTTGGGATTGTTAGTACAGTTCTGTTATATTTGTTATGCTCACTGTTGTCTGTTTGTCTATGTCTCTGTGGTATGAAAGGATGAATCCTTGGTTGCTCACGTCTCCTTCCCCACACCCCTTTCCCTTCCGCTAATATGTCTTCACTTAAGGTAATGAGTTGGAATGTGAGGGGACTTAACTCCAAATTCAAGAGGGCTCTGATGTTAGATGTCATTAAGCGTCAGGCCCCCCATATTGTATGTATCCAAGAGACACACCTTACGGGTCAGAAGGTCTTCTCTCTGAAGCGAGCCTGAGTGGCTAGAGGTTATCATTCCTCCTACTCTGTCTACGCCAGGGGAGTATCCATACTCATATCCAAAGCGCTTCCCATAGAGGTCATACAGGTTGCGCCGGACCACTTTGGCCGGTACGTAGTCATACATTGTGCCTTGTGGGGCTTTACTTTCACTATAGCGTCTGTCTATGTCCCACCTCCATTTGATCCAGCTGTGCTGCACCTAATCTCCAGTAAACTTGCTTCTATGCCTTCTAGTCCGGTCCTTTGCATTGGAGACTTCAATGCAGTCCCTAATCCCTCCCTGGATCGCACAAGCGGCCTAGACACAGACTCGGTCCGTCTGAATAAGTGGCTCACTTCTCTAGACCTCGCCGATGTTTGGCGTTGTGAGCACCCTCAAGAGAGAGAATACTCATTCTATTCCTCTGTGCACAAGAGCTTCTCTCGGATCGATCTGGCCTTTGTCTTCCCTGAAATGCTGCAGCACGTTGATCAAGTATCCTATTGCCCGCGCAGTGCATCAGACCACTCCGCCTTGCTCGTCAGTCTCCTTATAGGCCCCCCCAGCGACTCCCGCTTATGGCGTCTGCACCCAGCCTGGCTCCTATCCCCAGCGGTCCAGAGTACTGTTAGGGCAGCGCACAGCGAGTTCTGGGATGTACATTCAACCCATCCTGATCCTCTTCTAGTCTGGGACTCGTACAAGTCCTCGGTGCGGGGAGCATTCATGTCGGGGGTAGCTGGCCATAGGAAGTCACTAAATGCGCAGGAGGAGAGGCTGACCGCCGCACTGGTGAATGCAGAAAAGAATTACCTAGAGAAACCTACTCCGGGGAGCAAAAAGACTTGGGCTCAGGCGCAGAGGAACCATCTAGCTGTAGTGAAGGAGCGCACCAGCAAGCGCCTGTTGGCCAGGGAAGCGTCCATCTTTGAATTCGGAGATAAAAATGGGAAGCTGCTTGCATATCTATCGCGGGCTGAACGTCCTTGCGCTTCCGTTCCCTCTATCCTTGACAGTAGCGGAGCCTTGATCACAGAACCCCGGGCCATAAACATGGTTTTTCACGAATTCTACTCTTCTCTTTACAGCTTCAGATTGTCCGCCTCTTCCGTCAAGATTTCCAGATTCCTTGACAGTCTTCCACTATGGAGGCTCACTCCGGCACAGTCGTCGGAGCTTGATGCCCCGGTCTCGGCGGAGGAGGTGGAACTGGCCATCCAATCGTTACCCCCCGGTAAGACACCTGGACTTGATGGACTGGGAGGTGAGTGGTATAGGGATAACTGTGAGACTCTAGTCCCCCTTCTCCTTAGCCTGTACTCCGATGCGCTTGACAGCGGTTCCCTTCCTGACTCCATGCGTGAGGCCCTTATTGTAGTTCTTCCCAAGCCGGGTAAGGACCCGCTACTTCCTGACTCGTACCGTCCAATTTCCCTCCTAAATTCGGATGTTAAAATACTAGCAAAAATTCTGGCTACAAGGCTTAACAAAGTAATATTATCCTTGGTTCACCCGGACCAGACAGGCTTTATGCCTGGTAGGGGAACTGACATAAATATACAAAGACTACACCTGAACATAGCAGAGGCAGAGCGGTCTTCAGACCCTGGGTTTATATTATCCTTAGACAATTGTAAGGCATTTGATTCTGTGGAGTGGCCCTATTTGTGGACCCTCTTGCCTAGGCTGGGCATTGGCCCTCGCTTCACAGCACTGGTTAGGTTATTGTATAACGACCCTAAGGCTAGGGTAAGGACCAATCTTAATATCTCATCCACTCTCCCTATGGCCAGGGGCACTAGGCCGGGCTGCCCACTATCTCCCCTTCTCTTCGCACTTGCCATTGAGCCCCTTGCTGTGGCGATCCGTCACTCCGATAGCATTAAGGGCATTACTAGAGGTTCTATCATTGAAAAGGTATCTCTCTATGCTGATGATACACTTGTATACCTTGGGGATGTGGGTCCCTCTCTGGAATCCCTTCTGTCCCTGATAGAACGCTATGGGGGGTTCTCAGGTCTCCGGATAAACTGGGATAAATCGGCCCTTTTTCCCTTATTAGATGCAGGGGTACACTCCCTCCCTGTCCCAGTTCAGGTAGTGTCCACTTTTAAATATCTGGGAGTCCAGGTGTCACGCAAGGTCCAGGCATATATGGAATTAAACATTACACCCCTGATAAATGCAATGGAATCGCGCTTAAAAGCCTGGTCCACTCTCCCCTTGTCCCAATACGGGCGCATTAACATATTCAAAATGATCTTCCTCCCCAAATTTCTATATCTTTTTCATGCTTGTCCTATACTGCTTCCTAAGAGCCTGTTTAAACGCATAGATGGCATTCTCAGATCCTTCTACTGGCAGAGTGGCGCCCCGCGCTTCAGTTTAGCGCTGCTTCAGGCTCCCAAGGCTAGGGGTGGATTGGCTGCCCCGGATCTGTATCTTTATTACCTGGCTTCCCAGCTAGTATATGCCCAGTGGTGGATAGATATAGACATGGGTAATGCAGCTACTGCACTGGCTGGTGCCCTGGTAGGTTCCTACGAGGCCCTTACAAACCTGCTGTACAGGTATAAGTCCCCATCTGATACCCCACTTCCCCTACGTACGGTAGCGGTGTGCTGGCGTAGGGCACAATCCCTGGTAGAGCTAAGCAGCTCTCCCACTCTCTCGCTTAGGACTCCATTGTGGCTCAATCCGTGGCTCTCTCACTTCCTCTTCCTCCCAGGTTGGACAATGTGGGGGACAGCGGGGGTGAAATTTGTGGGTCAGCTCTTATCCCCGGACGCAGAATTACTCAGCTTTAACGAGATAAAGGAGAGACATACTGTACCTAATACGGCTAGCTTCCATTACACGCAACTGCGACACGCATTCAAAGCCCAATTCGGCTCCTTCAGCCTGACAGTGAAATTCTCCAAACTAGAGACTCTGATGAGTACACCGGACCTCCCTAAGCCACTCACTCAGAGCTATGCTCTCCTACAAGAGCAAAAGTCCAGACCATTTGATAGAGCCTGTGAATGCTGGAGACAGGATATCCCTGACCTGTCAGATGATGACTGGAGGGAGGTCGAACTGTCCTACTTCACATCTGTAGTGAGTGCGAGGGACTTCCTGATCCAATCTAAATTCCTCCATCGAGTATATTTCACCCCTGCTAGATTATTCCGTATGGGAGCAATGCCTAATGATCTTTGCTTTCGCTGTCAGGCTGAAGTCGGATCCTTCCTGCATTGTGTTTGGTCCTGCCCTAGGGTCCATGTCTTCTGGTCCGAATTGCTGGAATTCCTAAATTTACACTTTGATTTCCCACGATTAATGTCTCCCTCTGTGTGTCTCCTCGGCATCATAAATGAAGTTGTCAATGGCCACTATGATAAAATTTTCTTTAGGTTTGTCTTATACTACGCCCGAAAAGTGGTGGTGATGACCTGGAAGGACCAGGAGCCCCCTCCATTAAAAAGATGGATACTACTTATTAACAGTGTCATTCCCCACTACCGGTCCCTGTATGCCAACAGGAAGTGTCCCCAGAAGTTTGATCGCATCTGGTCCAGATGGTGCGTGACTCCCCATACTGCCTTATAATCACGTGTGGTATCAGCTTCTCACCATAATGAAGGAGACTGAATGTGCTCGTATGTGTGCGTGTGTGACTGATTGTCTATGTGTCAACAGTTATTTTTGTCGTAACAAGACGTCTGGCTACATTATCTGCTGTCATTTATTGCGCTATATCCCTTAGTTAATATTGGAACGCAATAAGATCCTGTTCGTTACCACGGATGTTATTCAATTATTATGCACTGAGGGGAAGAAAGTATGTAACAGACAATCTTGTTCTTTGGTTTTGTTTATTGTAATTTTTAAAAAATTTTCAAAAATTGCAAAAATAAATACTTAAAAAAAAAAACAACTTTCGAGATACCTGATGACATGGCCAGATGCCATTATGCTTTAATCCTGCATAATGTCATTAGTCTTCCTGAAAGTCATGCTTGATGACTGAAACTGAAGCTGAAAAGGACTTGGGGGTATTGGTGGATGGTAAACTTAATTTTAGTGACCAGAGCCAGGCGGCTGCTGCTAAAGCAGATAAAATAATGGGATGTATCAAGAGAGGAATAGATTCTCATGATAAAGACATAGTTTTGCCCTTATACAAATCCCTGGTCAGACCACACATGGAATATTGTGTACAGTTTTGGGCACCAGTGTATAAAAAGGATATAGTAGAGCTGGAACGGGTGCAGAGGAGAGCAACCAGGATTATTAGGGGAATGGGGGAACTAGAATACACTGACAGATTACAAAATTTGGGATTATTCAGTTTAGAAAAAAGATGACTGAGGGGAGACCTCATTACAATGTACAAATATCTGAACGGACAGTACAAGGATCTCTCCAAAGATCTTTTTATACCTAGGCCTGTGACCAGGACAAGGGGGCATCCTCTGCGCCTAGAGGAGAGGCGATTTTACCATCACCATAGACAAAGGTTCTTTACTGTAAGAGCAGTGAGACTGTGGAACCCTCTGCCGCAGGAGGTTGTTATGGCGGACTCTATGTACATGTTCAAGAGAGGCCTGGATGACTTTCTGGAGAGAAAAAATATCACGGGTTATGGGGATAAAACATTTATTTAATTCTTAAAGGTTGGACTTGATGGACTTGCGTCTCCTTCCAGCCTTATATACTATGATACTATGAAGTTGAGCAGGTAGCTGAAAGAGGCGTGGTTTTCCATATCACATCCGGGAAAATTATTTGCATATTTATTAGTGCCAGAAGTGGATTCCATGCAGCTGCCAGTAGGGGGAGCTCTCTGCAGGGAATCTTGAGAAACATAGAAGATCCCGGAGCGCTGCAGTGTGGCACACTTATGTTTCCCGCGGTGCGGTAGTTCTGGCGGTGGTTAATGTGACCTTACCCTCCAAGCTACACCACTGAATGAGGGACGGTAGTCTACAGAGTCCTAGCCGTGGCATACTGGTCATGTGACCTGGGATATGACGTCAGACGCTCCTCCCCGGACGCGCTGGTTGCCTTGGTTGCGGTGGTGTAGGGGCCGTGCACAGCTCTGCCAGTGACGCGCGATGACACGGAGGAAGGCTGCGGTCCTGTGTGTACATGGAGGTAACTGTCCGCGATGCGGTTTATCAGGCTGGTGAGCTGTGTATGAGGGCACCTCCACCTCCCCCAGTGTCTGTACCAATAAGGTGTTCATTTCAATAAACTTTATTACTGTTATTTATAACAGTCTATGAGCCTATTGTAAGCATCTACGGCTGAGGGGCAATGCTGTACCAGTGTGTTATTACTATACCTGCAGAGCTCTTACTGTGGAGATAATAATAATAATAATAATAATGTAGAGCTGAAAGAGGTTTAACCTTTTCAGGAGATGCTTATTTTGACCCTTTAAGACCTAGTATGTCACAGTCTGAGATCTTGTTTTGGTTTATGTTTGTTCTAATGACACTTACAATGATTCCTCTGCAGAAGATCACCCATTTAAGGACATCGACCATCAGTTTACTGATGGTAGATGTGTCCTAATAAGAAGTTGGTGCTACGTCACCAGAGCCCCTCAAGGAGCCTCGTATTTTAATCTACGTACTACCCCCGTAGCGCCAGCTCTATGCGCATGTAGGTGTTGGATTGGCCAGGGACCGGCAGGGAGCGGGGGATGGCATCAATTAAAATATGAGGCTCCCTGAGGCGCTCAGGGGATGTAGAATAACTTTTGTAACTTTTGTAATTCTATATTTTTGTAATTGCGACATATAGTTATAATAAAACAAGTCCTTTTCAGTGGTCATCACAATGGAGCTTAACCGTGGGTGTTTTTTAAAAGAAAAATGTTTTTAAAGACTGATCTTTGAATGCCCAGATTTTGAAGAAATATACCTTTATATACTATGATGTGGACACAGCTTCTGAGCACAAGTGATCACTGTCATGTATCGCTCCTAAACTGTAATCTCTTGTGGGCAGGGCCCTTGTTCCTATTGTAATATCTGTCCATGTACCCTATGATCTGTAAAGCACTATGATAGGAATATGATATCGCTATATAAATAAAAATGTATTATTATGAGGCCAAACGGTTAAAAAGACAAGGATTGTTTAATGGAGCTCTGCAGCTTTATAAAATCGATGGCCCCAGCATAGGCCATATAGGTCTGATTGGTGGAACGCCAGTCATGCGAATGGTGTATACGCTGCAGCCCCTTTCATACCTCCAAAAAGTGTACTTTTATATTTCTGTATTGTCCTATTCACTTTAAATCTAAAGTTGAGGGCCTGTCCTAAGTAACTCCACACAATTTTTTTTTTTTTAAATCAATAAAGCTTCATCACAGACACCTTACAGCTGATCATTGGAGCCTGGCACTAAAGTAAAGCATCCAGGAGTCACAGTGGGATGAGAGGTCCCTCTGTAAGTTGGGTGTCTTTAAGTTGGGAACTGCCTGTATTTGCATATGCAGCAGGGGAGCTAAACAGTTATAATACAGGAGCGCATATGGATTACACCTGGGGTGGGCATCTTGAAGCATAGTAATCTTGCAAAAAAAATTGCATTTGCTTACAGTGATGAGGTTAATTGGGAAGATGGCTCAAATGCTGTGTATGCAAATTTGAGCCCCATCAGTGACTCAAGGAAGCAGGCCTGCATTCTCCAATGCTACAAAATGCATGTAGTTTAATAAATAAATCTGTCATTTCTGATGATCAATCTTTATTTTCCACCTTTCACCCAGCTTGTACAGTTGGCATAGTATCTATTCTGGGAACACCAAAGATCTGTTTTCCACTCCCTTGTGGCTTCCGGAATCTCTGTTACTGCCTCTCTGTGTACATGATGGATACATGTATATATACAGATCTGACAAAACTTGGTAGGAGATGAAATTTTAGAAGAGAGGCAAGACTACATTTACCTATGCCAGAAAACTTAGTTAATTGCTATTAAGATGTCATCATCTGAGATTATTACCCCCATTACTCCTTTACCATGCCAGAGGGATGTGGCCGGTTGGAGGCCGGTCTGGCGTGAAGTGGGCACGTTCCTGCCATGCTTCTACGAACTTGATGCAGCAGGCAAACCTATTCACCTTCTGCGCATATTTCTACACCTGGTAGGACCTGGGGTAGAAATAAATGCTGTGCAGCCTTGTCCACAAATACATCAAGAGGCAGGAGCGGGGATTTCATCAGAGGGCGGCACACAATAAATCTCCCCCTGTGTGTTGCTCTGTTTGGTCCTGGAATTCATATGGTTTTATCTTCCTAATTATTATTTCCTACTGAGCTCATCTGTTATTAATAATAATTACTATATAGGGCCATCATATTCCACAGTGCTTTACAGACTATGGGGGACATATACAAAACAATAAGACATTAGAGTAACCACCTGTTCAGATTAATCAATGGGAGAGAGGGCCCTGCTTGCGAGAGCTTACAAGCTATGATATTACATGATATTCCCTAATGTCTGAGAGCTCTAGGGTTTTTGTTCTGTCTCTCTGCAAAGAATGGATTAAGGAACATCAGAAAGAGTTCAAGTTGTTTGATTAAGTCTCTAAATGTGAAACATATCATAAACTAAAATCATGAGCATTAAGCATAAAGGAGAATTCCCAAATTTCTTAAATGTACTCAGGCATTTCACAGATATTGCAACCTGTCTCTATCAGTCCTGGTGTACACAATTTTGGTTGCCCCTAGACCCGACCCTGGATCTTCTGATTTCAGGGTCAGCAGACGTCTTGTTCTTCTGCCTGACACTGGTGCCATTACTAGACAAGCTCACACACACAGACTTCCTGCTGGCAAATGGCACATTGTGAGGAGGGTAAAGCTACAAGCTACAGACAGATAAGATCTTTAGCTAGAGGAGGGGGAGGTAGGTATATAGCAGAACTGTGTGTGTTATAGGTGAGTTAGCATTGCCTTGCCTCCTTCTTCCTGACAAGTCTCACTGCCAGGATGTGCTGTTGTATGGAATTAGTACTTAGAGATGTATATGTCTGTAGTTGAATATTGACAGATGGTCTCTGTTTCCATATTATTGGGGTAGAAAAAGCTGTGTCATATGTGTTTACACAGTGCCTTAAAGGACACCTGTCATCAGATCTCTGTAACTATCTCTGTCACTACTACCTGTTGAAACAGCTCACAAGGAGCCTTTATTTAGTCAATTCATACATTAATCATTCTAAAATCATCTTTTCTTTATTATGTAAATGAGGCTGGGTACATGGAGAGGGAAGTGATGTCACCTCGATTACCCGCCCCCTCCTCACCCTGCTCAAGTCTGTGTGTAATGTATAGTAAAGCATTGCTAGTGCTTGTGCTTTATCTGCTGCCTGTAAGAGACACAGACATCAGCTACACAAGTTCCTGACATGTTCTGCTATACGGCTGCGTCCTGGAACAGTTTTATCTCATACACACAGGCTGCAGGGGACGCCATCACCAGGAATCATATATAGGAGAAAGCACCAGGAGTGTCATTATACAGGCTGTCAGTCAATCACTGGGGGTGTGGCTGAACCTCCCATTCATGAATAAGATGAACAGATGAATATGATAATAATTCATTGGACATCTCTCAGGTGATTTGCATACAGCTTTAGTACCTGATTGCTTAAGTTAACAGGAATCTATAGGGTCAATGAAGGGATTGGGGCAATGCTTCCTAATGGCATTTTATAAAAATATATTTAGTTTTGGGGGTTAATTTGCCTGTCTGTGATCAGATACATACATGGGGTGGACTCTGCAAATGTTACTGGGTAAAGGACCTTAAATGACATCACCCTGGTCACAATTTATGAAGTGCTAAATAATAAGGAGGTATAGGGCATGGGGAGAAGTAGATGGGAGTAGCCATCCAGCTGATGCCAGGTTGGATAACATGACGTTGATTTTATGGGGAGGTGAGGAAACAATTTTTAACTAAAATAATTTATTTAACAGGGCTCTATGGTAATTCCCTTTTAATACATGGAGGGACCACCTTTGGGAGGGAATGATGTGATGGTATCGTGTAGTTAGAAGGGGGCCTACACAATCACGGAAGGTTATTCACCATCGAAATGCCAGTGACTAATATACAGAGAATTCACAGCCTCGGGATGTTGGCAGAAATGTTCCAATTCACTAATAACTCTTGAAGATGTTAGAAATGGGATTATGTATTAAATATATTATATGGATACATACCATATACTGAGATTTGTTTTGTATCTGCTTTACCCCTCACCCTTTGTGCACTAGGAATATGTGTATGTAAGGCTTTGAGTTTGGAGGATATTACTTATTGTAGGTTTATGTTCTGTACTTTTAATTTTTTTTGTTTTTTTAATGTATTTGATGCTGTTCCCTTATACAGTCAAAATGGAAAAACCCTGGTAGAGAGCTGACTGGAGTCTGAGCAGCAACTTTGTATGTGCTGGATATTTCTTGTAAGAAACTACTAGACAGCTGCTGCCCTCAACATGGAGCTCCAGTTAAACCGTGTGGATTACTTGCAGGTACGGCACAAAATAATCCTTGCTATCCTGTTGTCAAGGAGAAGTGTTGTGGAGCTGGGGGCTCACCATTCCTCTTCTAATAATCTGTATTAAAATTGCTTAATCTGCTAATGGCCAACACTCAAAAGGAAAATTAACTCTTTCAGGCTGGAACAATTTAGAAAAAATACAACTATGTTTAGTTTTTCTTCATTAGGAAACTTAATGAAAATACTTGTTAAACAAATACATGTTGCTATAGTTGCTTAACCCCTTCGCGTCACAGCATATTTTCATTAATTTTTTTTCAGCCATAACTTTTTTATTTTGCTGTGTAAGGGCTTATTTTCTGCGTAACAAATTTTACTTCTCAGTGACGTTATTTATTATTCCATGCCGTGCTCTAGGAATTGTGGGCTCGGATTTTACGACTTTCATTGTGCGTGCCAAATGATGTGTATGAAAAAATCTTCTGATGGTAATAACTTTTTCATACTTTGGTGTATGGAGCTGTGTAAGGCTACATTCACACACATATATGGGGGACGTATATACGGTCGATATACGTCCCGCATACACTTCTTTGGGCTCACAGCACCGTACGGGAGTGGTACGGTGCAGCACACATGCGGCACCGTACCGCTCTGTACCCCGGGAAAAGATAGGACATGTCCTATCTTTTCCCGTGTTACGGCGCCGTATGTTCCTTTGGAGAGGGTCGGGGGTGAGCTGCGCTTTCCTCCTTTTCCCGCGCGCTGCTGTGTGCCCGCCGTGCTGCGGTACAGTGGGCAACGGCAGTGTGCATGTAGCCTTAGACGTCATTTTTTCACTGCTAGCATTTTTAGGCCTGTGTGACCTTTTGATCACTTTTTATTATATTTCTCATTTGATGTAAAAGTGGCATTTTGGATATTTGGGTGCTATTTTCCTTTATGGGGTTCACCGTCAGGAATAGCGTTTTTATGTTTTGATATTTGGGAAGTGGCGATACCTGTTTTTTTATTTTAACTGTTAAGTTTTACATCAGTTCTAGGGAAAGGGGGTAGTTTAGACCCTCTAGCTTATTTTAACCTTAGATGGTCTGATCATTCCTACCATATACTGCAATACTACTGTATTGCAGTATATGGCGTTTTTACACAGTATTCATTACAATGTGCCACTGGCACATTGTAACGAATCTGCAGATGCCATACAGCCTTGGGTCTTACAAAGACCAAAAGCATTCAGGGCAACCGATCAGAGCTCCGCAATGATGTCACCGGGAGCAACGATCAAAACAAAGATAGCAGTACCCAAGGGCTGCCGTCTTTTAAATGCTGTCGGTGGCAATTGAAGGGTATTAGCGGTGGGTGTTTGCAGCAATATGCAGCAAACCCCCAACTTTGTATGATGAGAGCTCATTAACAGCTAAATGAAGCACTGGTATGCTTGGGTTGAATCGGCTAAATAAATGTGGTTGATTTTCCCAGGTTATTCCCGGGTTTAAATGGGCAAAACAAAACTCATGGTCATTATTCACAAAATGGAGCTTGAATAGTTTGCTTTTATGATTCACATTTATTTTAGGCTTTCTAAAGTAGGAGGAGTTATCTCCAAGATGACTGCCATCTATAACTATAACTCCCATGATCCTTAGTTCTCAGTCTCTCCTCCTCCCTCTCATACTCTGCTCCCAGTGATGATGTCCTGCTCTGTTACCATAGTACTGAGGTGTAACTGCTATCACTGCACATCATCTCACTGAGATGGGTCTCACCACAACACCGGCCATACTGGATCCAAACCTAGTGGTGATCACATGACCTTCCCAGGCAGGTGCAGGACATGTGATGTGGATATGTGACCAGCGGCCATCTTCTGTCCTGTGTCTCCTCCCAGTAATATATTAATGACCCATTTGAATATGAATTATGCTTATTCCTGGATATTCCATTAAGTGTCATATATAATGTAGGTTGTATATCTGTTTAAACACATTAAGCAATGGTTTTAAACAGTTTTTGGACACTTGAGCGTGCTGTTAATGACTACTTTAAAGGGCACTTGTCATGAGGAATTGGGCCAACATGTTACACAGGACATTATCAGGATCATGTTGACGTCCTTTGACCTACTAGGGGGGGATCTAGATCTTAGCAACAATAGATCTTTGAATACTAAATGCGAATTAATTAGAGACGAGTTATGCTAGGATGTCTCCTGGCTTAATTCATGCCCCATAGTCCATGTGCGGCATCGGACATTTCCTGGGGTACATCATGATGTTGTATTTGTCCTGTGGCACATTGTTCAAGCCTGAAGAGTTTGGCGGGACTCTTTAGGTCATCTGTGTGCAGCATTTCAAGTTTTTTTTCATTGTGGTACTGAATCCCCCACACAGAAATATTAAGGTATTCATCTACTGTATTTCTTGGGGAAAAAAATCACACAATTTCTCAGTACAAATGTAAGAAAAGGATGTTTTAGAATGATTTCATGGGGTATACATATAAGATGTCAGGAGAAGGGACAGGGCATCTTTCATTTTCCACTTTGTAGAATGCATACAATGTACATTTGATTTTAAGAGTAATAAACCTCTTAAGAATGTTTTTTATTAATTACCACCTTTTCATTTACCTTTAGGTGGGGGTCACCTCTCAGAAAACAATGAGATTGCTGCCAGCGTCTGGCCGAAGAGCAACTCAGAAGGTATTGGACTTTTCATCTTGGTCCCTCTGCCTAATTTCTGTTGAAAATTAGCTTTATTCTTCTCCTTAGTATGATGTCTTATATAATTACTAACATTACTGACTGTGTGAAAAGATGTTACTTGTAAAGTGATGTCAAAGACCTTATCAATATGAATCCCGTGGCTATGAATTGCTTATCTGTAGTTATATACTATTCTCCTTTGGTGATAAAATGGCTTGTCTTCTGTATTTTTTTCCTGCAATGATTCATATGATGACCATTTTATTATCCATTTGCCTAGGTGGTGGTTGGAGATCAGGATGGAGTGGTCACATGCTTTGGTATCAAGAAAAGTGAAGCAGTGGTGAGGATGCTGCTGCCCTGTCATAGGAAATGCTATGTTTCCTGGACATTATATTAAGCTTCTAACATTTGTTCTGCATTTTTCTTCTCAGCCAGTTTTCAAGACCTTGCCTGGCCAGAAAGTCTCCCGATTGGAGCTTGGAGGAGCTCTTGGCTCAGTTCAGGAAAAGATATTTGTGGCATCTGGATCTGAAGTTCGAGGATTTACAAAGAGGGGAAAACAGTTTCTGTCATTTGAAACAAACCTTACAGAAAGCATCAGAGCCATGTAAGAGTGGTGTGATCCCTGTTATGACATTCTACATTGCACGTTATTGCCACCCCCACCTATCTTACGTATTTCATTAATTGCTTCTTAAAGGAAATCTACCTTTTGATTTCCTGCATTATAAATCAGGCAAACCTTGTGAATGTTGTAGCTACACTAATGCAGAAACATGTCTTGTTTAATCCCGGAGTTGAGTGGCTTTGCTGAAACGATTATAACATTCAGGACCTTGGGAAAGCCGGGTTGGATTCAACCTTTATAAACACATTACTCGGAGCTTCCTGAACTGTCCAGAAAGGACTAATCAACCTTAGCTGGATAACTCATACACAGTAGTTGGGGTATGGTGCAGCAATTGATTGATTCTGCCTGTCAGGGACAACACAGTGATTACATAATTCTCTGAAGCAGTGCATAATTATGGTAAGATGAGAGCGCCAGGGCAGCCACAGGATTGACAGAGCCTCATTATCATAATTTTATAATTGTTTTTTCAGCAAAACCACTTTTCTCAGGGATTAAACAAGATATGTTTCTGCATCTGTGAAGCTACAGCATTCTCAAATTACGTTTGGTTCAAAATGCATGAAATAAATTGGTAGATTTTCTTTAAGTATTTTTATACGTGAGATTTAATTAGTATCATGACATCACTTATAATAGATTTATCAAGTTACTTTTTAGTTCTTTTAGTCATTGCTGACGTGGGGCACACTCACTACATCCAGTGATTGTTCAAGCTGAACATTCACTGTTTTACTCCTTAACGCTCACTGGCGGATATATTTGTCAGGGACCTGTTAAGGATGTATGAAGAGGGCTCATAGGGTGCATATTGCAGCAAACTCTCATTGCTAACAACCGCCATCAGTGCTATCACAGGTGTTAACCCCTTAAAGGGGTTGTCCGAGAGTTATATTAAAAAAAAAGGTGGCCGGGAGGGGGCTGCTTAAAAAAAAAAATGTACTAACCTTCCGATGCCCAGCACTGCTCCCGCGGTAATGTTGGTTTACATGGTGCGCAGACTGGAGCGACAGCAGCGCGGGACACCCAGAGGGCTTCGGAAGGTAAGTACATTTTTTTAAGCAGCCCCCTCCCAGCCACCTTTAAATAACTCTCGGACAACCCCTTTAATTGCAGACGGCATTTAAAAGATAGCAGCACATGGGCACTGCCATCTTGGTTGAGATTGCCATTCATTCCCCGTGACACCGTGAGGGTGTATGGTTCATACAGTGACAATACAGTAGTATTGCAGTATATGGTAGGAATGATCAGACCATCTCGGGTTCAAGTACCTCCAATGAAAGTTGTAAAGTTTCACTAAATTTAGAAATTTTTTTCCCAGCTTTCAAGTACGCGGCAAGGAATAATAAATGTCCCCCCTGGGTTTGGTGCTGCCCGGACAGATAGAACTGTCTTACTGTGGATTGATAAATATATAAGAATGTAACAGCAGTTGCCATTCAGTCAGTAGTGTCTTTATTATACCAGTTTGTAGTTTTGTTATTTTTTACACTTGATATAACTTGCTGGGTATGTAATTGGCTTTCTATTTGGCTTTCTATTGGCTTTCTTCTGTATTTTCAGTATAGTGCCTTATATTTCTTTGCATTACTACTACTTTAGCTTTGCATTACTACCTTTTCCTAGGCATGTATCTGGTTCCGATCTTTTCTTGTGTGCAAGTTATATCTACAACCATTACTGTGACTGCAAAGACCAACACTACTATTTGTCTGGCGATAAAATTAGCGATGTCCTTTGCCTGCCAGTAGAAAAGTTTGAGCGGATAACTCCAATCCTTGCATGCCAGGACAGAGTGCTCCGCATATTAGAGGTATGTTGAGTTTCCATATTCACATGTCATTCAGGGAATAAAAGTTCTTTTAAAATAAGTGTCTTGATCTCCAAGTGGGTGTCCGGCGTGCGTGGCATACAGTGACGCACAACATTTAGTCTGGTGGTCGCTGTTTTGTATAAATAAGACCTAGTGCAATTTTTTTCAAGCTTAGGTCTCCCCTGGAAATAAAACCATGTGGCAGTCATTTCTACAACTCCCCCATATAATACATTAGTTATAGTAGATCTTTTAGATCAGGGGTCTCAAACTCGCGGCCCGCGGGACAACATTTTGCGGCCCCCACCTAGAAAAGCACCGCCCGCCGTGTATTCACGGCGGCGGTCGGGTCGCGCTGCTGGAGAAGGGCCTCACGTCACGGGCTGAGCCCTCTCTATAGCCGGTAAGTCTTTGCTGCATTTGCAGAAAGGCTACCGGTACACCCGCGATCGTGTGCCAGCACCGATCGCGGGTGCTTTCACAGCGATGGCTGCCGGCAATGCTGCCGGCAGCCTCAAAAAGATAGCGGCGCATGCGCCGCCATCTTACCTGGATCGCCGGTCCCCTTGACGTCATCGGGGGGCGGCGATCTGCTCCATGGTAGCCTCGGGTCTTCCGAAGACCCTGAGGCTATTCGTTTTAAAACCCCTTCATTACAATGTGCTGGTAGCACATTGTATGAATGAGGAGGAAATCCCCATATACTGCCATACTGTGTATGGCAGTGATATGATATGGATCATAACAACCTAGGGTTAAAGTACCCTAGGGATGTCTGAAAATAGTTAAATAAAATAAAAAAAAGTTAAAAAAAAATTATAAGTAAAAAAACATTAAATTTCAATCACCCATCACCCCCCTTTCCCTAACTGATATATAACAGTAAAAATCATAACCATCAGTATCGACACGTCCGAAAATTGCCCGATCTATCAAAATATAGAACGTTTTTTACAATGCGTTTAACCCCCGTTACGGAAATAGCGACAATCGAAAATGGCACTTTTTTGCCATTTTTGAAAATATAAGAAAATCTATAAAAGTGATCAAAAGGTCGTCAGTCCTAACATAATATCATTGAACATATTATTAAATTTTCGCAAAAATTAACCCCACCGGCCACGCTCCGTACCGCAAAGTATAAAAAGTTTATTACGCCAGAAGTTGGCAAAAATCAAAAAAATAATTTTTTGTACAGGAGGTTTTAATTTTGTTAAATGTATGAAAACATTTAAAACCTATACAAATTTGGTATCCCCTTAATCGTACCGACCCAGAATAAAGTAGACATGTCATTTGGGGCGCTCAGTGAAGACGTAATCTCACATGCCCACAAGAAATGGCACGTAATGCATTTTCATTGCATTTGGAATTTTTTTTCCCGCTTCCGAGTACATGGCATGTATATTTAATACCACTCATTATGAAGTGCAATTTGTTATCGCAGAAAACAAGCCCTCACACAGCTCTTTTGTGTAAAAATAAAAAGTTATAGATTTTGAAGGTGGGGAGTGAAAAATGGACATGAAAAAACAGGAAAGGGCCCGTAACCCGGTTTATCCCCTTCCCTCCGGTACTTGAAGAAAATGAGTCGCCGCCTAACGCACTTGTGCAGGTCGAGCGGCGACTTCATCTCTTTCGATGAGGGACACGGAGGCAAGTACCGGGGGGGGGAGGGGGGGATGGAGTGTCCTGGGCTCAGTGCGGTAGGAGCTTGTGACCGCGCCTCGGTGCACAGGACACCGTTCATAGAGAACACGTCTCCCCGTCGGGGCTTTCTTGCGCTGGGAGACGCCATGACATTTGAATCTGAATAATGATATTTTGTAAGCGCATTTTGGTGTGGAGAAACTTGATGCGGCCCAGCTTACCAGATCTACCTCCAGCGGCCCCCGCGGTAAATTAAGTGTGGACCCCTGTTTAGATGATCCAGAGGCTGTGGTATGAGGAAGAATTCATGTAAAATTACGGACTGTGCAAATGCACAAGCAGCTACCTGGACAAGAAGGGCTCATTAAAGGAAAGTGCTAAACATGAAGAGATTGGGGACAATGATTCTAAGAAATTTGGCACGTGTCCGTGAGAGTTTTTTTTTTTAAATTATTTTTATTGGGGTTGTGTCAATACAATTACATTTTTTACATAGACGTTTACATCTTTTAGCAGTCTCATATTATCAATCACAATTATATACAAATCTTTAAAGACGTAAATATGTCTATTCCCTGCTTGAGCCTGAGAATTAAGGCTGTATTTAACACTAAAAAACTAAAAAAAGACACCAAACGAAGAAAAAAAATAAAAATAAGATTAAAAAAAATGTTAAACTTACCTTATGTTTATAATGTTTATTATGTTTATAATGTTTATCATTATTTGCTGCAAATGTTACCCATTTACCATCAAAATTGGTAGTTTTCTATATGTCCGAAGGTATAAGGATGTTGGAGAAGTTTTTGACATAATGGTCCTTAAATAAAAAAAAAAAAAATCTAGCTTTTCATGCATAAATACCAGGATTGAAAATGTACCAGAGATTGTTATACACAGATAGAGAGTTACAAGACGTTATTGATGGATTCAGAATTTATGCTGATGTTTGTGACGTCAGGACTACAGGACATTAACCCCAGGCCGCACCAGGACGTTATAGTAGTCCCGTTGGCTAGATACTATAGCGCACAGGAACGCACTATAACGTCCTTCTTCTGCACCGGGCTCACAACGGAGCCGGTACCAGAAGCAGCGGCGTCAGCTGTCTAGTACAGCTGACAGCCTGCGCTAACACCCACCGCGATCGGAGCCACTCCGATCGCGGGTGTTAACCCTTACACGCCGCGGTCAAGCATGACCGCGGCGTTAAGGGTCTTCCCCCTTGAGTCGGTATCCCCCCGTTGCCGCTACCGCGGGATCCGATCCTCTCCTGGGCAGCTCCGGGACTGGCAATGTGCCCGGACTGCCGTGTCTCCATGGCAAGCCAGAACCCTTCCGGGTCTGACTGCAAACCTGTCTGAGCTCGCCAAGCCATGCTTAACAGTTTACAACTGCTCTACAATAAAATAGTATTGTGAGCAGTGTATTTAACCTAAACCATGATCAGAGTATCACTGGTTTAATTCAAGTAGTAGAAGTACAATATAGCAAAACACTTAACACTACCACTTAATAATAAATAAAAATAATACATAAAATTAACTCCCTAACTGTCCACTTTCCCATAAAAACACTTAATAAAGTCAATAAAACATAAAAACACAAAAAACCCCCGCATGTTTGTATTGCCGCGTCCGTAACAATCTGCATAAATAAAACAGAAATCATTACTGGACCCGCACGGATAACGCCGGAGGAAAAAAAAACGCAAAAAAGTTCTAAAAAAATATAATTTTCAATTAATACCTAAAAAAATGCTCTAAAAGGTGATTTATAAAAATTTTATGCACTCTACAATAAGCCCACTAAAAGAACAACTGTTCTCCGCACAAAAAAAAACGCCCTACCAGATTTGTCACGCCAAAATATAAAAAAGTATGCCATCATGAATGTCTGATGATCTAAAATGAATAAAGATTTCTAACCAATTATTTTATTCAGTATCAATTGAATAAATACACAAAACCCCCACATATTTTGGTATCCCCTGCGTCCGTAAACATCGGCATAATAAAACATGAATCGTTATTAGAATCCTCAAAGTGAACCCGAGAAAAAACAACTCAAAAACTCTCTCTGAAAAAAAGAATGATTTTTTTTATGCCCTTTAAATGCTCTAAAAGTGATTTAAAAAAGTTAGCAATCTAAATATAAACCACGAAAAGAACAATCCTTCTCGCAAAAATAAGCCTTAAACAGATTTGTGAGTGAACAAATAAAAGTTTATGCAATCTGAAAGACGGTGATGCTAAAATTAACAACAATTTTGCCAATTAACTTTTTAATTCAGTAAAAATGGAAAATAAAAATATATATAAATGAGTATTTTGTGTAATCGTGCGACCCATAGAATAAAAATAATATACTATTTTTATGGTTGGTTACGGCCCAAAAAAACACATAAAAATGTTCTAAACATTGACGATTTTCATTTCCTCACCACAAAGCTTTATATAACTCTCACCAATTAGCTCATAGATAGCCCCAAAATATGTCCAGAAAATGCATCTCAATGTGGCAAAAGAATAAGCCCTATAGGTCCTCATAAAAAAGAAAAATTATGCCTGTGTACACTGTTGACATAGCAAATCGGAATCTGGATGGCCTCCTTCCCTCCTATGCCCAGGCGTGCGCCCATAACAGCAGGGTACCCCACATATATGGGGTTCGTGTGTACTAACGGAGAAATTGGTAACAAACTTTGTGGAGCCTTTTTTTCCATTTAAATCCATTGAAATGTTTAATTTCCACACCAAAATGAGTGTTATTGTGAAAAATTTAACATTTTTCGACTGCACCTCCTTTTTTGTTTTAACCCCTATAAACCAACCTACAGGTTAACAAACTTCTTAAATAAGTGGTTTTTCATACGTTGAAGGGGTTAGTTTCCACAATGGGCGTAATGTATGTCTAAGCTATTATTTAGGGCCTCTCAGTGTCAATTAGAAGTTGAGCAGGTCCATCTAAATACGTGGTGTTTGGTGATTTTACAAACAAAAAATTGTGAAAAAATGATACCTAAAGTTCTGAGCCTCATAACATCTGAGTAAATATGTGGAATCTATTAAAAAACCATGCCAACATACAGCAGACATTTGGGAAAGTAGTTAATGAATTTATTTGGGTGCTAAGGACTATCCTGCATCAAAAGTCGAGAGTTAGAACGTTTGAACTACGAATTTTTCCAACTTTTTTGCCAAATTTTGTTTTTTTTCCTAACTAAACCAAAGATTTCATCCAAATTTTTTAAACTAATTTGAAGTACAATGTGTCACGAGAAAACAATCTCAAAATCTCCCTGATTCTCAAGCCTTCCAAAGCTATAACCACTTATAGTGAACACAGGTTCAGATTTGAAAATAGGGTCCGCGTCCTTTAGGCCAAAAGATTGGCTGTGTCCCGTACTGGGTTAATAACGTGATTTTTTTTTTGTTTAACAACATTGGTGATCTTGTTCATGGAAACATCCCTGAAAATAGACCTATGTCTCTTTAGGAGCAAAAAATATAAGACGTGGGGGTCATTTACTAGGCCCGATTCGCGTTTTCCCGACGTTTACCCGATATTTCCGTTTGCGCCGATTGACCTGAATTGCCCCGGGATTTTTGCCGCACGCGATCGGATTGTGGCGCATCTGCAAGCCGGCATTCGGCGCGACGGAAATCGGGGGGCGTGGCCGACGCAAACCCGACGTATTCGGAAAAAACGCGCCGCATTTAAGAACCGAAATGTGTCCGATCGGGACCCGCTTACCTTACTCAGGACGGCCGCAGGGTATAGACGAGATAAAAACTTGAGATAAGATAAGAAAAGAAGAGGTGAGACCAGGGGGGACGACAAAGGGAGAAGGATGGGGGGCGGATAGGGGGAGAGTAGAGATGCAAGGATGGAGGTAGGGAAGGAATGGAGGTAAAGACGGGGGGCAGGGGGGGTAGGGAGGCGAGGTTGCACGTTGGTTTTGTGGATGGGGTGTTGGTGGATGGGGGGAACAGGAATAAGGTGGGGGGAGAAGTGAGGGAAAATAATGTACCGATGGATGGATGGGAGATGGAATGCGGTGAAAAAGAGAGAGTTACTCAAGTCTGTTGCAGGGAGAGATTGTTGGGAGTGTCGGTGAATTCCGGCGCTTCATATGCTTTTCAGCGCAGCAGCGCCACCTGGTTGGGACTGCGGGGAACGACCTTAATAAATCCCTGTCGTACCCCGAATCCAGTGCAGAGAACCCCGCCGCTGGAATCGGCGACTGACCGGGTCGTAAATGTGCCCCATTGTCTTATTTTCTGGTAATATGGTAGAGTAAAATAATACTTTATTCCAGCAATTGTCATCAGTCTTTTTAAGTTGTATTAACACTATGGATATGCTGGATAAAACCACTATATGCTGATTCCTTTTGGTTTTGTGTGAGATCTAACTAATAATTTCTATGAAAGTTTTTAGTGAGTCAATAAATAATGCAAATCTCACTTGAGTCTGCAATGCCCCGCCCCCCCCACCCGTCCACTACTTGCAAGAATAACCAGAAGAAATATGTCAGATCTAAATTGGGGTTAATCGTTATGCTGTTGCCTAGTATGTTTATTATGTCTGTTTCGTGAATTTTAGAGTGTTTTTTTTATATTAGTATTATGCAATTTATTTTAAGGGTTCTGATCTGTTTGTATATGTTGACGTTCTGGCCTACCTTCTGTCCTGGCTTGACTGTTGGTGATGGAGTTTAGTGTTTTCATAATTTCTAATGTACTAAAGGGGTTGGACCTGTACCAATCCCCTATTACCAGTCTTGTATATAGGTGACAACTTGTTAACTCCCTTCCTAGCACTCTGAGGCAATCATAGTCCTGCAAGACAGATACATTTGGTGCCTCTTAACCCAGCAACGGGGGTGCTTAAATTTTAAACTAAGCCACATTAAAGCACCTTTGTATTAAATTGGGATCCCTTTAAGTTTGTTAATGCAACTGACGTTGTTTTTTTTTAGTGTCACTGCAGACCTGGACTTTTACATGCTGATTGGGGTTTATCTTTAATGCTAAATCAGTCTCTGATCCCCTCTGGCCAATACATTGCTAGGTTCAGTTTTTCATTTTAATGTCTTAGTCCGGCATATACTCTGCTGCTTTTTTTTTCACTCCAGGGGCAGAGGGCTCTGGGCTTCCTGCTTTCTGCATTGAGCAAACGCCATATTATTGTGCGTAGGCCTAATCTGTGGGAGAGGACTAGAGCATGCTCGACCATTAGCTGCTCAATAAGTGGATTGCATTGTTACTATAACACTTTAGACATGTTGGTGCCATAATATTTGGATCTGTAATGAGTTTGGGACCTAAAGCGTCTCAATTGGCCCTTATGAATCCCCCTCCCTCCAAAAAAAAAAACTTTTATACTTTAACTAGAGATGTGTGGCATCAAACCCATCGCTTGTGCTTCCTGTTTTAGCTGCTCATTTCTTTTCAATAAAGCCAGAGCCTAACCTCATTTCATTGCATACATTAATTTAATAATCTGAATGTGAGAAATTTTTAATTGTCAAACTTACATTTAACCAATTGTTTTTGTGACTAGGGAGAGTGGAGAAGAGGCTTTTTTGTAGGAACATCCGCTGGAAAGATGGTTTTCATCCACATACAAGAAGTCACCTTTCACAAATGGGAAATATTCAATGAAAAAAAGAGAGGAGGTTGTATGAAATGTGTGTTTTGTTTTTAATTATATACACATGAAAAAAAACCAGTCGTGTCCACAATATACAAATAATATTAGCTGTGCGACAGCAGATTGTGTAACATAAATACGTATAATAACAGTTACAATACCACGGCATTAGCGAAGATTCTGTACAGTATAGAAAAAAGAGAAAAAAAAAATGTGTGCTGCTCACCCATATAGCCAATTCACACATGCAGGAGACCACACTGACGTAGTGTGTGATACATTGTAGCACCAGTGATACATGACTAAGGTGTGCCGCGTGCACCTGAAACACGTAGGTTTTTCCTTCCTCCGACATGGGTCTAGGGACACTGATGGCGAACCCTTTTAGAGATCTGAGTGCCCAACTGCGGATCCCAAAACCTAATACACTTACGCAAGTGCCAGAAATTTAACCAGAAAACTGACGGTTTGGATTAGAACCAATTTACCGGACTGTCTGAGCTTGGATTCCACGCAGTCCATGCACACTGACGCCCACTTTTATACTAAACACATTTTACATCACATAAAAGCGTACTAAAAAGTTTATCAAAAGGTCAACCAGTCCTACAATGGTAGCAATAAAGCAACGCTCATTAAGCAACAAAAACTCACCCCTCCCCAGTTCTGTGCAAAGTCTGTATGTGTCACAAGTTGGCGAAACTATTCCCTTTGTTTGACACAGTTTTAATTATGAAAAGCATAAAACACAATTAAACCTACCAATTCTGGTATCACACTGTGATGTACCGAAACCAAAAGAATAAAGAGACATTACACTGATTTGGAGCGCCAGCGAAGTATTAAATCCTCTTCCCAGTACACGCATTGAATAATAAATAAATGAGAAGTAAAATATGTTACGCAAAAATAGCCCTCCACAGGTATATATAAATGCACATATAAATCTATAATATAATCATTACCATACATCATAAAATACATATGTTTTCTTCTTCTTGCTCAGGGTCTGTTGTTCCAGGGAGGGGGGGGGCGTTATGCAGCACTGATTCGGCATGTTGGTTATGAGGCTGAGTTCCAGGGCGTGGGGTTATGGTGGCAGTGACCGGAGTTGAGCGGGGGGGGGGGGGGGGGAGTGGAGGCGCCGGAGTTTTCTTGGCTTTTGGCGATAGCGGGCAGAAAGCTGGGGTTTGGGCGCGGGGGGGGGGCTTGTGGTAGCGGGCGCAGTTTGTGCAGTGACTTTCGGGCCGGTTGCGGGCTGAGTTTTATGGAGGGTGCGGGAGCGGGCAGGAAATCAGCCTTCCTGCTGATATATTATGCCCAGTGGATGCACTGAATTAAAAAAATAAATAAATACACTCACCTCAGACTCCGCGTTCCTCTGGCTGATCACTGCAGCGCACAAGGAGTAAGGTTCCCCAGCGCCGGCAGCGTAATGACATCATTTCGCTGCCAGCGCTGGGACGCTTTACTGTCCTGTGCGCTGCTGTGATAAGAGTGACAGAGCAGGCAGTGTCGGCGCCCTGCTCTGTCATGGCTGTTAGCAGTATTGGAGCGCAGCTCCGATACTGCTAACAGCCATGACAACCAGGTGTGGACAGTGGTTGGGAGGATGGGGCGCGTACCAGCAGTGAGGGCTCTGCATGCCCTTTCTGGCACGCGTGCCATAGGTTCGCCACCGCTGGTCTTGGAGATATCCTATGTATATTCTAATGTAATACCGCAATAAAGTCTGGACTGACAAGAAAAATATTTTACCCAATCACTGGGTGATTTTGTACTTTGTGACACCAGTACTATGGTCCTGAAAGCCGCATCTCCAAAACAAACATGTGACCATAACAGTTCTGATCAAGTAAAGCAGATGAAGGAAACAAGTTCAAGGACAAAAGGCGAAAGTAGGCCACAAAGTAGGTCTGATCCAGCGCCAGCACATTTATGAATCCCTCCCTAGAATGATGTACTCATGTTTTTTGTAATGTATGGGGGGCAGGCTATTTGGTAATTTACCAATATACGTCTATTAATAGTTCTGCTCTGCTTTCTTGATGTGTATAGTGAAGCCTCCTGTCTTTTACCTCCTCAGCCAGACATACCTGTCCATGAAATGACCACAAATGGAGGATCATGTCATCTCTAACTGTCCATGGACAATCACCTGCAGCTTTTTTTATGGACAGGATGTCTGGCTGAAACTGGTGCAAAAATATTACTAAATGTATATTGGTAAATTACCTATTATCCTGCCCCCACACTTATACACACATTAAAAAAAAACATGAGGTAAAGTGGCCCACCCCTTTAAAAAATAAAAATATGGTACCCACCAAAGACTATAAAACATCCAGTTAACACAATCATTGAAAAGCGAGAAGATCTAGTAGCGCCTCCCTAAGGGTTATTTCACATTGGAGTCTCTTTTTTTTTACATCAGTAGTTTTTCACTGAACCCCTTTTGGCTTATGGACACATTTCTTCCTGGCTTCAGTGATTTTTCACCAATGCCCTACTGAACCATTCTTTTCACAAGTTTTTTTTTTTTCCACTGATTCAAAGTTGTCATTGAGCATAAACAGGACAGGTTCTAAATTAACACTGAGCCCATTGAAAAGAATGGGTCACTAAGACAAAATGGATTCAGTGAAAAAAATCACTGATGTGAAAAGAAAAATTCCAATGTGAAACCACCATAAGTCTGCAAGCATTAAATAGGAAACCCACGGAAGCACCACGGGTGTTTGCAAACTATAGTCTCATATATTGGGGGGGGGGGGGGGGTCAGACATCTATCTTATAGCAATGGCCTTGCACGCCAGAAACCGTACTCCCTTCTGGAATATAGCTTCATAATGGGACCGGTCATCTTCCCATGAAATGCCCAGTAGGCACAAAGCTGTTCAGGACCGGATAATTCAGGATATCGGGTAATACAGGAACTACATCCCACCAGAATGCAGGCACATAGTCACAGGTCCATATGAAATGGATTAAATCTGCAAGGTTATCCTGACACCTAGAATCGCCTAATCTGTGGATATGGAATAACCTGACAGGTGTTCTATAGCACTGATGGAATATAAATAACTAAATTAACTTGTTACTGGCCGCCACGGATACCGAGGTCTGAGACTCCTGAGCCGCCCCCCAGTCCTCATCAGACGAGGGTATGAGAGATTCCCAGCAACTCTCACTGGCAACGGGGCGGAGGGGGACTCACAACTCTGAAAGGAGGTGAGTATAAATGATGGAGACCAGACTTCTAAGACACTGAGATGGCAGGACCCCAGTAAGTGGGAAGTGGGAGAAGGCTGTCTCCACTGGAGGGAACTGAGCCAAAAGGGCATGTTGTACTGGGGATATATAAATGCCTTTTAATGCATATTCAATTTACAGCTAATTTACAAATAATCTACACAGATCCATAAAAAATATCTGTCATCAAAATTTTACCTCTCACATATCTTCACATCCATTTGTGTCCTGTATTTGATAAAGAGTCTGAGACCCGAAACGCATTATTTAGACCATATTTTATATATATGTTTTTTATTTTCTTTGGATTATCATTAAATTTTTCCTATGACTAAATGAATTTGGCTTAACAACTGGTATATTTCATGGTTTGGGTAAATATTACTATTAGCGCTCCACGTGAACTCTATTTTGCGAAAATATTTTTGTCTTCCTTTCATTGTACCTCCGGACCCCTGTGGGACCCCGGCGCTTCTGAGTTGTGAGAGCTGCATATATTGTATATAGGCCCTAGAAGTATACCTTTTTAAACCTATATAGATATATATGTAAAAAACCTATAACCGGCCATTGCCACTTGACACTTCATCGCCTGGAACCCGGGATCCTAGTCTATTCTATGTGTCTATGAACCAAGAATCTACCAGGTGAGCACCCTCTATTCACCATTGAATCAGCATCCATCACCAAACGTTATCACCCGAGGCGCCGTCCTCTGTGTTTCCCATTTTTTTTGTCTCTTGGCCTTCATATCTTCACATGTCAGTTAAAATCATCTGCCACTGAGGAACTTAATTACAACCGTTATTCTGGTATGCAAATGAATAAAATAAAGTAGAAAATAAAGTAAAAGACTACATTTCTGAATAGAAGAGTCATGTTTTCCCCAGGCTGACAGTGAAATGCACCTACTTTTACCGGTATGATTGACGGCTCTGTGTCTCTTCAGATCTCACACTGAGCAAACGAGAAGTCCTCTTCCTCTCCGCACCAAAACGCTGTCCTTTTCATTGCAGGTAGAATTTAGCAGTGAGCACAGTGTGGGAAAGGATACCTGTCAGCAGAAATAAAAGTAATAAACTGCTTCCAGTACTTTACCTAGTATAACACATTTGGTGGCCTATTGTGGCAGCATCATCCAGAAATGTAACTGTGTGATATGTAAATTAGTTGTATAAATTCATAAAGGTGGATAGGTCAGCATTGAAGTCAACACTCACCTCAGAACCTAAAGGACCTCAATCAAAGTGGATGGTCATCTGAGGAGGGGAGAACTTGTCAATTTAGCCCTGATCTTTCTGCCTCTGTGATTATATAAAACTAATTAGCATGTACAATTAATTACAATTTTCTGAATGACACCGCTGTTCTGGCCCATAAAAGGGACATGCTGGAAAACATTATTCTGCTTCATAAGGTACAGGTAGGGTTTATAAGGTTAATCAGTGTATCTGTGTCTTCCTAGGCATTTTGTGCATTGACAACTTTGATATTATGGGAGATGGAGTGAAGGACATACTGATTGGCCGAGATGATGGGACAGTGGAGGTATATGGCTTTGACAGCGCAAATGATCCTGTGCTCCGATTTGATCATGTAAGTCTAAGCCTAAAGAAATAATGTTTTGTAGGTATTCGGTAGTGCATGATAAGCAAATGTTTGATATAACCTTAGCCATCAATATATGCTGTCAATAGAGTGAATAAATATAATCATAAACATTGTTTATGCTGGTGATGCACAATTGATGATGATATCATACGTCATTCAGGAATTAATGAAAACCTTTAGTCAAAATAAGTTGGGCAGGAAGATAATTATTAGCATATTTTGTAGATATTCACCCATATAGTGGTAATTTACAAAAATGTCCCCAAACCTGTGGTGACTCTCCTCTTCGGTGCTGGCTAGTCTGTTGTGCAAATGTGTTTGTGTAAGGCCTCAGTGTGTCATCGGTTGTGCAAAATTTTCACATCCACAGTTTGAATGTCACTGTAAAAATGTCACACAAAGTAGGCAGCTCTGTATCACTCATATGTATTCTGGTAAAATAATTTAATTATCACGCTGCTGTACCGTAATATATCTTATATATATATTATAATTATATATATATATATACATTTTTTTTTTTTTTTTTTTCCCGCAGGTCTTGACAGCAAGCATAACGTCGATCAGGGAGGATGCGTTGGTAAAGAAGGCTTTGATGAGATTGTTCTCTCTCCACTTACTCTGGTGGTTTAATTGCATTAGTTGTACTTGTATATTTTCCACTCAGCGGGTACATCTGCCTTCCTTAGGGAGAATGTAGCGCTGGCCATATTTCTTATACGGTAGGTGTGAGTTGTGTTATACAGCCTGCACCCACCTGTCAGCTCACTGTATCAGAGGTAAGCTGATATTACTGATATAATTCATCAGATACTTTCAATAGTTGAGTAGATGGTGAGCCTGAATGTTCTGTCGAGTTCCGCCGTGTAATCGGGACATATTGCTGCATTGCTATTCATCAATTACCGCCGTAGCAACTACCACTGGGATAGCCCCGACCATCATAAGCCATGCTAGTTTTCTGTACTTGTCTATTAACACACTTACTTGTGTGTATCTGTCAGGATGGGTTTCTGGTCTTACAACAGAACCCACTCACAGAGAAGCTGTCCAGGGGAGGAGCTAAGATGAGCCAGAAATTCAGACCAAAATCCATCTCTAAGGTGACTGTTAGTTTGAAAGCAAAAAGAAATAGTGATTGCCCCTTGTTATATGCAAATGTGTCCACTGTTTAGAGCCTGGAGCTGGGGAGCTACTGACTGCTGAGTTGGTGGGAGGGGTCAGTGTACTGGGGGCCCTAGTATACCGGAGGAACAGCAGCAGGGTGGAAGGAGTACTGCAACACGCATGAGACAGTTGGGGCAGGACCAATGGAAAGAAGTACAATGCAATGCATTATGGTCCTTGTACAACTGCTTTGGCATCTGAATCCTTCATAGCCCTCCAACTTTCTCTACTGTTAGGCTCTGCTCACATTAGGGGGCAAAATAAACAAGTAATTTGTGAGCACATATTTATTGTATATTGTTGTTTTTTATATGTATGTATGCACCATATTATAAGTATGTGTGAGCACATCTAACGTTAATATTTAATTTTAACCCTACCTTACAACATCGCTTTTAGGGAGACTTAAGGAGTAAAGGTTGTGGTAGTGGGGGGAGTATCTTATCAGCGTTCAGTGACTCATGAGGCATCTTGATATTTCCCTCAATGACCTTGTGCATGATGCCCTCCCGACTGGCGCCAAATCTCCTGTGATGCAGGCCATTCACTACATGACTAGTGAAGCTGCTCTCTTCTCCTTACAATTATGTAAGGTAATATGCATATGACAAGCTAATGTTTTTATATCACATTAAGGCTAATTCCTTTTAACAACATAATCTTAGTGGTGTGATACATTTCCTGATGCTAGTGCCTGCTTAGAGTGGGGAAAAACACGACATTTCCCTTCAACCTATACGGTGCATTTCTAATAACGGATGTGGGTTGTAGCAACTTTGTAAGTTATCCCTTCCACAGACTGCTGAGACCCCCACTTGATTATGAGAATTGGATCCCCCAGAAATCTACAGAACGGGGGCCCAGCAGTTGCACCCTCATGTTTTATCCTATATGTGGATTGTAGATAACTACCTAAGTTGGTGCAAACCCTTAAATCCCCACACTCAGCTATCTTTCTGTTTTAAGAATCTTACTGATGTTATCAGAGTTGAATAGAGGGACATGCTATATAAGCTTAAATTCTGACAATTGGGTATGTTTATTTTAGGTCTGGTTGGAACAGCTTCAGTTCAAAGTTGTTCAGAGCGGGAGAGATACCGCACTCATCCCATCTACCACAGCCGTATCCGCTGTTCCTGTATTAGTATCATGACCAATTTCAACTGATAAAGAGATTCCAGTTACACAGCCTCATCCTAGAGGTTCAGATGGCTATGACATGTTCTTATACAGTTTTGTAGTAACCATTGGGGTTCGAAACTTTTTGTTAAGGTAATTACAAGACATGTGCTTTACGTCGCCTCCCCTATTGACTGTCCACCAGATTATACAATACAGCTGCATATCTTATAAGGAGATCAGATGAGACACTTCCCTTTCTGGACAAGCTTTCCCGTCTGATAACATTACACTTTATAAGTCCCGCTAGTATAATGCACAGAGATTGGTTGGTTGTACTTGTGACATTTAAGAAGGGTGTTTCATGGATGTTCAAGGTTACACTGGCCCCCAGTGGATATATGAGTTGTTTTTAAATCATACATGCAGTTTCTAATGTAAAAATCTAGAACCGATAAATTTTATATATCTTCTGACCATGTACTAGTGCAGTTTTGTGTGTTTCTTTCTTTCAGAGGCTTTGTAGATTGTATAGATGTTACCTCGACTTTATCTTAATCCCAGTTTGTTTTTTTTCGAATGTGATCATGTGTGGTGAAAGCTCTCAGGCTACTGTGCACTTGGACACACATGGATTTCTGCTAGTCTTGATATTTGCAGAGTGATGTTCCGGTGATCTGCTGGATGTTGACAAGATTCAGCTGTTGTAAGTTTTAGTGGATGCGACAGTGAGGTGAGTACATTCTTACAGATATAATGGTTATATTATTTTATCTCTGACCTGTTTAACATTACAAATTTGTTGTACAGCCAATGGAAATTTCCTTCTGCTACTTATCGCTGCCAGGCAACACCACCCCCTAGAACTGAAGGTAATCTCTAGGATCCACAATCAGCATGGTATATAACATTAGTAGTCTTAAGAATAATGCCTGAATATAGTCCTTGCAAAAGTTTTCTTTCTTCCAAACTGTGATATATATTTTGTATATAAATAAAAAGTACTGTGTAAATAATATAAATATGCTACTAAGTAAGGCACAGACTTAATGGGGACCATATTCGACTGCGCCATTTGCGGACAGATATGGTTACTATAGATGCCTATGGGCCACGGGAACAGTGTGGTGGAGCGAGACGTGGTCTCACCGCACCATAACCGTGTGCAAATAAAATTAGGACAAGTCCTATATTTGCATACTACAGCGTCAGCTGCTTGCTTCTTTATGGAGAGCGGAGGAGATCACGCGCTCACTCCTCTCTACTGTGCGTGCCTGTAATGCTCGCTGGCCATAGAATACGTTCATGTGCAAGGGGCCTAACGCTTTCCTGATCCACATCTTGGAATAACATAAGTGTTAGCTGGGTTGTTGAATCCCTGAATCTGAGAGCAGCAGTTTCCTGGGACTGCAGGAAGATTTCTGTCTGTCTGCTGACTTAATGGCCTGGGTGCCCAGAGATGGCTCCGGAAACCGTGCCATAGTTCTCACACGACCTTTGGTCCTACTTCCTCAACAACCACTGACGACCTCTTAACTAAGAGTCCTGCTTGCCTTGAGCTAACAATCAAGTGCCAGCATATACAGGGGAAAAAAAACACTTAAAAAAAAAAATAATAATAAAGATATATAATCGATATTTTTACACCTCTCCTGGGACTATATACACTCACCACCCACACCTCCAACTCGCTTCTGTAAGGTGTTTTGAGATTCTGCAATCGTACCTCTATTCCGCCTAGAGGCTTGAAATACGTGTTCAACTCCGGGCACTTGGGCGACCCTTATGCACTGTCTATTAGGGGTGTGGCGGTGACTCCAGGCGCTCTCTGCATAAGCTCATCCACAAACTAGATCCTGCCCTGTCTCCCTGCACACACATGAAAGTATGAACAGATCACTTTTCTACCTTCTCTTAAGAGGTTACTGGCATATAAAGCTGTACTGGATTATTTTGATGTTTTTATTAGCCTCAATATTGGTCCACTTACTGTGATCTGATTCCAGCATTAGATCCGCTCTGGCATAAACACTTGCTCTGTAGATGTGGAGTTCTGTGGACATTAAAGGATGGGACATTTATGACACATTTGCTTTATCTCTTTAATTCAAGCACTTTTGATGTTCATAAGAAGTTCGTCAAAGAAGGCAGTATGAATGTTTACAAGCTATGTACCTCCTAGGATTCAACTAAACATGCAAGTTTCGTCAGTGACCAACGAAAAGATCAACCTCTGTCACTCCATCAGAGGAGGCCTGGTGTTTGATCAGAACAGGTATAGGCAAATAGAGAAAGATCATGTTAAAATTCATGTATTTAATAGTAACATAAGAAAAACCCTTCAAAGTAATATTAACATAATGGATATGTATTTTGGATGGCCATGTTGTGTATAGTCCTGGATCCTTTCTGTACTAGAACATGGAGATATGTCGCAAGTTTGTATTATCAGATCTAGCTGCTGGTAACCACCCCGATAGATGACTATCCATTGACATGAATGGGTAAGGTCTAAGTAGACTCCCAATAAATAAGGCTTTTCCTACAAACACAATACTGCTTTGCTCCCTCACTTGTATCTTCTTCTCCTCCCATATAGATTGTGAGCCCTCACCTTGTTTTTCTATCTACCCTCCTATAGATGTGAGCCCCACCTTGTTTCTCCATCTACCCTCCCATATAGATTGTAGCCCCTACCTGTTTCTTCTCATCTACCCTCCATATAGATTGTAAGCCCCCACCTTGTTTTTTCATCTACCTCCATATACATTGTAAGCCCTCCGTTTTCCTTCTTCTCTCCATCCACCCTCCCTATAGATTGTGAGCCTCACCTTGTTTGCTTCCATCTACCCTCCCATATAAATTGTGAGCCCTCACCTTGTTTCTCCATCTACCCTCCCATATAGATTGTGAGAGCCCTCACCTTGTTTCTCTATCTACCCTCCCATTAATTGTAAGCCACACCTTGTTTTTTCATCTACCCTCCTATATCATGTAAGCCCCTCACCTTGTTTCTCCATCTACCCTCCCATTAGATTGTGAGCCCTCACCTTTTTTCTCCATCTACCCTCCTTATACATTGTAAGCCCTCACTTGTTTCTCCATCTACCCTCCCATATAGAGTAAGCCCACACCTTGTTTTCTTCATCTACCCTCCCATATAGATTGTAAGCCCTCACCTGGTGTCTCCCCTACTACCCTCCCATATAGATTGTTATCCCTCCCCTTGTGTCTCCATCTCCCCTCCCACATAGATTGGGCAATTTATCAACTGTCTGAAAGTCAGAATATTGCCATGGCAAACAATCACGCTCCCCTTTCAAATATCATGAGCACTGGTAAATGAAAGCTGAGCTGTGATTGGTTTGCCATGGGCAACTAGAATTTCTGACTTGAAAATCTGCCTCATAGTGTTCCTTCACCTTGCATCTACATCTTCCCTCTCCTATAAATTGTGAGCCCTCACATTGGTCTTCATCTACCCTCCCATAAAGATTGTGAGTCCCTTGCTGGCCAGGGTCCTCCTTCCACTTGTCTCCTGATCACTGTAGTTTTGTATTTGTACTTGCATTTGTTCTGTCTTAATGTATCGTATGTGACCTCCTACTGATTGTATAGCACTTGGATTAATAATGCTCTATAAATAAATAAAAGGTGTTGATCCACCAGATGTGTTAGGGGTTGTCCTGTGGATAGGGGATAACTAGGCAATCATGAGGTCCATCTGCCTTTCTTTCATAAGTGAATCTGGGGTCCCCACAGTCAGCCCCTCCCTGAGTAGTTTATTCACCTTATATGGTTATTTCTTGAGGAAATATATCCGACGCTTTGTGGAGACTTGGAAATATAATTCTAATCCTCCAGAAGTTCTATGCATTTTCTAAATGTTTGAAGTTAATAGAGACTTGAGGGTTAGTAACTACAGACCACCCAGGAAAGGTTCCAATAATCTTGTGCAAAAAGTATTATTTATACAGCAAACCCTACCCTACCCTCCGATTTACGACGACCCTACTTACAATGACCTCTGGATTTTGGTAATTTACTGTACTTTAGCCTTAGGCTAAAAAAACCCATTATAATAGTTATCAATGGTTTCTGCCATTAAGCTTCATGTTAATTCTTGTTCTTATAGCAATCCAGCATTTTTAAATCCAGAGACCGAAAATTTTTTGGCTGGGGTTACATGATAAATATACTTCCCGACTTAATCGTTGCAGGCCTATGAATAATTGGTCTGACGGCCAGTTCAGCTTGGCAGAGATCCTTCATGGATGGGTGTCTGTCTGCCTGAGGTCCCGAGAAGCCTCCTGTTGGGGAAGATGTAGTTTTACTTTCAATCCTTTCTGAATACACGCTTGAATGTTCATACAGTATTCCCTGTAGACTTGCATGAAACCCTTTAGGGGCTTCAAATATCTTTTGTTTAAATTTGTTTTATTGATTTAACATAAGTTTAACATTTAGGCATGCAAGCTCTTGCAATGTTTACAATCCACTGTGTTGTGCATACCTTGACTGAATAATACACACTCTTATTTCTTTCTAAACTATGGTAGCGAATACATTCATATAGGCAGTGATGGCGAACCGTTTATAGACCGAGTGCCCAAACTACAAACCAAAACCCACTTATTTATTCTAAGTGCCACGTGCCATTTTCAAGCCTCTAACTTAGGTCTACCTGTTCTTACACATCTTTCATTGTATCCGCCACCTGAGGGCACCCATACAGTTGAAAGAAGGAGGGCAAATTCAGACTATCATTGTACTTCTCACCAGGGTCTCTCATGTACAGGAAAACGGTTGGTCCAGTAGCAGGACACCTCCAAGATATGCACTTCTTTCAAACACCTTCAATTTTCAGCTTTCCAACAGCCACTGTAAAATAGGCTGAGCGCAGCATTTCATAATTGCCTAGGACTGCAGGAGATTTCATGGTTTGTTCCTGTTTGGTGAACTCAGTCCTGGGTGAAGGCCTGGGTGCCCACAGAAAGGCTTCGATTGCCACCTCTGGCACTAGTGCCATAGGTTCGCCATCACTGATATAGGTTTGCAGGTCTTTACAAGTTAAAAACTCTTTATGTTTAAGGATTTTTTTATTTGCAGAAGGGAAGAAGATTTTTTAATCGAACATATCTCCACTATATCATTCTGAAAGATGTCCTATCTACGAAGCTACAAGAGAAAAATCAATCTTAATATCATATGGTCATTCTTTCTCTCTCCCCAATTGTGTTTGAAATGTTTACACTTTTCTTTTTGTGATATCCCATCTCTTGGCATTATGCTGTGACATTGTGTGCAGATTAAAGGGACCTGTCATCGAAATTTTCACATTCTCGCCATAATGACAGGTTTCCTATGGCCTTTTAATACGTTTTCATAATCTGCTTGTTATAATTAACATTACTTCTTACCTTCCTTTTAAAATTGAGAAAAGCATGCCGGCTCCTCGACAGCCAATCCTGCAGTCAACGGAACTTTAAGTCCTTGGGTCGTCATCATCATCTCATCTCTCCCTGCTAGCTTTCTCCCTCCTCCTCCTTACTCCTCCTTTTTTTCTTGACAAGGGGGGGATACGCCTACATGGTGCAAATGGGAGCGGGTAGGGAGGAAGAGGAAGATCCTAGCAAAGCAAGAGATAATGAATAACCATTGGGGGGAGTGTAGTATGACAAGCCTATTGGGAACCTGTCAATTAAGATTAACATTGTGATGATCCTATGCGAGGTCCCCTTTAAAGGATATTTGTAACGTTTTACAACCCTTTTCAGTCGTGTAACAGCACAGTTCCTTACCCTTTTATAAGCCACAGCACGTGGTTGAAACCTCTACCAATTGGTGGTGTACAAATAAGTTTTGAAACTATTGCTGATTTCATGTACATGATGTTTTCAAATGTAGTGTTAAATAATTTGTGTATATTATTGGCTTAACTAGATTATTTTCTCTGATTTCCTGAGTAATATAAGTGAAGAATCTGTTTGGCAACACACTGAAAATGATCCATCCTAAGTTGGAGTACCAGCTGCTGTTTGGCTAGAATCGTTCATTTGATCGATGGCTCTGAAGGTACAGTGGGGGGTATACGGCGGCTGTTTAGATGATGTGGACAGGAGAAGGCAATTGGGCCTAGAGTAACAATGTGTTGTAACTGAGACCTTGTTCATCATGCTCCGGTTAATGAAATGTTCCAGCTGTTTTTGATATATAGGTAGCGACAGGTTTTGCTGTAGAATTACTGATTAGATAATTGCTCATTGTCTCTGGAGGAGCTTCAGGTTCATGAAGGACACAGTCTTTCTGATCCAGAATAATCGCTGTATGCTGGGAGGCTGAGAAGCTCCAGGGAATATATAAAAACAGCAGCCACAACTCTTGAAAGGCTTTATTGGTGAGCTTTATCAATGTTTTATGAGGTACCTCGAAGTTCTTTAATTCGTTGGGAATCAGAATGCATTCTGTGGTGCTATACCTTTAAAAGCCATCCAGTGTTGTATCTGTACTATTAGGATATATATTGCGATGCTTAAATAGAAAGGAATGTTCATTAGCACCCTTACTACTACACTCATGTAACAGCAGCATGTGTTATGACATAAACATCAGGTGCTGCCAAGCGCCAAGCTCTCCAGGCCCCATAAACATCACTCTTACAGTGGTTTTGTGCATACGCTTCTAATTAAGATTTTTTTTTTTTCGTTTATCTTTGCCTAAGTTCCCTAATTTCAATTACTTGATGCTCCCCACTGATAGGGCTGTGCTGAATGTGCAAACCATGTACTATCTCACTGACATAGCCTAAGCTGGAGTTGTACCATCTCTCATTGCCATCTGTCTCTTCAAAACGAATGTACCATAGTAGTATGTAATATAACCAACAATATACTTTTTTATGAGGTAAATCCATCAAACCGTTAATCTGTTTTTTATGTATCTGGAAATCCCCTTTATTTATAAACAGCGCATCATACTATTAGCTTTATATATGCATGAGTGATGTATTGGTTAACCCCTCTATATCCACATGTGTCACCTACTATTTGCAAATAGAAAGTGATCCCTCAGGAGTTTCATTAGCTCTTGCACTTTTCAACAGTCCTTTGTTGGTCTCGAGGCTTAAGTTTTCTTAAAGTGGTTCCTCAGTTGTTACAATGGCTCCAGTATAGGATGCAGGATCTCCTAAAATGCAGATTAACCAACTCAATGCTAGAATTACCCAAAGAATCTCCTTATAAGCTTATTTTATCAGGTACAAGGTAGAAGATGCATTTTAATAATCAAAATTTAGAATGTCGTCTGGATCGTGCATAGAAGGTAATTTTGGGATGATTTGAGCTCATTTCTCCGAGTATGAGATTATTAAGGGATCATAGAATATTAGAAGTGTTGTCATGTTCCCACATAACTGCTCAATGAAGGCTTTTTTTTTAGTTCAAATAATTTAACAGATTTTCCTATCCACTAAGCTCTATTGCTAATGCTTGATGTGCCAGCTCTGATACTAACTTTTTTACCTTTTGTGACAAGTTTCTCGACAATTACTACTGAAGCCTATCCTGACCTGCGGGGTTGACCTCTAACACAATCAGACATGCCTGCTGACCTCAGATCAGGGATATGCCTATTTGCTAACACTACTACGGTACCATGTAGTCAGTCATTACATGCTGTGAATATAGAGGTCCACCTCTTGAACCGGCTTTAGTAGTTTGTAAACGTCTGGAAGTGGGCGTTTTGAGAGTCAACAGGCTGTGGGGCAAGTATATGTTATCTTTACTTAGTTACTGACAGAGTGCATCATGTTTGAGCATTTTATGAGGGGCTGGCAAAATCATTTTAACTCCTGGAAAAGAGATATTTGGCTATAATCAATCATTTCATCGCCGTCTGTTTTTCAGGGGGCAGATTCCCGACCTACCCTTACACATGAGGCTAGGACACCCCTGTCATTGATGTTTTACAATTTGAGTGAGCACGCTTAATTCCTCAATAATCTTAGTATTGTGGTTGTGCTCCTAGAACCACCCATCTGTCAATGGGAGATGACATCTCAACCCATAAGAGTGTACTGCCATATGTATTTACTATCTAATGCAGTGAAAGTAACGATCCCAACAAAACAGGTTACTATTACTGCTTGGCTTCTGCACCCAGTACCAACCAAGCATGTGTCAGCATTTCTCACAGTGACCAACCTAGTCTAACACCCACAATCGTGTTGTCTCCGATCGCGGGTTGACTCCCTTACAACGCCATCTCAAGTCCTGACCATGTGCGTTTAGGGCTTTCCCTCCCTAACTTGCTATTCATTGGGTATAAGTAGTGGGAACCCCACAGAATCATCAGAAAGTTGTTGTAGGCTCAGCTTGAAGAGAGCAGCCGGTGCACTGTTTGTGCTCTGACGCTTGCCGATAAGATGCCTAAATTTCACTCCGCTAACTCTTTCTGTGGTGGGGTCGCCATGCAGATGAACGGAGAAGCTGGCACATGTGCGACTTGCTGCTCCGCTCATCTCTGACGCAGTGGGTACAACGTACAGACGTGAAAATGGAGAACAGCTCGCCTGTAGAATAATATGCGTCTCTCCCTCCAATGCTGGATGCTATGAGTCGGGTTATCCAGGCAAAGAAGAAACCTGCAAAAAATTCCAGCAATGCAATATCAGAAAATTATTAGAATAAACACTTCCTACTGCTGCATTTTCCATTTTTTTATACCATTTCCAATGGAATCCACGTTCTCGTGTCTGTGGGGGTCCGATCACAAGACCACAAACATCATCAGTATATTCCTATCCTGTGGATAACAAAATTCAAAGTCTTAACAAAAATAGATGATTTTCATTTCCTCACCAAAAGCGTTTTAATCTAATCAATTGCTGGAGATTGCTCCAAATATGTTCCAGAAAATTTTATCTGCAAAAATAGCCTCATAAAATCCACATTAAAAAAAAATTGTGCTCCAATGGTTCTTCCCCAGCCGTGTTCCATACAGAAGTTTACTCACCCTTAGAAATTGGGTATCAAACTTTTGGTCCAAAAATCACAATGGATTAAACGACAAGAAGCTCAATGTACAATTTCTAAATCACACTAGAACCCTTAATTGTTTGACCCCCTATTAGACACCTACAGGGTCACAAACTCTCTTAAAGGTGTTTTTTTTTCTATAATGAGGTGTGTATTTCCCATAATGGGGTTTTGTGGTTATACATTATGTATCCTCTCACATCCTAAACTTCGCACACCCAAATCTAAGTCCTCACTGTGTAGGAAATTAGTGAACGCTTACAAACTATACAAACAATAAACGCAGGACAAGTTATAGAAATCAATTTGGGTGGTAAGATAATTTAGAACCTCTTTCACAAAAAAAAAAAAAAAACCTTTCACATTTTTGCCAAATTTCCGTTTTTTTCATACTAGACACAAAAGATATCTTCCAATTTTAAACTAAATTTGAAGTCCAAGGCCACATTTACTTACCCGGGCAATTCAGCCGCAAAACGGAATATTATTCGGGAAAACCCCGACGGAATCCGCGGTCCCGTGGACCTTAGTAAATGTGCCCTAATGTGCCCAAGAAACAATTTCAAATCCCCTGGATATAAGCATCACAAAGTATAACCTCTACGTTAACCGGGCACATTTTGAAAAATGGTTTTTTGTCCACAGCCAAATATGCCTGAGTCCTGGGATTCTTTTTAATTGTTGATTTAACCTTATACAATATACAACAATAATTCATTAAAATCTCATATGTTCAAATACGTGTCCTCCGGTGGTCTATATCTTACCATAAAGATACATAGTTTCCAATGCCAGTTAATCATTAACCTTATATTAAATTTAGATAGATTATTATGTGTTACATAATTCCACAGTTACTAATTTTGAGTACAGTTTATAACACTTTTCCAACACATGTTTGGGGCTATCTTACTCTTGAGAAAGCATATACTTTCATAAGCCGTGCTTTTCAATTTGTGCAGTACGCTATTATGTTTAGTGCGGGATATTTCTTGGTAACACAATTTAACGACTATATTTCATAGGTGCTTCGTTCTAACATTAATCAATTCATATGCTGTTGCCCCACCACCAAATTAATCTTTCATATGCTGCCCTCTCAACCGTTATTATTTCATATGCTGCCCTCCCCCCATTAATCATTTCATATGCTAGCCCCCAACATTAAAGCTTCATATGCTGCCCCCCCCCCACCATTCTGTATATTCCGGCGTATACGCGACTGGTGTATAGACGGACCCCTACGTTCTTGTTTACAAAATATAGAGTTTAAGAGATATTCGCCGTATAACTGCCACCTTTTTCCAACGCATACAAAACACCAGGTAAAGATACAAAGAAAAAACGATTTGAATTACCTGGTCTTTTTTTAATTAAGGCTTATGACATGCAGTTATAGGTGCTGGTCGGGGCAACTGTCGTCTCATAAAAAACATACTAGCCTACACCACACCTTATCCATTGCTATGCATAAACACATTGAACAACCTCCACCAGTAGCTATACTTATTCCCCCATGCCTACCAGTAGCCATATAATGTCCACCCATCTCCAAGTAATCACCATAATTAATGCCCCCCCCCCACCAGTAGCCATAATTAATGTCCCCCTCACCAGTAGCCCATAGTAAGTCCCCACCCCCCAGCAGTAGCCCTTGATTATTTCCCCCTAGCCAGTAGCCATGAATTAATGTCCCCCCCCACCAAGTAGGATCCTAATTCAATGTCCCCATAGTAATATCCCCCAAATAGCCATTTCCTAACTTTCACCTCATGCCCTCCCCCCCCGCCCCCCCCCCAAATAAAATCATGGTCCCCATAGATTTAAGCACAATGGAAAAATAAACTTCCTTACTGTTTATATCCGCTCCTCTTCGCGCTCTCTCTCTCTTCTCAAGATCGGCGCAGGCGACGGCTGATGACGCGTCTTGCCATGTCAGTTGTGCGGTCATAGACCTCGGAGCATACCCGCGCAGTGCAACCGCGTCATTAAGACTGTGCGCTATCAATGGTGATGGTGGTGAAGGTGGCGATATCGAGGGTCCGTTGCAAATTTAACATATGTGACAGCTCCCCGGGCCCTCCGGAACAAATACGCACGGACACCAAAAACAATAATGCAGACCGTCCGTGCGCTGCGAGGGAAAGGCCGCGGCTCTCACATTTAAAAACAGCTTCCGCTGCGGCACCGGGGTCTGCCCGCTGGGTGAGATCGACGCGGTCCTTAAAAAAAAAGAAAAAGGGTCGGATTCAGCCGAAAAAAAATGCATAATCACAGCGAAACTTCCAGAGAAGACAGATAGTTTCGTCTTCAAAAGTCTTCTTATACGCCGGATATATGGTAATTAGTTTCCTATGCAGCCCTCCAACCATTAATTATTTCGTACTTACTAAGGGAAAAAAGAAGCCACTAACATACTTACTTCTATTCCTATGCTGCCCCTCATCTCCTAACTATTTTCCCCGGGCCGCCACAAGTCTTTTTACTGCTCTTTTTAATAAAAACTAAAACCCTGTACCTCCTGAGTCGCCCCTTCCTTCCGCGTCTCTTCTATCTTCCCTTGTCGCGTCTGGGTAGGAAGGTGCGTGCCTCGTGATGACGTCGTTGCGCAGCGCGCATCCCTAGTTCATGGACGATGTCGCCGGGGTTTGTCTTCTGGCCACACATCGCTCCATAATAGCTCGCGGCGTTTCCGATCATCCGATCACTACACAGTGACGGGTCAGGATTGCCTGCGGACGCGTGCTCCTGCCCGCTGTCCGAAGGCCATGGGGCCGCGCCAGCACTGGCGGCCAAGCGTCGGGCGGATCGAAACGGTCACGCGGGCTGCATTTGGCCCCGGGCCCGTAGTTTGGGGGAACCCTAACCTACATATACATATACATACAGTGGTAAGGGAAAGATTAAAACCGCTTTAATTTTCACTTCTTTGTTTCATGCAGCCATTGGTAAATCAAAGTGTTTTTTTGCTCATCAATTTTGCACTCTGGCAAAAGGGAATTCTACCCTTTTTTTGTGCCATGCATAGTTTACTTGCATGCGGTCCTCTTTCTTCTGTATCGCCTTGAGAATGTGTTTGTACTCCTTCTCTTGAGTCCAGCGGTTTTGGGGGGGGGTTAAGTAACTATTGGACCTGATTAGGAAGGCAAACACTCTATATAAGCACTTGCACTCACAGCAACATGAGAATCATGTTCAGTTTCTTAAACCTCACGTAGCTCAGAGTCAGAAATTGTGCAATGGTACGGACTACTGGCACAAGGTACAAAGAATGTTCTGTAGCACGCAATGAATATCCTACGAAAGTCCAGTAAGGGCATTAGTCGATATAGGATGGTTCCCGCAGTTAAACCTCAAAACCTGCGTGATTATACCACATTTACCATATGGAAGAAAAATCTAGCGCGCCATAAACTCCATTGTTCCACAGCCTGGTCTGAGTCTTATTTATTATATTATTATTATTGTGATTTTAAAATGTTTTAGTTGTTTTAAATATGATCATAGAAAGTTACTTCACAACTGAATCTATATAAATGAGTTATAATAACTCTAATTGAAGAAAGTTATTGATATGATTCTGTGTTAGAACTATTATCTTTTGATTAATTATATATAGACCACAGACCCGATTTTGGCTACTATTTTATGAGATTTTTAATGAACATGTTGGGAATATTGTAGAAGTCAATAAACAATCCAAATTAGGTACTGGGTGATAAATGTAAGAACAGCATCATGATTGGCTGATGCTGATGTTAAAGGGTCCTCCTATGATGTAATGTCTTATATGGACGTTTGGCATCACTCGGGACCTGCCAGCCTCACGAGACCAGCTCTCACGGAAAGAAAGACTTGGCTTGTCATTCTTTCCATTGTGGGTTTCCCACAATTTGCAATTGTAGCTGTCAGACGTGGTAAAAAAGGAGGCTCTGCTGCCAGTGTATGTCTATGGATACTCTCAGTGGGAGCTTTCCCTGTGTATATGAAGAACGGCGCCTGTGAAGTAGCCTGAAAGCTCAGATTTGTCAGTAGGCCATGCTGATGTTTATCTGCATACACAGCATGATATAAGCCCCGCTGTTAGGAGGGTGGGGAGCGTTCTCTTTACAAGGCTGTTCTTTGATCTTAAGCCAATGTTGCAGATATTTCTTGCCCATTTTTTGCCTATTTGACATCTGGTGATCTGATATATAGCTTTCACATTTGTTAATACAAGGACCAGTGAATGAGTGACCCGAGGGTATGGATTTTTTTTATAGGATTGTCCTTATTTTGTCTTCTCGGTATGATTACAGATCTCTTCAATTGACAAGTTCAAATTCTCAAGGCACAAATTAAAAATCTAAAGTCCCCTCTTTACCTGAGATATTGGACAATTAGGACCAGAATGCCTAGCTTTTTGATACTCAGTAAATACTTTATATCGGTTGGATTGTACGTAATTTATTATAATTGTTATTGACTGTTTGTCACCCTTGATAGTTTTCTTTCTGCATTACAATACATTTCTTCCCGCAAATCCCTTTGTGTATGTAATTAAAAAACCTTATAACAATACAAAGTGTCCAATGTGTTTATGGAAATGAGAGACCAGTTTTTGTCTGGGAGTTTCCCCAAAATGAACAATTTTCAGGTGCTTGTATGTTTTCTGTGGTGACAATTCATGAGATAAAGATGGGAAAATAGGCGTATTTTACAAGCTTTGCATAAGTTTAAATACAATACAAACTAATATTGTAATAACCTTATCCAGCTACTCAAAGAGATTTATAGAAGTACTGTAATATAGAGCTATTTACTATTAATGTAAAGCACTGATCTACTATCAGTTTAAACTGTGTCTAATCCAATTCCGATCGCAGAAATATAAAGTTCTTAGAAGTTTAGCAATTTACCCTGGGGTGCTCAGCTACCTCACCCGAGTGCACCCAGTGAGCCTCATATTTTTAATTCATATTGCCTAGGCCCATAGCCCTAGCGGTCCACGTGGTTGATCGGTGTATGAGGGGTTGTAACATAAGTTTAAAATACAGGCTCCCTAAGCGTCAGTGATATTTACCTGAATGCCCCCAGAGAATTGGGTAATAACTTTTATAACTAATGTTTATATATTGTTTGATATGTGAAAATAACTGAGAGAAGACACATTGCATAGATGATTCATTTTGGAGGCTGCATGTGAGTTTTCCCTTCACTATATATATATTTTTTTGATGTATACAGTGGTAATATATATCCCTATCCTTTGGTTCTAAAGTCCCTAGAACCAATGCTGCGGGTGTCATTGTAAAAATAAAGAATCTCACTTTTCAATCTTCAGATTGTCATAGGGTTTGTGGGCTTCTGTAATTTTTATATATAGTTTGTGTATACAATAGGGGGGGTAATAAAGTGACACTTCCCCTAAAGCATCCAACCATATCCATTTCAGATATAGAGTGTCTCTTCTAAGTATCATTTCCACATTATTTTGTAGCAGATTTTTTTTATATGTCACAGCCATGATTTCAAATGAAAGAGGAATTCCTAGAAAGACATTTTATACCGCAACCTGAGGGGACTTGTAGTTCAATTCGGGTTAAAATCGGTCTACAATTGTCCCCTTTTAAGCACTTAACTTCATAGTTCCTCACTTGTTCTTTTCACTGTGTTTTTTTTACTTAACTTATTAATGCTGAATTAAAATATTTCTATATGTAGGGCATACACTGGTTTCCTGTTTTCTTTATTTGAGAGCTTTCATATAACTTGCACTGACTATTGTGTTGCACAAGTTGATGCCAAATGCTCTGCCTATGGGGGCACAACTGGGAGCCATCTTGGGAAAGAATACTAACACTTTTTGGAAGAAAACATTGAAGGAGTTAATGGCTTTGAACAACACTGGAAGATCAAGAAGCAATCTGCGGCAGTCACTTAACAAATTTCCTCCTTTATTGTACAGGCTATAACATCAGCCAGTCCGGTACGAGAGCAGGGGTATGTGGCAAGTCTGTAGTGCTGCTGCGTAATCTGTGTACGCTAATAAAGACTGAATTATTATTATAGGTACATCCATTTTGTGCTAAGAACAATGCTCCCTCGGTCAACAGACTGGTTTGGTGGCTGTAGATGTACACTATGCAAAAGTCTTGATTAGAACTTTTTTTTTATGGGACAGAGAGTTCACTTTTAATGCCTTCTTTGGGCAAGATCCATTGTCTACTCAACCACCTGGTAATCATCACAAGTACGAGGTTTCACCTGTCCGTGGTCATCCCACGCCCATACATAAACAGCCATGCAGAGTCATAGATCTTCACCACATAGCCAGGTAGCGGTTCCTTTTTAATTTGATTTATGATACAAAGAGGCCATGCTTTCCTGCAACAAAGCCACATTGATTATGTTTGAGGGGAAAAGTACTCCGGGCAATCCATATAATGCACTGTGTTGGTGTGTGATCTGGACCACGACAGACCGTGCGCTCACCATAACAATTCAGCTGTTTGCAGAACACTCACATCATTTCACAGCTTTTCTTTTCCTTTGAAACACATGCACGTTGCTTAGTAGGGAATAGGCCACTTCCAAATCAGTGTGATGACATATTTATCTTGTGTGGTATAACCACTTTTACTTAGCCTAACACAGACATGAGCAATGGCTCCGGTCACCAAAGACCTGCGTCAGGCCTGGAATGGTAATTCCGATGATACATTTATCAATGGGGCACAGAAGGTTTCTCTGATCAATGACTGGTGGGCTCAAGCATATGGCTGGAAGTAGAACCCAGCATCATCCCATGGGAGAAGAATGGGATTTTTACCAGCACTCCAAAAAACAGAACAGATTAGTGCTCATTAAAGGGTTATGTTTGGGCCCTACTTTAACAAGAAAGGGAGAGTTTGTGTTTTAGCCACTGAGGTCAACTTGGTGTTTATTTACTGATCTCGGGAAGAGGTTGTGATTGCAGATTTGTGTGGAGTAAATGTAAATGATAAAGGTTAAGTTTAACAATTCAGTGAATCAATGAACCAAGAACCACATATTTGCACTTACATGTGGGGGGGTATGGCACTTACAATTCTTTATGATGTATGAAACAGGTATTATAAACATTTTAGTGAAAAAACGTCCATTTACCATATGATTTTTTTTTTATATCTATATATATTGAGCTCATAGTTTAAAAAACAAAAAACTGCAGTATTGTCATCACATGTGATATGTAAAACTGTCGCTGTCTGCCTAAGCATTTCAAAAATATTTAAGGCACTTTCACGATTGTTAACCTATTTTTTTCTCACAGCTGTATGCTATATATGATTGAGATAAGAGATCATACCGACTCGGATCCTTTTAGGCGCGGTCCCCACGTTGCGGTTGGCAAACGCAGACGCAGACCAAACCTCGCCACCGGGCGGTCCCGGTCCAATCTCATCGGCGTTTTCAATAGAAACATAGTAAACGCCGATGCATTGGGACGCTCGGACCGCCCGGTGGGCGCGGTTTGGTCTCGTCTGCGTTTGCAAACGCCACGTGGTACCGCGCCCTTTAAAAATAAATCACAACATGCGTTATTTTTTCCACCTCTGCGGCCACAGATGTCTATAGAAGTAAATAGGTTTTGCGGTCCTGTTTTTTCATTTTTTTTGCCATCTTGTTTTATTTTGGATGTGGGTGAGGGGCTTCACACACACCCTTTGTGTGATACATTAGTCCTCTAACGGTTTTTGAGATACAAAACAGAGATGTACAACTTAAGTGGATTTTTTTTTTCCTTATAATTGCTGACATGGCAGTCGTGCAAGCTTGTTTTGGAGAGCCCTGATGCTTCGTTTGCTCCGCTCCCCTGTACTTCATTCCACTGTCTTTCCTGTAACGTTTTTTCAGTCCAACGTAAATAATTGGACTGTTACCAGCAGTGACCGCTTCACCCCCCTACCCCTTACAAGAGACAAGAGTATTGAATAATATTTTCCACAAATGTCATATCTCTCTTTCCAATCTCCCCGCAAGTCCTCCCTTTTTCATACCTTTCCCCTCACTGTTTATTGTTTGGTGTCCAGTAGTATTGGGCTATTCATTGTAGTCTAGCCCTGATCTGCAGCTGCTCCTCCATGCTTCACCATCTAATATTCTTTTTTCCTTCTCCCCTCATTAGTATCTAACATGTTGCTGGTCCATTATATATCAGCATATACTAAGTATCAAATGAAGGAGTATTTCCTATACGCTTTAATAAACCAAATAATGGACCAACCGTTGGGCTGAGCTCTCCTCCCCTCCCCCAGTCTATTATTCCACGTTTTGTAAGACCCAACTGCTTTTATGTCCCTTCGTTGCTACAAAAAAAACAAAAAACCGAGGATGCAGATCTCTTTGGCTTATGTATGACCCAGGCGTTTTAGTTGCTACAACAAACTCCAAATTGGGCTATTGCACATTTTTAATGATACTATATTTCAATGAGATTTTTTTTCGCACCTTCTGCAAATAAATTTCCCTCATAATCTATTGATGTCAATTTAAGTGGCCATGTAGCCGACTGTGGCAATCGAATTAATGAGTCAAGTTTTTTCAAGAAATGTATCCTCCATTAATTTAAACCATAATATTGATATCGATAAGGTGACCAGGTTACGGTAGTTTATTCTTGGTTAAACAAAGGCAAAAATGTTTAATAAAATATTCAAAAATATTCTTATTCTGTGATTGTCTCCCAGCCCTTGGTGTTGTCATCATTGCATCAAGAAGGTCTTGAGTGATGGACGGAACTGCATTGAGGCATCTGTGAGGTTTTATGATTTTTTTGTTTCTAATGTGAATTAGTACAAAAATAAAAATCTATGGTGTGGTGGGGCCTCATGGTTGAAGGGGTGGAGGACAGGGGGTGAAATATCAAGTTTTATGAAGTGTTAGGGAGTGCACAACACTAAGCATTTATGGGCGGGTGTTAATAAAAGTGCTTTTAAAAGTGGGGATGTAAGGTCACTGGCATTATATTGATTGACCACAGAAAGGAATATGAGTGGGGCCAGATAAGTGCATGTGGGTAGAGGGTAAACAGAAAGGTAGATATTATAAGTGTGGTTTAAGGGGCCGCGGTCACACGTACCCGCTAGAACGGTTCGTTCATACCGGCCGGACGCTAGCGCACCGGAGAGTCCTCGGCCCCTAACGCACATCTTTTCCAGGAACGCATGCGATAGCTTCACAACGCATGCGTTTCCCTGAAAGCGCATGTGCGTCGGGCCTAGGACCTCCCCTTGGCGCTAGCGTCGCGTTATGACGGAGGGGCGCTTAGCGGTACGTGACCGCGGCCTTAAAATGTTTGAGGGTAATTATATTGAGTGTGGGAACCATGAAGGAGGGGTTATTTAGGTTGCTGGGGTTACATTTGCAGGCATATACTTTATGGGGCAAGGGCTAGGTACAGTTTTTGGGGGGGGGGGGGGGGGAGGGGTGGAAGTTTTTTTTTTTTTTTTTTTGGGTTTGGTGGGTGGTCAATGAAGGGGGTCATTTAAGATGGTTTATATTCAATATTCTGCCAATATTGGGGGAGGGCAAATGAGCGTACTTTAGGGCTCCTCTCGGGTGGGGGGGGGCCTCAAAAGTAAAGCAGTATGGATAGTTGTTGTCTGGCACTAGGATACATATACGTAATGGAGTTATCTATGTTGACAATAGTAATCACGTTTTATTTTCATCGTTGGGGTTTTCAAAGATATATCCCAACCATTACCCGTATTTTTCTGGACTATAAGAACGCACTTTTTTTCCCCCCAGAAAATGGGGAAACAAACAGAAAAATGGTGCTAACTTATAGTCCAATGTCAGCTAGCAGGAGGGAATGAGGGCACCGCTGTGCAGTAACGGTCGGGGCACTTCCATGAGGCGCGGTTCACACATGTTGCGTTTTGGAAAAAAATCAAAATCGAAAAGAGGGAATTTATCATTGCGTTTGCAACGGCATATACAACCACTCTGGAGATACGGTCAAACTTTTGCCTCAATTACATTAACGCAACTTGTACCGTTTGTAAACGCACGATGTTAACGCATACGCCTCCTCTGCCTCCTCTCAGCCACACCAATTCGTTCCGGGATAGGAGGGCTGGAGCCTGCTGTCCTCATGCCATAACAAAAAATCTGCCGTCCTCGGGCACGTACAAAGCTTTGTGCAGAGCAAGAGCGCAAGCAGCAGTAGGAGAGAGGGGAGAGAAGTCACATGAACTCTGGTCCAAGATCCCCGAAGCTTGGCTGTCTGTAAATACCCTGAGAGGCTCAGAGTTGTGAAGAACTTGCTGCCGTGTGTCAGAGGAGGCCTTAACAGCACTGGTAGTCTGACCATGTAATCTCTCCTAACAGGAATACAATACGTGATTAGGTTCTCACCTTCCCGACCAGTCGTCTGCTCCTCGACACACTCTTAAACCCCTTAGATTTTGCCTGGTAAGGTAGAGGCTGCATCAAAAAATGTCTTTGTAAAGGATACTTGATCCCAACAGACTCAAGCAATCTTGTTGCCCAGGTACAAAAGGACTAGGTAACATCTCCTGTGTCCGCCTTCCTCCTCTAACACTAGGTGTGTGGCTCTTGTTAACCATTGTACATACAAAAAAAACCTCTCTTCTCCTTATGTCCCTCCTCCTCCTCCATGATGTGTTAGGCTGCTTCTGGCCATTTACAAGCACTGTCGACCATCCGGTGTCCTCCTCCTCATAGATTGTAAGCCTTGTGCCATGTAACAACCGCCACTCCTGTCCTCCTCCTCATAGATTGTGAACCCTTGTGACCATTGTACAGCACGTCTCTCCCCTGTGTCCTCCTCCTCATAGATTGTAAGCTCCTGTGACCATTGTATAGCACTGTCACATCCCTGTCCTCCTCTCATAATTGTAGTCTTGTGATCTTTTGTACAAGCCCCTGTAATCTCCTGTGTCCCCCTCCTCATAGTTGGAGCTCTTGTGGAGCATGTCACATATTACTCAGACCTATACAGCCCGGTAACTCTTACCTCTTGAGACCCCCTGAGGTGCCAGCATAATTCCTATCTTAAGATGGACAACGTGCCCGGCGAGGAGGAGGTGACCACTGCTTGCCCTGCCCCCCTCCAAAAAAACCTTGCCGCACGCACCACCCAGTTACTTACTGGTTACTCTTCATTAAATTTATTAGCACCCTAGCAGGAAAAACAAAAATTCCTTATTTTCCTCCTCTAAAAACTAGTGCGTCCTTATGTCCGTGCGTCTTATAGTCCGAAAATCGTATCCCCACCAGTCCCATGCAGACGCTACGGTGGATCTCTCCTTTGAGCCAACACTGTCCACAACCTGAGAAACTGATGGCTTAAAGGGGTTTGCTTACTCCTCACAAATATTGATATGGTGTGGGTATAATAGTTTAAACAATTTCTTCCATATACGTTCTGTATCATTGCCATTGTTTTCTAGGATCTCTACTTGCTGTCCAGCTCTAGAAGCTTCCTTTGTTGGCTTTCAGTCTGTTGTGCAAATGTGTTTGTGTAAGGCCTCAGTGTGTCATCGGTTGTGCAAAATTTTCACATCCACACAGTCTAAATGTAAATAACCTAATTATACACTCCTGTACCCGTAATATATAATTTTTTTTTTTTTTTTTGCAGTCCTTGACAGAAAGCATAACGTCCATCCAGGGAGGATGCGTTGGTAAAGAAGGCTTTGATGAAATTGTTCTCTCCACTTACTCTGGTGGGTTTAATGCATTAGTTGCACTTGTGTATATTTTACACAACATCTGCCGTACATGTAGGGAGAATAACCAAAACCAAACCTAGAATTTTTGCTAAAAGTTTTTAAGTCTAAATATATGTATTCACCATGGAACATGAGAACAACACTCAAACCAACCAGAGACAAAGTTCCAAAAAAGTATTCAAAAATAGATAAATGTTATTGTAAAGAAAATCTAAAAACAGCATGTATATACATACAAAAAGATGGACCCCCAGATGAAGGCTTGACAGCTGAAACGTGCGTCGGGGTCAGCGTGGGGCTTATTCGCACTATGGGTGAGGACAATTTGATGCATATATGCACTTTATGAATACTTTTTATGTCCTTATGTATCCACTGTTTATTTATTTATTTCTATCTACAATTGCCATTGTGTAAAATAGTATATACAGCTTTAGCCCACGCTGTCTAGTGCTGGGGTGGACTCCGCCTGGGCACAGTAGTCCATCTTTTTGTATGTATATACATGCTGTTTTTAGATTTTCTTTACAATAAAATTTATCTATTTTTGAATACTTTTTTGGAACTTTGTCTCTGGTTGGTTTGAATGTAGGGACAATGTAGCGCTGGCCATGTTTCTTCTACGGTAGGTTTGAGTTTAAGTTATACAGCCTGCACCCACCTGTAGTTCACTATATCAGAGGTAAAGCTGATATTAACTGATATAATTCATCAGATACTTCAATAGTTGAGTAGATGAGTGAGCCTGAGGTTCCTGTCTGAGTTCCGCCGTGTAATCGGGACATATTGCTGCATTGGCTAATCCATCAAATTACCGCCCGTAGCAACTACCCATGGGGATACCCCCGGCCAATTAAAAGCCATGGCTAGTTTTCTGTACATGTCTATTAACAACTTACTTGTGTGTATCTGTCAGGATGGGTTTCTGGTCTTACAACAGAACCCACTCACAGAGAAGCTGGTCCAGGGGAGGAGCTGAAGATGAGCCAAGAAATGCAGACCAAAATAGCATCTCTAAGGTGAGCTGGTAGTTGTGAAAGCAAAAAGAAATAGTGAATATGCCCCTTTGTTATATGCAAATGTGTCCACTGTTTAGAGCCTGGAGCTGGGGAGCTACTGACTGCTGAGTTGGGGGGAGGGTTCAGTGTAACTGGGGGTACTATGTATACTGGAGGAACAGCAGCAGGGTGGAAGGAGACTGCACACAGCATGAGACAGTTGGGGCAGGACCAATGGGAAAGAAGTACAATGCAATGCATTATGGGTCGTGTACAAAACTGCTTTGGCATCTGAATCCTTCATAGCCCTCCAACTTTCTCTACTGTTAGGCTCTGCTCACATTAAGGGGCAAAATAAACAAGTATTTGTGAGCACATATTTATATGTATATATGTGTGTATTTATATGTATGTATGCACATATTTATAAGTATGTGTGAGCACATCTTAACGTTAATATTTAATTTTAACCCTACCTTACAACATCGCTTTTAGGGAGACTTAAGGAGTAAAGGTTGTGGTAGTGTGGGGGAGTATCTTATTCAGCCGTTCAGTGAATCATGAGGCATCATTGATATTTCCCTCAATGACCTTGGCATGATGCCCTCCCAGACTGGCGGCCAAATCTCCTGTGATGCAGGCCATTCACTACATGACTAGTGAAAGCTGCTCTCTTCTCCTTACAATTATGTTAAGGTAATATGCATATGACAAAGCTAATGTTTTATATCACATTAATGCTATATCATTTTAACAACAGAAATCTTAGTGGGGAGATCATTTCCTGATGCTAGGGCCTGCTTAGAGTGGGGGAAAAACAACTGACATATTCCCTTCAACATATACAGGTGCATTTCTAATAAACAGGAGGTAAGGGGTTGTAGCAACTTTGTAAGTTATTCCCTATCCACAGGACTGCTGAGACCCCCAACTGATTATGAGAATTGGATCCCCCAGAAATCTACAGAACGGGGGCCCAGCAGTTGCACCCTCATGTTATATCCTATGATGTGGATTGTAGATAACTACCTAAGTTGGTGCAAACCCTTTAAATCCCAACAGCTCAGCTATCTTTGCTGTGTTAAGAATCTTACTGATGTTATCAGAGTTGAATATAGGGACATGCTATATAAGCATATAAATTCTGACAATTGGGTATGTTTATTTTAGGTCTGAGTTGGAACAGCTTCAGTTCAAAGTTGTTCAGGAGCGGGAGAGATACCAGCACTCATCCCAGTCTACCACAGCCGTATCCGCTGTTCCTGTATTTAGTATCAATGACAAATTTACACTGAATAAAGATGATGCCAGTTACAGCCTCATCCTAGAGGTTCAGATGGCTATTGACAATGTTCTTATACAGGTTTGTAGTAACCATTGGTGTTCGGAAACTTTTGTTTTAAGGTAATTAAAAGACATGTGCTACGTTCTGCCTCCCCTATTGATCTGTCACCAGATTATACAATACAAGCTGCATATATTATAAAGGAGATCAGATGAGACAGTTCCCTTTCTTGGACAAGCTTTCCCGTCTGATTAAAATTAACACTTTATAAGTCCGCTAAGTAGATGCACAGAGATTGGTTGGTTGTAGCTTGTGACATTTAAGAAGGGTTGTGCATGGATGTTCAAGGTTACACTGGCCCCAGTGGATATATGAGTTGTTTTTAATCATACATGCAGTTTCTAATGTAAAATCTAGCAACATAAATTTTATATATCTTCTGACCATGTACTAGTGCAGTTTTGTGTGTTTCTTTCAGAGGCTTCGTAGATTGTATAGATGTTACCTAGACTTTATCTTAATCCCAGTTTGTTTTTTATTCTGAATGTGATCATGTGTTGGGAAAGCTCTCAGGCTTAGCTGTGCACTTAGGACACACATTGATTTCTGCTAGTCTTGATATTTGCAGAGTGATGTTCCGGTGGATCTGCTGGATGTTGACAAGAATTCAGCTGTTGTAAGTTTTAGTGGATGCGACAGTGAGGTGAGTACATTCTTACAGATATAAGGATTATATTTATTTTATCTCTGACCTGTTCTAACATATCAAATTTGTTGTACAGCCAAATGGAAATTTCCTTCTTGCTACTTATCGCTGCCAGGCAAACACCACCCGCCTAGAACTGAAGGTAATCTCTAGGATCCAAATCAGCAGTGTATATAACATTAGTAGTCTTAAGAATAATGCCTGAATCTATAGTCACTTGAAGAAGTTTTCTTTCTTCCAAAATCTGTGAATATAATATTTTGTATATAAATAAAAAGTACTGTGATAAATAATATAAATATGCTACTAAGTAAGGCACAGGAACGTAATGGGGACCAATATTCGACTGCGCCATTTGCGGACAGATAATGGTTACTATAGATGCCTATGGGCCACGGGAACAGTGTGGTGAGCAGACGTGGTCTCACCGCACCATAACCGTGCAAGATAAAATATAGGACAAGTCCTATATTTTGCATACTACAGCGTCAGCTGCTTGCTTCTTTATGGAGAGCGGAGGGATGAGCAGCGCTCACTCCTCTCTACTGTGCGTGCCTGTATGCTCGTCTGGGCCATAGAATACGTTCATGTGCAAGGGGCCTAACGCTTTCCTGATCCACATCTTGGAATAAAATAAGTGTTAGCTATGGTTGTTGAATCCCTGAATCTGAGAGCAGCAGTTTCCTGGGACTGCAGGAAGATTCTGTGCTGTCTGCTGAGCTTAATGGCCTGGGTGCCCACAGAGAGGGCTCCGGAACCCGTGCCATAGGTTCACCACCACTACCTTAGGTTCTACTTCCTACAACAACCACTGACGACCATCTTAAACTAAGAGTCCTGCTTGCCTTGAGCTAACAAATCTAGGCCCTAGCAATACAGGGGAAAAAAAAATAAATTAAAAAAAAAAATATATATAATATATATATAATATATTTTTACACCTCTCCTGGGACTATAATACACTCACCACCCACACCTCCAAACTCTGCCTTCTGTAAGGTGTTTTGAGATTCTGCATAATCGTACATCTATTCCTGCAGAGGACTTGAAATACGTGTTTCAACTTCCGGGCACTGGGGGCGGACCTTATGCACTGTCTATAGGGGTGTGCGGTGATCCAGGCGCTCTCTGCATAAGCTCATCCAACAAACTAGATTCCCTGCCCTGTCTCCCTGCACACACATTAAAGTATGAACAGGATCACTTTTCTACCTTCTCTTTAAGAGGTTACTGCAGTATAAAGCTGTACTGGTATTATTTTGATGTTTTTATTAGCCTCAATATTTTGTTCCACTTACTGTGATCTGATTCAGCATTAAGATCCGCTCTGGAGCATAAACACTTGCTCTGAGATGTGGAGTTCTGTGGACATTAAAAGGATGGGGACATTTATGAGCACATTGCTTTATCTCTGTTAATTAAGCACTTTTATGTTCATACAGATTCGGTCAATAGAAGGACAGTATGGAATGTTACAAGCCTATGTAACTCCTAGGATTCAACCTAAAACATGCCAAGTTCGTCAGTACCAGATCAAGCCTCTGTCACTCCATCAGAGGAGCCATGTGTTTGATCAGAACAGGTATATAGGCAAAAGAGAAAATACATGTTAAAATTTCATGTATTTAATAGTAACATAAGAAAAACCCTTCAAAGTAATATTAACATAATGGATATGTAGTTATGCCATGTTGTGTATAGTCCTGGATCCTTTCTGTCTAGAACATGGAGATATGTCTCAAGTTTGTATTAGTCAGATCTAGCTGCTGAGACCACCCCTGATAGATGACTATCCATTGACATGAAATGGGTAGGTCTAAGTAGACTCCCAAATAAATAAGGCTTTTCCTACAAACACAATAACTGCTTTGCTCCCTCACCTTGTATCTTCTTCTCCTCCCATATAGATTGTGAGCCCTCACCTTGTTTTTCTATCTACCCTCCCATATAGATTGTGAGCCCACACCTTGTTTCTCCATCTACCCTCCCATATAGATTGTAAGCCCACACCTTGTTTTTTCATCTACCCTCCTATATACATTGTAAGCCCTCACGTTGTTTCTCCATCTACCCTCCCATATAGATTGTGAGCCCTCACCTTGTTTCTCCATCTACCAGATGTGAGCCCTCACCTTGTTTCTCCATCTACCCTCCCATATAGATTGTGAGAGCCCTCACCTTGTTTCTCTATCTACCCTCCCATATAAATTGTGAGCCCTCACCTTGTTTCTCCATCTACCCTCCCATATAGATTGTGAGCCCTCACCTTGTTTCTCCATCTACCCTCCTTTATACATTGTAAGCCCTCACGTTGTTTCTCCATCTACCCTCCCATATAGATTGTAAGCCCACACCTTGTTTCTTCATCTACCCTCCCATATAGATTGTAAGCCCTCACCTGGTGTCTCCACCTACCCTCCCATATAGATTGTTATCCCTCCCCTTGTGTCTCCATCCCCTCCCACATAGATTGGGGCAGATTTATCAAGCTGTCTGAAAGTCAGAATATTGCCAATGGCAACCAATCACAGCTCCCCTTTAAAATATTCATGAGCACTGGTAAAATGAAAGCTGAGCTGTGATTGGTTGCCATGGGCAACTAGAAATATTCTGACTTGATAAATCTGCCTCATAGTGTGCCTTCACCTTGCATCTACATCTTCCCTCTCCTATAAATTGTGAGCCCTCACATTGTGTCTTCATCTACCCTCCCATATAGATTGTGAGCCCTTCTGGCCAGGGTCCTCCTTCCACTTGTCTCCTGATCACTGTAGTTTTGTATTTGTACTTGCATTTGTTCTTGTCTTAATGTATCGTATGTGACCTCCTACTGATTGTATAGCACCTTGGAATTAATAATGCTCTATAAATAAATAATAAGGTGTTGATACACCAGATGTTTAAGGGGTTGTTCCTGTGGATAGGGGATAACTAGGCAATCAATGAGGTCCCATCTGCCTTTCCTTTCATAAGTGAGATCTGGGGTCCCCACAGTCAGCCCCTCCCTGAGCTAGTTATTCACCTTATATGGTTATCTTGAGGAAATATATCCGACTGCTTTTGTGGAGACATTGGAAATATAATTCTACCAGAATTCTGATGCATTTTCTAAAATGTTTGAAAGTTAAATAGAGACTTAGAGGGTTAGTAAAATACAGGACCACCCAGGGAAAAGTTACAAATATCTGTGCAAAAAATGTATTATTTATACAGGCAGAACCCTACCCTACCCTACCGATTTACAGACGACCCCTAGTTACAAATGGACCTCTGGATTTTGGTAATTTACTGTACTTTAGCCTTAGGCTAAAAAAACCCATTATAATAGTTATCAATGGTTTCTGCAATTAAGCTTCATTGTTAATTCTTGTTCTTATAGCAATCCAGCATTTTTAAAATCCAGAGACCGAAAATTTTTTGGCTGGGGTTACAATGATAAAATATACATTCCCGACTTAATCGTTGCAGGCCTATGAATATATTGAGTCTGACGGGCCAGTTCAGCTTTGCAGAGATCCATTCATGGATGGTGTTCTGTCTGCCTGAGGTCCCGGAGAAGCCTCCTGTTGGGGAAGATGTAGTTTTCTACTTTCAGAATACATTTCTGAATACACAGCTTGAATGTTCATACAGGTAATTCCCTGTAGACTTGCAATGAAACCCTTTAAGGGCTTAAATATCTTTGTTTAAATTTGTTTTATTGATTTTAACATAAGTTAACATTTTAGGCATGCAAGCTCTTTGCAATGTTATACAATCCACTGTGTTGTGAAACATTGACTGAATAATTACACTCTGATTTCGTTCTAACATATGGTAGCGAATACATTCATATAGGGCAGTGATGGCGAACCTTTTATAGACCGAGTGCCCAAACTACAACCAAAACCCACTTATTTATTCTGAAGTGCCAACGTGCCATTTTAAGCCGTAACTTATGGCTACCTGTTCTTACACATCTTTCAATTGTATCCGCCACCTGAGGGCACCAATACAGTTGAAAGAAGGAGGGCAAATTCAGACTATCATTGTAGCTTCTCACCAGGGTCTCTCTGTACAGGAAAAACGGTTGGTCCAGTAGGAGGACCTCCAAAGATAATGCACTTCTTTCAACACCTTCTCAATTTTCAAGCAGTTCCAAACAGCCACTGTAAAATAGGGCTGAGCGCAGCATTTCATAAATTGCCTAGGACTGCAGGAAGATTTCATGGATTTGTTCCTGTTTGGTGAACTCAGTCCTGGGGTGAAGGCCTGGGTGCCCACAGAAAGGCTTCTGAGTGCCACCTCTGGCACTAGTGCCATAGGTTCGCCATCACTGATATAGGGTTTGCAGGTCTTATAAGTTAAAAACATCTTTATGTTTTAAGTATTTTTTTTATTTGCAGAAAGGGAGAAGGAGTTTTTAAATCGGACAATATCTCCACTATATCAATTCTGAAAGATGTCCTATCTAAAGAAGCTACAAAGAGAAAAATCAATCTTAATATATCATATGGTAATTCTTTCTTCCCAAATTGTGTTTGAAATGTTTACACTTTTTCTTTTGTGAATATACCCATCTCTTTTGGCATTATGCTGTGACATTTGTGTGTAGATTAAAGGGAACCTGTCATCAGAATTTCACATTCTCGCCTAATGACAGGTTCCTATTGCCTTTTTAATACTTTTTCATAATCTGCTGTTATAATTAACATTACTTCTTACACTTCCTTTTAAAATTGAGAAAAGCATGCCTGGCTCCTCGACAGCAATCTGCAGTCACGGAGACTTTGAAGTCCTTGGTGTCGTCATCATCATCTCATCTCTGCCCTGCTAGCTTTCTCCCTCCTCCTCCTTTACTCCTCCTTTTTTTCTTAGAGCAAGGGGGTCAGCTAATGGATGCAAATGGGAGCGGGTAGGGAGGAAAGAGGAAGATCTAGCAAAGCATAGAGGATAATGAATGAACAACATTTGGGGGGATTAGTATGAAAAAGGCTATGGGAACCTGTCATTAGGTGACAGTGTGTGATCCTGATGACAGGGTCCCCTTTAAGGATATTTGTAAACGTTTACAAGCCTCTGTTCAGTCGTGTAAAGCAGCAGTTCCTTACCTTTTATAGCCAGCACAGTGGTTGGAAACTCTACACGTTGGGTGTGTAAAAAAATTGTTTGAACTATCTGCTGATTTCATGTACATGATGTTTTCAAATGTAGTGTTAAATAAATTTGTGTAATATTATTGGGCTGTAACTGATATTATTTTCTCTGATTTCCTGAGTAGATATAAGTGAAGAATCTGTTGGCCACACTCTGAAAATGATCCATCCAAAGTTGGAGTACCAGCTGCTGTTGGCTAAGAAGGTTCATTTGATCGATGCTCTGAAGGTACAGTGGGGGGGTATACGGCGGCTGTTTAGATGATGTGGACAGGAGAAGGCATTGGGCCTAGAGAACATGTGTTGTAACTGAGACCTTGTTATCAGGCTCCGGTTATGGAAATGTTCCAGCTGTTTGATATATAGTAGAGACAGGTGTTGCTGTAGAATTAATGATTAATGAGAATTCTCATTTTCTTCTGGAAGGAGCTTCAGGTTCATGAAGGAAACACAGACTTTCTGATCCCAGAATATCGCTGTATTCTGGAGGAGGCTGAGAAGCTCCAGGAGGAATATAAAAAACAGCCAGCACATCTTGAAAGGCTTTATGGTGAGCTTTATCAATGTTTTATGAGGTACCTTCTTTAATTCTTGGGAATCAGAAATGTCATTCTGTGGTGCTATATCTTTAAAGCCATCCAGAGTTGTATCTGTATATAGGATATATATTGGATGCTTCAAAGAGGAGAAGGAAGTGATTCATTAGCACCCTTACTACTACACTCATGTAACATGCAGCATGTGTATGACATAACATCAGGTGCTGCCAAGCGCCAAGCTCTTCCAGGCCCAAATAACATCATCTTATCAGTGGTTTTATGCATAACGCTTCTAATTAAGATTTTTTTTTTTCGTTTATCTTTGCTCTAGTTCCCTAATTTCAAGTTAACATGATGCTCCCCACATGATAGGGCTGTGCTGAATGATGCAAAATCATGTACTTCTCACTGACATAGCTAATGCTGGAGTTGTACCACTCTCATGCCTTTCTGTCACTTCAAAACAGAATGTACCATAGTAGTATTAATATACCAAAATATACTTTTATGAGGTAAATCCACATCAAACAGTAATCCTGTTTTTATTATATCTGTATTTTATATAAAGCGCAGTAATACTATTAGCTATATATATATATATGATGAGTAAAGAAAAACAATTGTGGAACGGCACCGTGTAGAAGGCGGGTGCAGGTCTTCACATAGGGCCCGACACGGTCCTAAACTGTTAGACAAAAAACTGAAGAAGATGAAGCAGCACTCCAAGTAGGATGAAGAAAGTGAAGATTTATTCCACCATTAGAGCGACGTTTCGCCTTATCATTAAAGGCATTCTCAAGCATAGTGAGAGTCAGTGGTCAGCTGACTTAAATAGGCGGCGTTACCTAAATTTCCGAGAACCCCTCTGCTATATTGTCTACCTAAAATACATAAGTGTGTGACCTCTCCACCGGGCCGACCAATTGTGTCGGGACGGGATTCTTTGTTCAGCCCTGCTGCCACCTTTCTTGACAAAGTACTCAGATGCTATGCAGTCAACGCCAGATCCTATATTAGGGATACAACAGATTTTTTGAATAATATATCCACTGTATTTGTTCCAACAGGAGCCCTACTGGTCTCGTTTGACGTGACAAGTTTATACACGTCGATCAATCACGATCGGGGCATTGCCAGTGTTGGTAAAGCACTATCTAACTCCAACTTCTCTAATGAGAGCAAAGAATTCATATTGGGTTTGTTGGAATTGATACTTACCTGCAATTATTTTATGTTCGATGATGCTTTTTTTGTCCAACTCCGCGGTACGGCGATGGGGTCCAATGTGGCCCCAGCCTACGCAAATATAGTGATGGCAGATCTAGAGGAGGCGTGCGTTTATGTGTCCCACCACTTCGGCCATGTGCTGAGGTGGTGGAGATACATCGACGACGTCTTCGCTATTTGGCTGGGTGACCGTCCTGCACTGGATGATTTTTTGGATTACCTTAATAGTATAGACACAGAGATTAAATTCACTATGGTGGTTGGGGAGCCAGGGCTACAGTTTCTGGATACTAAAGTATTTGTGATTGATAACCATTTAAAAACGCAACTATTTACAAAGGAAACAGACTGCAATACACTCCTTAGGTACGAGAGTCATCACCCCAGGAATACAATACGATCGTTGCCCTATAGTCAACTGCTAAGGGTAAAGCGTATTGTTGAGGACAAAGACACTCAGCTAACTGAACTTTACCACATGGGGAACAAATTCACTAATAGGGGCTACCCCAAGACATTGGTGGGAAAACATATTGAGAGGGTTAAGAACATTGACCGCTCTGAACTACTCTCTAAAGACATGACTAGAAAGGAAAACAAACGCATTCCTATGGTTTCTACCTATACCACACATAGCCAAAATATCGCATCGATTATTCGAAGCAATTGGTGCATCTTAAGCACCTTTTATAAAAATATACCAGAGTTTCAGAGCCCTCCATTGTTTTCCTACAGAAGGAACAAAAATTTAAAGGACAAACTGGTGAGAACGGACGTGTCATTTAACAAAAGGGATACACGTGTCCGAAAGGGTTGTTTCCCATGCATGGCCTGTGACAATTGTACACTTATGCTGAAAGGCGATAAATTCATTCATCCAACCACAAAACGGGAGTTTAAAATCAACTCCACGTTTACCTGTAGAAGTGACTTTGTGATCTATGTATTACAATGTCCCTGCAATCTCCTCTATGTCGGAGAAACGACCAATGAATGTAGACTGCGACTTAATAACCATAAATCAAATATACGTACTAAGAAAATTGACTTACCTGTACCTTCCCACTTTATTGAAGCCAACCATGATATAAAGGAACTTAAATTTATGATTATTGACAGAATACCCCCACCGAGGTTTGGGGGCAACAGAGAATTGTTATTAAGACGCAGGGAAGTGCAATGGATACACAAATTGAATTCTCTATACCCCCACGGGTTGAATAGGGATTTTCCTCTTAACGTTTTCCTCTAATTTACTATATCTCCGAAATGTCCCTCTAGGGGATCCAATTCGTTTGACAAATCATTCCGTGAAGTTTGACATATTTTATAGATTGAATTATGCTATTTATTATTTTTCAATGTCATAATTGGAAATACGAGGTATGACTGTATACACTTTATTAAGGAACTCATATTGGCCAATTATTAATTTACCTTTACGTTCTGTTTTCTACAGCAGCAATCGGACAAAGACGTGGACATATATGACTTTCCGACTGGCGGTGACATCTGGGGATCGGGAACTTTGGAAACCGGTGGATTCCTCGGATGAGATAATTGACCCCGGATGGGGCATGAATGCGGGTTTGAATGGGATGGCGTATACCGCTGTCATGGACCTGCTGTCTCTACTTACCCTGGACCCTGGGGATCCTCCCATATATCACCCATTGAAGTCCCGCTTGGTTTGTCTTAGTCCAGACGTGTGGTCCGAGCTGCGCCTGAATTGAACGTTGGGCTTCCCTTACATAAGATGGCCGCGATATGATCCTTTCTCTGTCTACGCATGCGCCAAACAAGAATTGAAATAGTCTGTACCGGACTGACATTCTGACACGTCTTTAAATTTATACATATGGTGATACTGCAAGATGTCTTTAATAACTGTTACACCTCGTTTTTAATTGGCACTATGCACCTTATAATAACACATTTGGATGGTTTCTAACACAGATCACCAGTATTTGGTGACAACACTTAGGGTCAAAGTGTGTTTTGGCTCATGGTTTTGATAATTGCACTATGAGATAGTATATATATTGCTCATATGAGTCACTAGATTTTACTTCGCTGTACTTATGTTTTAACACTTTATGTCACATATGTGAGGTCACGTGTACCGGCGATGTTTGCGCCGCCTATTTAAGTCAGCTGACCACTGACTCTCACTATGCTTGAGAATGCCTTTAATGATAAGGCGAAACGTCGCTCTAATGGTGGAATAAATCTTCACTTTCTTCATCCTACTTGGAGTGCTGCTTCATCTTCTTCAGTTTTTTGTCTAACAGTTTAGGACCGTGTCGGGCCCTATGTGAAGACCTGCACCCGCCTTCTACACGGTGCCGTTCCACAATTGTTTTTCTTTACCAAAATATACTTTTTATGAGGTAAATCCACATCAAACAGTAATCATGTTTTTATTGTATCTGTATTTTATATAAAGCGCAGTAATACTATTAGCTTTATATATATGATGAGTGAAGTATTGGTTAAACCTCTCTAATATCCAAATGTGTCACCTACTAATTGGCATAGAAAGTATCCTCAGGAAGTTCATTAGCAGCTGCACTTTCACAGTCTTTGTTGGTCTCAAGGCTTAAGTTTTCTTAAAGGGGTCTCAGGTTCTTACAATGGCTCCTGTCAGTAAAGATGCAGATCTCATAGAAATGCAGATTAACCAACATCAATGCTAGAATTACCCTAAATGAATCTCCTTATAAGCTTATTTTATCAGTGTAAAGGAAACAAAGATGTATTTTAAATCAAAATTTAGAATGACGTCTGGATCGTGCATAGAAGGTGATTTTGGGATGATTTGCTCCCAGGTATAGTTATTAAGGGATGATAGAATATTAAAGGTGTTGTCATGTCCCACATAAACTGCTTCAATGAAGCTTTAAAATAATTTAAACAGACTTGCCTATCCACTAAGATCTATTGCTAATGCTTGATGTGCCAGCTCCTGATACTCCTTTTTACCTGTTGTGACAATGTGACAATTACTACTGAAGCCTATCACTGACCTCGGGGTTGACCTCTACACAATCAGAACATGCCTGCTGACCTCAGATCAGGGGATGCCTATTTGCTACACTACTAGCGGTACCTGTAGTCAGTCAGTGACATGCTGTGAATATAGAGGTCACCTCTTGACCGGCTTTAGTAGTGTGAAAACAGCTGAAGTGGCGTTTGAGGAGTCAACAGGCTGTGGGGCAAGTATATTTATCTTAGTTATTCTGACAGAGTGCATTAGTGTTGAGCAGTTTATGAGGGGGGCTGCAAAATCATTTTAACTCCTGGAAAAGAAGATTTAGGCTATAATCACATCATGTCATAGCCGTCTGTTTTGTCAGGCAGATTCCCGACCTATCCTTACAACGGAGGGCTAGGACGTATCCCACGGTCATTGATGCTTTACAAATTTTGAGGAGCACCTTAATCCTCAATATAATCTTTAGTATGTGTGGTTGTGCTCTAGAAACCACCCAGATGTCAAATGGGGAAAAAAGTCTATATATAAGTGTGTATGTATATGTATGTGTGTATGTATGTATATATGTGGAAAGTACATCCCACAAACAGAGGTACTATTACGTTGGGCTTCTGGCACCAGCACACAAGTTTATCACAGCTGACAACCTAGTCTAACACCCACAATCGGTGTTGTCTCCGATCGCGGGTGTTACTCCCTTACACGCCATGCTCAAGCATGACCATGGCGTTTAAGGGGCTTACCCCCTAACTTGCTATTCATTGGGGATATCAGTGATGGTTCCGCGTACAATGGACCCACGTTCTCGTGATCTGTGGGGGTCCGATCACAAAGACCCCAAACGATCAGAAAGTTACGTCCTATCCTGTGGATAAAAAAATTAAACAGTCTTAACAAAAATAGATGATTTTCATTTCCTCCACCAAGAAAGCGTTAATCTAATAAATTAGTTGGAGATGTTCCAGAAAAGTTTATCTGGCAAAAAATAAGCCCCATAAATCCACATTAAAAAAAAAAAAGTGCTCCAAATGGCGTTCGTTCCCCAGCCGTGTGCCCATACAGAAGTTTACCTCAACACTCCGGAGAAATTGGGTATCAAACTTTGAGCTGCTTGTCGTTTAATCCATTGTGAATTTTTGGACCAAGTTACAATTTCTAAATCACACCTCCATTTTGATTTGACCCCTATTAGACACCTTAAAGGTGTTTTTTTTTCTATAATGAGGTGTGTAGTTTCCATAATGGGGTTTGTGGATATACTATTAAGTATGCCTCTCACAGTCCATCTAAATGTAGGTTTTGGCGATTTTACAAAAAACTTTGAAAATCACACCCAAATTCTAAGCCTCAACGTTTTAGGAAAATTAGTGAACGCTTAAAAACCATTACAACATAAAGCAGACAAGTTATAAATCAATTTGGGTGGTAAGAGAATTTAGAACTCTTTCACAAAAAAAGAGAATCTTTCACAATTTTTGCCAAATTTCTGTTTTTTTCATAACTAGACACAAAAGATATCTTCCAAATTGTTAAACTAATTTGAAGTACAATGGGGCACATTTACTTACCCGGGGCAATTCACCGCAAAACGGAAATATTCGGGAAAACCCGACTGAATCGCGGTCCGTGGACCCTTAGTAAATGTGCCCTAATGTGTCACAAGAAAACAAGCATCACAAACCTCTTACAGTTACACAGGGCACATTTGAAAAATGGGTTTGTGTCCTCAAAGCCAAAATATGCTGAGTCCTGGGATTCATTTTTATTTGTTGATTTACCTTATACAATATACACAATAATTCATTAAAATCTCATATGTCAAATACGTGTCTCGGTGGTCTATATATGACCATAAAGATACATAGTTCCAATGCACAGTATATCATTAACCTTATATTAAATTTAGATAATATTATTATGTGTATACATAGATTCCACAGTTACTGAAATTTTGAGTACAGTTTATACACTTATGAAATTTCCAACACATGTTTTGGGGCTATCTTAGCTCTGAAAAGCATATAGAAAATTTCATAAGCCGTGCTTTCAATTTGTGGCAGTAACCTATTATGTTTAGTGCTGGAATATTTCTTGGTACCTTTTAAAGCTTTAGCTGTAGGTCATGTACAGTGCGGCATAGCAAAGCTACAACAACAGAAGCTCCACTGCTTAAAGGGGGTGTAACCATCTGGGCATTCACTTTTAATTCTATTAATCTAGCACAGGGATCCCCAAACTTTTTACATAGGGGGCCGTACACTGTCCCCCTCAGACCGTTGGAAGGCCGGACTAAAGTTTAAAAATAAA